>CM042186.1:38740662-38754361 GCA_023539305.1 Ilex asprella | reverse complement strand
ATATATATATAGAGAGAGAGAGAGAGAGAGCTTTGAATTTGAATTTTAAATTTATGATTGAGATTTTATTGACATATTTAATTGACATTGAATTAAGGGATAACAATTTTCAAAATAGGAAATTAATTTAACTTCCTTTCAAGGAAGGGTATTTTTGAGATTAAAAAAAAAGTGGACTTAAGTCATTACATACAATTTTAAACATGAACTTAGCTCCTTATAAGTTTCCTTGCAAGACTTATCTCCAAACAAGAATATCTAGGGAGACTTACTTCCAATTTTCACTTGATAAAACTCAAAAATTTAGAACCACTTAATTTGGCCACTTAAGATTTTTTTTTGGTTTTATCAAAAAATCTTTAATATATATACTAGTCATTATTCATGTCTGAAGAAACTATTCAACAGAAAAAATAATCTTAAACAATTACCAAAATTCAAAAGAAATAACCTAAAAATATTCATACAAATTTTCTTTTTAAAATAGCTCGAATCATATCGAAAATCATATTTTTCATATTAATGAAACTGTCATAAAAATATATAAAAAAATTTCAAAACAACATCATATATACAAATACTTCTAGAAAAAATAAATAAATACTAATATAACCCATTGAAATGTACAATTTTTAAGTAATAAATACACTAAATAAAATTTTGCTCATTTATAGGACTCACAAATTTTTCACATCTACTACAACTCAATCTAATAACACAACATAATTATAAAATCAACCACCATATTTCAATCCACCCTATTCCTATGTAATAAATACCTCAAGCCAAAAAATAAAAAATGCTAACAGAATACAATTAAATTCACATATCTTAACCGATAAATAAAATCAACAAAATCTTGCTCATTTATAAAGTTCATGAATTTGTCACCACCTCGATAGATACCCAAAACGATTAATTTCATCCCGGTTTACGTTCAAATTATTTTTATTAGAATTTTTTTTAAATTATAAGTAAATTTTATAAACTTTATTTTTGGAGACGTTTGTGAGGTCACCCGACACCCACTTGTCTCGTAAACGTGAAAAATCTGACTATCTCGAAATTTGAAAAAAAAATTTAGGCAACTCGATTTCGCGATACGAATCCAACGGTGATGTCTGTTGCATCATACGAGATATAGAGAAATACGTATTTTAAATTCGCATCATAGTGATAAATTATCGTTTTGCCATTTTTAAGAAAAAGTTTAAATTTACTCGGGTTTTACGTAGTATATCTTACAGTCACTCGTCTAGATATCTCCTATGATGTTCATGTTGTTAGTCAATTTGTTGTCTCACCCACCATGGTTCACTAGGTTGGAGTTATTCGTATTATTCGATATCTTCGAGGTACTCTACACCAGAGTTTGTTATTCTCATCATCTTTCTCTATGGAACTCAGGACTTATTCTGATGCTGACTGGGCTGGTGACTCTATGGACCGTAAGTCCACTACAGTTTTTTGTATTTTCCTTGATAATTCTCTTATTTCTTGAAAAAACAAGAAGCAAACTGTTGGTTATCGTTCATCTGGTAAAGTTGAATATCGTGCTATGACATCTACTGTAGCTGAGATAGTTTGGTTACAATGACTCCTTGTTGATCTTGGCATCATGTTACCTGCACCGACTCCTATGTATTATGATAATACCAATGCTATTCAAATTGTTCATAATTCAGTCTTTCATGAGCACACAAAGCATATTGAGATTGATTGTCATTTTATGCGTCATCATCTTCAGTTGAGCACTATCTCCTTCCCTTTCTTTCTTTTACTGTGCAGTTAGCAGATTTCTTCACAAAGTCCCATACTATCACTCGCTTTCGTTTTTTTCTTGACAAACTCTTGATGTTTTCTCCTACCATATATGAGTTTGAGGGAAGGTACTAGAGTAGTTAGTGTTTTTAGACTTAGGGGTAGCTTAGTCATTTGTTCTATTTTATGTTACCCTACTATGTAAAGACCTCTTGTATGTATTTTTCTATCAAGTAGTTCTGGCTAAGTGTGCCTCAATAATATTCTCTTCTTCTTTCTTTTATCTTCTTTATGATTGATCAAAATTATCACGACCTTCCTTTATTGGTATTCAATTACTGTATGAATTAAAATTAGGTGGAAATTATGTGAATACAATTTTAAATATAATTTTAAAATTTATGTGAAAGTCCATGAAGAATTCTGAAAGCTCGGAAGGTTATTGAAGTGGTGTCTTGTTGGTTGGGGACGGGGCTATAATGCTGAAATCGTATCATGGGACATCATGCAAGAAATTTTAAAATTTTAAATTTGTGAAGTGTCGATAACGCATATAACAAGTAATCAAGTGGCCTACGGGATAGTTCGTAATTCAAAGTTTGTTGATAATTGAGTTTGTATGGTAAGGGTAGACACCCGAGTTTGTTATATTGCTCCTTTTATATGATATTCAAAAATAAATAAAAAAGACCCATTTTAAAAATAATTAATTTTTGATAGTATTATTTGGCAATAGAAGCAACCTATCTAAATAAGTCACACGTTGCTCACATAGAATTTGGATGAAAAAACTGAAATGAAGCCCAATTAAAATTTTAAAGATTTATTGTTCTAATTAGAACTCTTTAGGGACAAAATTGTTACTTCAAACAAGCTTGAGGGGTGTAAATTGTAAATTATCCAAAAAACAACAACAACAATTGAAAATTGGGTAAATTTAACTATTACCCCTTAAAAATAGCCTAACTACAGTGACACCCCCTATAATTTATAAAATATCACTAAACAACCTTGTAATATATACATTCATTTCACATACTCCCTGCCGTTAAGTGTTACTGACAATATGGAGTCTTCAATCATCCAATGTCATCTAAATTTTCACATCTGAAACCAATTTTGCCCCCTCAATAAAAAATCAAAACAAAAAGAAAATCCTTCTTCTCTACCTCCTCCTCTCTCTCTCCCACTCTCTTACGACCAGGGCATGTTTGTTTGAAGAATAATGTTGGTATAAGGATCTTACAATTAGGGCATGTTTGTTTGAAGAATAATGATGGTATAAGGAGGTAAGATTAGGAAAAATAATACCTAGGGTCTAGTAATAGCTTATTTGTCTGCCTTTTTTCGTGTGGTATTATTTTTCGAGTCGCAATATCAACCCACTTGCTACAGTCATCGAAACCCATGTACATGGATTTATATAATACCACCTAGGGAGGTGGTATTATTTTTTGGGTTTTGGCCACCAACGGTATTAAGGAGGATAATAATTGAATTACCCTTCGACCTTTAATGTTAGTATGAGTCAATGATATTTGGCCACCAACGGTTTTTTGTTTTTTATTTTATTAGTTTTTATAAGAAAAAAAAATCGAATTTTGAATTTTTTTATATTATATTTAAGCGTAAGATGTCACCATTTTTTTTTAGTTTTTTTTTAAAAAATTATTTTGAATTGAAGCATAAAGTATAATAGAATAATTTATTTTGAATTTAGGTCGGTGGGTGATGCCCTAGAAAGGAGAAAGAGACCCATAGATATGCACATATGTAATAGAGCAATACTATTAGGACCTAATTTAATGATCTAATTTGCTGACCTAATTCACTATGACCTTTAGATTGATTGTGGGAGCCATCAAGCATTGGAACTTGATGTTGATCCAATAATTCTACTGCAGCCATATCATTATGTCAGCAAATTAGGTCAGTATTTTAGGTCCAAATAGTATTACTCTATGTAATGAGCAATGCTACTGGGACCTAATTTGTTGATCTAATTCACTATGACCTAATTTGCTACCTAAATGAGTGAATATTCATCTCTGTTAAGGGTAATTGTGTAAAAGTATAATTTTTGTCCATTCCAACACCAACAAAAACTAATATAGGGGTTGTCAGTGATATTTCAAATTTTTAGCTACCCTCAATTCTAGGCCACTCAAAAGTGGACCACTCAAATAATGAGGGGTAAATTTGGAAGTGAATGTTAAATTTATTGCTTCATGTCTAAGGAACGACATTAACGTTTTTGTCACCGGTAAATCAAACTCAAGTCAAAGCTATACCTACCCTTTTTGGTGCCGGAGAAGATACAATATTAAAATTTATTAAGTATTAAGAGTATAAATTGTTAGAATATTTTAATAAAATTAATAAATACTATTATTATTTAACAGGAAAAATTTAATTGCACATCGATTAAATTTTAAATTTTTTTAACATAAATTATAAATTTAAAAATTAAATTATAATTGAATAGAATAATTTTATTTATCAATAACCTCAATTAATTATGATATCTTCTTTAAAATATATAACATAATTATTAACAATAATAATATTCAATAGATTAGAACCACTACACCAAAAAAACCTCTACAATCCACTCATTATTTTTCATTTCATCTTTTTAATTAGGGGTGTTAATCGAGCCCTTGTCGAGCATTTATCGAGCTTAATTTATACATAAACGAGCTGGCTCGTTTAACTATTTACTTTTAAACGAGCTTAAAATAGTGTTCAAACTTGACTTGATTAACAGCCCTATTTTTAACTCTCCAAATTTAGTGAAACCCCTCCCCCACCTCCCCAAAAAAAAAAAAATTATATCCCTCTATCTCTTGGTTGATTGACCAACTTTCCATCTTTTTTCTCCCCACTAAATATTTTTTTGGGTTAAATATGACAACGGCATGATAGAGTACGTGATATTTTTAATTTAAATTATTAAAAGTTAATTAAAATAAAGAGGGTAGTTATAATGAATTTATAAAAGTAATTTTTTTATTTAAAATAAAAAATATAATATTTTAATATATTTTAATTAATTAAAGCAAAGACTCTCTAATCGTGTTTTTCTGAATAGCATAGTGCCATCAAGAAACATAAGTCAAAGCAACCTCGAAAAATCTTTCATTGCATTCATTCTTATTTTTGCTCTTCTATAATATTTTAAAGGCACGCACGCACACACACACACACACACGCACAAATGGAAGGAGGGGAAGAAGAGAAGATGGATATGAACACAGAAGAAAAACAGTTGCTGGATAACTCTTCAGAACCCAGAAAGGGTGGTCTCAGAACCATGCCTTTCATCATAGGTAATCAAAAAACAATACACATAAATTCACCTCTTATTTCTATGTAAAATACATTTAGTTTTGACAATACCTGTTCTTGATTTTCATCTGGGTTTTGCTTTGCGTTGAATCTCATATTTTTTTGTAAATTTCTGTTTTTTTTTGTTCTTGATTTCGATCTGGGTTTTGTACAGTGAACGAGTCATTTGAGAAAGTGGCAAGCTATGGACTGATGCCCAACATGGTGTTCTACTTGATGAAAGGCTATGGCATGGAAGCTGTCTCTGCGTCTAACGTACTCTTTGTTTGGTCAGCAGCTTCCAATGGTTTGGCCATTGTTGGAGCTTTTCTCTCTGATTCTTACTTGGGTCGGTTCAAGGTCATTGCTCTTGGATCCATTGCCAGTCTTCTGGTGAGTCTCATCTGGGGATTCCCCAAATTTTCTCTGATTTGGTCAAATCACCCAACCCTTTTTTACCCAAAACAGTTAAATAAATGGGGGCATTAGGCCCTGTTCGTGCAGGGTTCTAGGGCTAAGACTACGCCTAGATTTGATATTTGTTCTATGTGATTATGAGAATTTCGTATTGGTGCATGATTTAGGTCAGCTTAAAAACGAAATTGTATTCACCGCAGCCCGCCCGTCTAATAACGAAGGAGGGTTGTGTTAGGTGTCTAACAGACAGCATGAAATTTTATCGGATTCACTATAATGTGTGTTGTCCGAATTTGGTAATGACAATTTATGTGCAAGTATATACGATCAATAAGTAATAAAGTGATGAGTAGAGTATCGTTCCAATGGAGAATTATTATTAATAAATTTCAAGTATTACCTTTGTATCAATCTAATTTTATTTAAACAATTGAAATTGAACTATAAAGTGACTAATTTAAAACTAAATCTAAACCTAACAATCAAAGATTGAATTTAACGGATAAAATAAGTTAAGATTACAACTTTTCCTAATGTTTCGTATAAATCTTTTCACTCTTTTTTTAGTTAATTGATCAAAATAAGTTGTTAACTGAGAACTCAAAGTTATTTATCAAACTTCTTTCGATAGTTAGATAAAATTATCTATCCCAATTAAATTATTATATTTCTATGCAAAATAATTTGGAATAGATTCATTAAGTTCAAACTCTCATAAAAGCTACACACCGCATATAGGTATATTCCTATCCTATACACAAATCCAACAATTCAATCCTAAGAAGAATTAACCAGACGCATGTTATCATATTCCGATCTAAACCTAGAATTCATCTTCCAATTTTATCTAAGTTATCAAATTAATTGATGGTCAAACAATCATATATTAAGCACAAAATATGACAAATAACTCATATATGATCAATAAAACTAGAATCGAGAGTAAATCAATTTAACTAGACATTAGGTTCCGTTGCAATCTTAATAAAATTTAGTTCATAATGTAGTTGAAAAACATCATCCTAAAATTAAACATCTCAAAAAATCAAGAAGTCAAAGTAAAAGAAAAGTAATGAAAACTTAGTTGCAATCTCCAATCTCTCTCTAGTCTTCAATCCTGATTTACTTCGTGTCACTCCCTTCACTTTTTGTCTTCAATTTTCTATCAATCCTGGGTATTTTCTAATGACAGCAGCCCCTAAAATCATAATATCCTTATTCCCCTCAAACCCTAGCATATATGTAGCATTAGAGTCCAATTTCGGGTCAAAACAAGTCATAATTCACGTCCAAAGCCAACACAAGCAACACAAGCGCCTAGGCGCTGAAAAAGGCGCTGAATGGACAGTATGTGGGCGCAAGGGTGCTGGAAAAGCGTTGGCCTTTCTTAAACCTTGTTGCTCAGCCTTAAAAAATCTAACACTTAGGCTCCAAATTGACCTTGTTTTCTTCCAAATGATCTTGTTTGCTTCCAAATGATGATTCCTACCAAATAACATCAAAACACATAAAACAAATAAAAAAGAACATAAAATAATTAAAAACTTGCAATTTCATCAAATCGAAAAAACTCAATTCGTAGGTATAAAATCAGCTCATCAATGAGTCCAAACAATAATATATGCTATAATACTAGGTCGTTTCCCATAAGTGACACGTCAATAGGATAGGGTGCATGGTGCATGGTGGTTACAGGTATGGTGATCGAAATAAAGCCGGGAGAGTATTTTAGAGTTTGGAATGGCATACGACCTTGGCAAAGACCATGTTTAGAAAATGAGAAAAACATCTAATAGCCACACTGAATCAGAAGAGTCTCAATCAATTTGGTGAAGGAAAAAAACCAAGTTTGATCATTGGATATGTTTTTACACAAAAATGGGCTTCTAACATACTTGAGACCACGTTTTCTAGCATGGCAGTCGGAGCATTTTACAATTATATTAAGCAATGGCCCCTTGCTTTTCTAGAAAACTGATCTGTTGGTAATTAATTCATGAGATGAATGTGTTTGTGTGAGTGTGCATGTTTCGAGGTAGTCGAAGAGGCATGGTTATTTTTCACATATCCAAGTAATGACATAGCTATTGACACATTTGAAGCTTTTGTTTCCAATGCAACATGATTTCTATAAGCTATCAGTCTACATTTGTGTTAACTGGTAGCTTATAGAAAGCTATTAGGAATATACTTCTGGAAAGAACCCTGACCAATACATCAAAACCTCAAGACATATTGTAACACATCAAGCTGTCATCCTTGTACTTAGATCATAACTTACCTCATGCTTCCAAGCTGACATCCACAGTGACCTATTCGATCAACTCTGGCCGCAAAATACAGCCCTTTCCCTCAAATTCTACCATTGATCTTAATTTGGTTTGGTCTATAGGTTGCCCCTTTCATTAGTCGAACCTGTCACAAGAGGTGGCTTGAAACCAATTGATAAAACATCCCAGAACAATAAGCTAAAAGCCTCAAGACTGATTAAACACCTAAAGTCTGCATTCTTAGATCACAACTTCTTTCAATTAGCTTTGGAAAAAGTGCTTTGTGCCTAAATTTTAGTTTTTGGTCATATGATTTCCGTTGTGTTTTGGTTGCTTCCATTTATTTTCACATGCATACATCTTGTGACCTGTTTCGAATAACCGTGGAGGTAACTTAAAGGTGACAGATGATGTTTTTTCTGTTTGATCAGGGGATGATTGTTCTCTGGTTAACTGCCATGATACCACAGTTGCAACCATCACAAAGCAACTCTGCAACAGCAGCCCAACTTGCTTTGTTGTTTTCTTCTTTTGGTCTGATCTCCATTGGAGCTGGTTGCATTAGACCTTGTTCTATAGCCTTTGGTGCAGACCAGTTGGCCAACAAAGAAAACCCCAACAATGAGAGGGTATTGGAAAGCTTCTTCAACTGGTACTATGCTTCGACTGGAGTCTCAACAGTTCTTGCTTTGACTATTATCGTATACATCCAAGAAAATTTGGGTTGGGCAGTTGGTTTTGGAATCCCTGCTATCCTCATGGTTTTCTCTGCTCTAATGTTTTATCTTGGTTCATCTCTTTATATTAAAGCTAAAGTTAGTGAGAGCTTGCTCGAGGGATTTGTTCAAGTTTCAGTTGTAGCATTTAAGAAGAGAAATATCAGTCTCCCTCCGCCCGGTAATGATGATGGCTTTTACCATCATAACCGTGAGTCAAAGATCCTTGAGTCAAAGATCCTTGCACCAACTGAGAACTTAAGGTATGGCCATTGTCATTCCACTAAGGTTGAAGAATTTCAAATCGCATTCACGTAGTCACTTCTTTCATAGAGTGCCTTGATGTTTTATTCTGTCATAATGCCATTATTCTTGAATGATACGGGTTGCCACACGTATATTATTTGATTGATACATGTGAACACTTTGTTGAAGTATAAATACTTAAGTTACATCATTTCCAACAACTTAAACTTTTAGAGTAGATAGTTATTTATCAAAGCAAAAGGTTCTATGTTTGAACGTCGCCGCCACTCTAATTCTTAAAAGATTTTCACGTGGTAGGTTCAAAAATTAGTTTGTGTTTGGGGTGGCGTGTTGAAATATAAATACTTAAATTACACCCTCTCTAATAGCACCTTATAGTTCTTATAGCAACTGCATCATTATCGAACTAAACCTCGTTCTACAATGCATGCACAGGCTCTGTAAATTCCTTTGTGTCGAGAATCTAATGGTTTTACACATGCTTTGCCGACTCTGTGTAGGTGGCTGAATAAAGCTTGCATCATTCAAGATCCTGAGAGTGAGTTAAACCCTGATGGATCAGCTTCAAATCCATGGACTCTTTGCACCGTGGAACAAGTAGAATCTCTCAAGGCTCTTCTTAGAATCATCCCCATGTGGTCCACCGGCATTATGCTCTTGGTGACCTTGAGCCAAAGCTCTTTCACTATGCTTCAAATTACCACCATGGATAGAAACTTGTTGGGGTTTGAAATTCCTGCGGGGTCCTTCAACGTGTTCATGATTGTGACTCTAACCTTGTGGATTGCCTTTTATGACCGAGTATTGGTGCCTATATTATCAAGACATACTAGGCAAGCACGAGGGCTTAGCCCCAAAGTTCGAATGGGGATTGGATTGATACTCTCATGCGTAGCAATGTCTGTAACAGCAATAGTGGAAACCATAAGAAGGGCAAAAGCAATTGAAGGAGGGTTTGAGGACGATCCCAATGCTGTGTTGGACATGTCTGCGATGTGGATGGTGCCACAATACGCCCTGCTTGGATTGGCCGAGGCTTTTAATGCAATTGGGCAGATAGAATTCTTTTACGCACAGTTCCCGAAAACCATGGCCAGTGTTGGAGTAGCTATATATACAATGGGGTTGGCTGTGTCTAGCTTGTTGGGGAGTCTTCTGGTGAATATCGTGGACAATGTAACTGGGAAAGGAGGTAGTATAAGCTGGTTGGCGAGCAACATCAACAAGGGTCACTTGGAGTACTATTTTGGGCTGATCACTTTCTTATGTGTGGTTAACTTCGTTTACTATCTGATTTGTTGTCTCTATTATGACCGTTCTGATAATCGGACGACTCTGTTGTCTCGGGCTGTGGGAGAAGAAGCTGAATATACTCCTTTAACTTCAGCCACATAAGTATGTAATAGCTTTGAGTATGGTGACTGATAAATATGAACTGTTCTAGACACTCCTGTGATCTCTATTGTGTTTTTTTCCTCGTAATGTAATGTTTATTGCTGAAGAACTTTACTTGGTTTTCATGGATACAGAAAATTGGTTGCTTTCTGTTCTTATATACTCTTTGACACCAGATAAGTGAGACCAGTGTTGCTTTTGGAGCAGTGGTATGGCCCAAGGAGGCCATGGCCCCGCTCAACTTTTTGAAATTATACATTATCCCCTATAAAATTATGTTCTGATTGTCTTTTATATATCACTCAAATTTCTTAAAATTATAATTTATATATTAAATTATAATTATAATTTTACATTATCTTCTCGACTATTGATTAGACCATGTTGAATCAAAATAATTACAATTATGACTTTTTTTTTGCATAAATTGTTAAATTTTGGTATTGTATAAATTTTAGACTATTTTAAATTATTAATGTTGCAATTGATTTGACTTTTACATCTAATAATATAACTAGTTTTGATTAATTTTGTTCATTTTATTGAAAATAATTATACTATAATGTGTGAAATTGATTATTCTATGTTGTATGTATGCATATAAATGTCATAACATTAACGAATGATACACATTGAATAAAAATATATTGTTATATCATTATTTGACCCCTCATGATTTGGGGGTGAAGATTCTTTAGTTTTGAAGCTTATAAAAGTGGAGCATCTATATTCATATTTTTATAATTATTGATTTGTGAATTATGGTCGTGTGTCGTTTTCTTTTTTTTAATCCAAATATAATATAGTGTGTGTCCCATAGATAAGGATGTTAATCGAGACAAGTTACTTGGGCTTAGTTTGGATAAAACTCGACTCGTGTTATAAACAAGTTGAATTTGAAAAAATTTTAAGTTCGTTTTTTTAGTTCGACTCAAGCTCATAAAATTCAGCTCGTTTATATATATAAAAAATTGAATTTCTCGGGCTCGACTCAAGTTCTAACCAAGTCGAACTTGAACAATTTTTTAAGTTCGTTTAAAAAAACGAGCTCTATAGACTTAAATTCAAACTCACAAAACTCCGGTTCGATTAACGGCCACACCCATAGCTTACATGTACTGTAGCTTGGCTTATATACCAAAATAGTATGCAATAGAGGAAAGCTACCACATTTCAACTTCGAATTTATCTAATTTTGTTCAAATTCCAAAGTTTGAAACATGAACATATCGTAAGATCTTAGTTAAGATGTTTTGTTATGCTATTCCTCTCTAGAAGATATATCTATTTAAAGTACATTTTCCGACATTTTAGGTTTGCTAGAGAATTCATTAACAAACACATATACACCTTTAGAATTACAATTTTGCTGCCTTTATAGTTCTATGGACAATGTTCGGAGTAGAAATATAAAAATATAACACAATTTGTTAACACAACATAAACACAATATAAAATTAGAAAGTTTAAATCTTCCTTAAACTATCCGTTTCATAAACGAGTAGACCTAACACGACACAACTCATTTATATACTGATTATATACGATTTATACACAACACAAACGCAATATAATATGATTTATTGGACAAGAATCAATAAATAAATTAAGTACAGGAGTAAAATACTTTTTAACACGAACTCGTCCCACCTGATACGGTAAACAGAACTAATTTTGAGGGAGAACCGTTTTCCGGGGAGAAAAAATTATTAAAAAAAGAAAGAAAGAAAAGACTGTTATAAGTAATTATCCAGTGCATTACTCGTAAATATACTATGCAAATGTCGTGTCTCTACACGTGTCATAGACGACTTCATATTAACGTTATACTGAGTTCCCATTTCAAACGAATACAAATTGGTTCCTTCCTTAACTCCTAAGCAAATGTAAATGGCTCAATGCATTCACATTAATGTTCCCAATTTCAATCTGACTTTTTTGGATTTTCTCATGCGAATAATGTTTGTGGAAAAATAACTCAAATCGAAGATGTGACCGGAGATTCCAAGTCCATAAGAGACTCTTCGATCCCTAGTCTTTTTTAAATTTGGATAAAAAAATCCTCAAAAACTTTTTCCAATATTAGACCTATACTTATATCAAATCAAGAGAGATTTATTTTTCTACTCAAATCGAAAAAAACTCAAATTCATAGCCAAATCAATTTTTTTACCCTTATTTTTACTCAAATATGGGTAAAAGTTTAGATTTTCATTATAGATGGTCTAAGGAATGAAGTAAGGGACAACATACATTACTTTAAGAGCAATGTTATGTAACTTAAATTTGTAATCCAAATTTACATCTCAAATGACAAAGATCATTATATCAGTGAGTCTCATTTAAAAAAATTGATACGACTCACTCATCCAAAACTCCTTTTTCATTTTAGATGTAAATTTAAATTACAAATTTAGAATACATAATATTTCTCTTACTTTAATCTTACCCACTGCTTACCTGAAAGATGGAGAACCGCCCATTTGGTTGTTATGTTGGATATCTAGTTGAAGCAAAAAAAAAAAAACCCCTAATTTTTCGACAGTTAAGTAGCTAATAATAGTAAAAGTTCTAAGGCCGCTATTCCTAACATTGAATATAGTAATGTTTTTACCAAACAATGAATATAGTAATGCCTTTACCAATATTTTCTAATAATCTGTTCTCCAAACGTATCTATATAAAAATAACCTAACTCCAAGAATGCCTCTTTGAAGAATTTTTTCATTTGTTTTTGCATTTTTTATTTGAATTAAGATTTAAGGAAACTCTTATGTGCTCTTTCAAGTCAGTGAAGCCCTTCATGGTGTACTGGAGCACAAAAGCGTAAGTCCCTTTTAAGGCAAGGCTTCAAAAAAGGAATAGAGTAAGGTCTTTACATTTTGAGCAAGTGAACAAACATCCAAGAACTATCGGAAGTATGAACCCTTCCCCGTAGTCCCCAAAAGTGTAGGGAAGGGCGTAATTCAAGAGGCAACTAAGTTATGAGGAACTCTGTTTTCAAAATGATAAGTTTAACAAATTTCTAGAGAAACTGAACCAGCGATCTAATTAACAAAAAATTGATTATAATTCGAACTCAAAAGGGCCACAAGGCCCGTTTTTCATCTTGCACGTTCCTCCAGGTGGGTATTGATATCTACAAAGGATTTGCAATGCAGTTGAATTATATATCATTTTCTAAGTTAGAGCAACAACAATCACTTTGCTCTAATTAAGGCAATCATGCACTGCTCCCTGTGCTACAGACCAAGAATGCAATATGAGCCCTCTTATAGAAATAGAAGCATGTACTAACCGACTATAAACCAGGAGGTTTGAGCAGCGGAACCAAACCAAAAATTCCCTCCACGTCGACTGGAGCATTAATAGCACGCCTAACAAGTTCTGGTGTAGACGTCATGCCTTTCCAGGTCGTGAACCACGGTCCACCACCAACTTCTAAAGCTGCCATGTTGCTTGTAACATCCAGAATGATCTACAATTTAACAGTTTTAATATGTCAAAAGTCCAAGAAAGAAAACCACATAAATATAAAATCTGAAC
>CM042186.1:38712311-38724794 GCA_023539305.1 Ilex asprella | reverse complement strand
GGGGAGGGGGGAGAAAGAGGGAGAGAGAGAGAGCACTGGTTTGGCTTGATAGAATGGAGAAGGTTTAATTTGAAAAACGAGGGAAGAATGAAGTGGCTCACACTCATTCGGTCTAATTAAATTACCTCTATGCCCATTTTAATTTAGATTTATTTTTCTATACTTTTCAGCAATAAAGCAAATGTTCTCTAATTTCCCAGGGTTTTTTACACTTTGTACACCAAAAGATTTTAAATTTCTCACTTTGTACCCTTGAAGATTAAGTTTTTAATATTACACTTTCAATGTATCAAAAGTGTTACAATGTGATAATTCTGTTAATTTTCTTTACTTTTTTGGTCAAAAGTCAATTCATTGACACTGACGAAAAAATTAATAGAAAACTAACAGAAATGTCACATTGCAACACTTTTGATACATTGAAGGGTGTAATATAAAAAATTTAATGTTTAACGGTATAAAGTAAAATTTTGAAATCTTTTAAGGTACAAAGTACGATTCACCCAATTTCTAAACTAAAAATCATCATTATATATGTAAGAAGAGTAATGCTACACAATCCAAATAAAACCAACAAATTTGCAACCCAAATAAAACTAAAAAAATTACAATCCAAATACGTATTATATCTTGGATGAACAGATCCTACCAACTTTTTCAATGGAATCCACTCATCCAATGGATGATATACATTTTTGTTATAATTTTTGAATTTCATTTGAATTGTGCAACATTTTTCATGTAAGAAAGTTCAGCATTTCAATTTTATTTATGGATAGTTTTTTAGGGTTATCTTAAGAGTGTTGGGATAATTATGTAATTTGGGAAAGTTTCCAAGGAAAATGGAATAAATCACCACCATTTATATCTACTTTTATAAATACTAGTGTTATCCGGATGATAGAAAGTCATAAAGAAAAATAAACGGTATATACAGTTTCTCGAATTTGAGATTTTCGTAGTTAATTTTTATATGTAATTTCTGCTATCAAATTTTCAGGGTTTGAACATTTAATCTTCATTAATCACGCCAATTTCACTATATAAAAACCTAAGTGCTTGAAATAAATTGAAATATATCTTTTGAGATTATATCAAACTTTAAAAAAAATAGCAAAATGTCCGCCAGCGAGAATTGCGCGTATAGAGATTTTAAAAACCAATATGATCCAAATCATAATTGATATCCAAAATTATTAATAGAACGCTGACCGCAACAGATGTAAGAATTACAGATGAAACTATATAAAAAAAATAAAATTAGCCACATAATGAATGACTCTAAAACCATTAAATGTTACTTAAACATGCATGAAAACTATATTGATAGTATCAAAAGGTAACATATGCCAGCAATTCAAGGCTGGATCAAAAAAATACTTGTCACTGCACACAAATTACATGCAGAGCCGTGCACATTAGTAAGGTACCTGACGATTGCAGATCCAAAAATTGTCAAAAATACGTAGATTTCAACTCAAGGAGTAGTTGGATTACTAGAATCTGGAAGTAAATAGAATTAAACAGGTGAGATTCATCATTCATGCCACTCATATCATCAGGATATGGTATGAAAATCGACCAATCCAGTCTAAACCAGTTGGTTGTAACGTTGCTTCTTTGCAGATAGCAGCCGAAACATGGAGGACAGAAACCCAACTACGATACAGGGATAATGTGAAAACAAGTCCACAAAAAATCCAATTTCGATATGATCTCGTGCTGCTATGACTAGGATGAAAAAACTATCAGCCAACACATACTGCACAAACATTTTAGCAAGCATCAGCTGAAATTGATGCTAGTAACAGATGCTTGTGATTCTCGACCAACTTTCCCTGCACAAAACATACACATACATATACATTATCAACCTTTTTAGTAGAAGAAGAGAATACCTATTATCAGTGGAAAAGCAAGGGCATTAACGCAAGATATTTGATAAACAGGCACATTGAAAAGTAAATCACTTGGTTCAACGAAGAACACAAAAATATTAGGAGGTAAGAGCCTAAGAGGGCACTTAGTTGTGAAGAAAGATTGAATATCCATGACAATCAACATTAAGGCTCAGCCATTCAGCAGCTCTAACAGGTAGGTCATGACACAAAGTCCAGGGGCTGAGGTTATTTTGCAAATTAGTGAGAAGTCTTTAAGGAGGAACCAGTGTGTATATGTACTTTGGACAATTGCTAGATTACAAAGACTCACTCAATCACACACACATACACACGCAGAGAGGCCACTTTATGCCTTAACTTATGATAGTCACCGAAAATGATTGTTGCATTTCTATTTCTGTCCCTCACATTATTCTGGTGGCAACTATATTGGCAAACCACATGACTCTGTCCAAGTCTGAGCAACTGAAATCGAGTTGTATCCCTTCAATAAGAACTAACTTGTTTAATTTTATGTGGCATTCAAACACCCCATAAATAAACATTTACAATAGGAAAGGTGGAAGTAAGTAAAACATTTACCAACAACCAAAAACACAACAAAGTAATTCAGCTTCAAAAGAACTCTCTTAGCTTTCACCAGTCCCATTGTGATTCTCGATCACATCACATCAAAATCTCAATGAAAGTGGAGCAATGACATCTAGATTATCCTTCAGAACCATTTGTGAGGATGGGAATACGAGGATTCCACACGAAGACTCCAAACCATGATCCTCAAACAATCCTGTTGAAAGCCTTCCATTTGGCTCTCATCCTCTACAAGTTGTTCAATAAAGGTGCTGATCTGCAATGCAAATTAATAGGGTTAATTATTGTTAAAAAGGTAGTCATTGCCTAGTCTGGTCTGTGCTAATCTAGGGTGCTAGAAGGGTAACATTTAACATTATTTGCGAAAAGTGGTTACTTACTGATTCATACCCATAACCTTGGTCAAATAGAGGTATATTTACAAAATTCGTTAAAGACTTTATCCTAATTTTTTTTCTTTTTTCTTTTATTATTTATTTCACTATTCATTTATTTTCAGATGGGGTGCAGTTAGAGGGAAGCTCCTTATTAGCTCCATTTGCCTCCAGTTGTGTTGTATGGCAGGTTCAGGTCTCAAATCAGTATAAGAAAGAATTGTACTATAAAGTCAACTACCAGGGTGTTGTGGTAAAAAAAACAAATGAATTCGCACATGCCCTGATGTGTTTCATTATCATCATTGTCAAGATAATAAGAAAGGAAGGGAAAACTAACTTGGAAGCCTGCCTTGACTGTGTCAAGTTGCCTAATAGGTTCAAGAGTAGGTCGGTGCCATCTCTTTGGATCCCAAAGTATAGTGCTATTGAATGCAAACCCAGACATTTCGGCATGGAACCTCTTGAATCTTCTTGTCAAATCATCTGTGTGCCATCCAATAACTTGAGAACCATTACAGATCGGACCCTCCAAAATAGCTTTGCTTTGGCTCTCCAACATTTTGGCGACTGTCCATGTCCCAAGCCTCCTGCAAGCCAACAAGTTTGCTGTCAAGAAAAGGTTCACATGGATGGAGGCAACGAGTTGGCAGAAAGGATGATCAGTTGTCTTTTTTTTCTCAAAAACCTAAACAGCTAAAATACATAACTACTAAACGCCAATAATGGAGGAAAAAAAAAAGAACAAATATACCACTGGAAGAAATTAAAGATTTGGATACAAGGAATGAGAAAAAAATGAGTCGAGCAGTTATTTGCAAGGGATTTCAGTGACTCTACATGCTGCAAAGATATATGCAGGACATTATGTACCATATCATTCTTCATAACAATGTAAAATGGACAAACCCAGAACTGAAATCCTAGATAATAGTAGAATACTTTGCTCCTTTCTTTTCTCGGTTTTCTCTATGCATATCTATATCTATATAATAAAATAGAGAGCATGTTTTGAATTCCCAAACTTACATAAAGTTTTTCGCAGCTCAGATCTATTGAGAGTAAAAAAAGGTTAAATCCTATGCATGATTTTATCTCGTGCTTTTTGTGTCTCAGATCACTTCAAAATTAATGATCCGATGCATCAAATTCACTCTCAAAAAAATTTTTTGGCCCAAATAGTTTTCAGTTTTTATTCCCCAGTAACGCATTTGACTTCCCCAATCACACCCTAATTTTCTCCCCCTCCCTGTTTTTCTATTTCCCCCATCTCCCTCTCTTTCAAATTTCGGTGTCCACTGAATTTGTTGTTGATATATGGAATTGGGATTGCCCAAAGGAAGGGTAATGGCCATGGAGTCTATTAACCAATAATTTCACAAGTTTGGTTTTTTTATTCTATTCCTTTCTACCCTAACACCCTCCGCCACTCTCTTCCTAAATGCCATAGGAAGTTGAATAGTTATTGTACTTAGAAATGGTTAAAAAAACCAAAAGCAAGCCTTTTTTTTTTGTGAAAGTAGAGCATAGTTGCAGCACCTCAAGCAATTCAGTTCCTGCTTTTCAGTTGTCTAACTGCTGCATTTATTATCCAATTCACTATGTTGATCATCTGATGCAGCTAGCTGCCAGTTATGAAAGAGCTACTGATTTGAGTCTGAGCCGTTGAACAAGGATAAGGGTTAGGGTGCTAGAACATTGTTGATATTTTTTTTCGTTCATCTCTGCAATTACTGTTTTTAATCTCTATCCTCCTAAGGATGTATAGCAAGCTGCTATGATGTGTACTGATGAGAGTTTTTGTGAACTCGCAGAAACCACTTGGAAACATTTTGAATAGAGTTTTGGTTGGAAAAGATAAAATTGATTGGAGCATTCCAAATGCAAATTGAACTTCCTTTCATACGGACATTTTCTTGGCTAAATTTTTGTCAGTAATTAACTTCTGTGTCACAGGTTGTTCTAGCAGCTTCTTTTCGTCAATATGAAATTTCATTTATTCAAATAAATTCCAATTTGCATGGAGATTGTACTTGGTATAATACCATATTCATGAGAAAAAAGATAAAAAACAAAACGAATTACGGGTTCTATGTTTGATTATTTAAATGGCAAGGTATTTGGGTATTGGTATATATAAACAATTCTCAGACTTTGGACATTCTATATTCTGTGCGATTAATAGTAACTTTCGAAACTGTCATTTATTTTACTTCATGCACTTTTGACGGCATAATGTTTTAATTGGGTATTTACTCTCATTTGACACATGCAATGCACAAGATATGTAATATAGTGCTTTTAGTCATGGCCTCATGGGCATTTGCTTAGTATACAAATATTACACATCACCAAAAGACGCCAGAAAGATGATCTAATTTTAAATCATTTTTTGGGTAAAATATCAAACCAATATAAGATTACGTTACAGATCTTTTGTAAGCCTCATACAGGTGGATGTAATCACGCACCAGTCATTTTTTCGCTGTAAAGAAGAGCTACAAGTCCACAAATGATAAGAAGGACGACTTGTGAGGTTAGAGCAGGTAGTCACTTATAGAAAAAGTCAATGACAATAAACCATGTGAGTTAGAGCGGATATTAGCATTACAGAAATGCAAGAAAAACCTAAGCATGAGGAATTTAGGGTGTCCCTAAACTGTTGGGAAATACTCTTCCTAGGGTTTCAGGAACATTCCCACCAAGAAATATTACACTTCCTGAGCATTTCTTATAGTGGGGGCCGGGGGATATTGCAAATCTACGGAGTCCAGAAGCTTTTTTCCCACCTACAACAACAGGTCCCTAACATTATGATATACATTCCTTGAATACACTTATGTGAGAACAGAAAAGCTGCAAGTTTGACGTATATACTCATTCTAAGATTTACCATTATCAACGAAAAAAGCTTAATTCTAACAATATTTACTCGCAGAAAGCATCAGCCATATGATAAAGTATGTAAAATTGATGAAAATACATAATTTGAATCACTTCAGGTATATAGTAATAAAGCAAATTAGGCTTCCACATGAGATTCAATCATTCCGATCATTTTTCACATCTATCATGGCATAAATCCTTGCCCAGAATAGAGTCATTGCTGACAGTATAGCCATCCTATAAGTCTATAACGATGTAACAGGTAAGAAAAATGTTAAAATCACGCCAGTCCAATGAAAATACATGTGTTCAGCGGCTTAGCCAAATAAAAAGCAGTGATCCATAGTGATCAGGCAATGAATTAGCGAATAGTCCTGTTTTGTCGCTATCATGTACACCATACCTCAATTCATCACACTGAAGGAATTAGGATTTTTATTCACAATTTATTGAAATAAAAAAATAGGTCTCACTACCAAAAGATAAAGATACTAGGAGATGCATGTAGAATACTAAGCAATTAATTTAGAAGGCGACATTCCATATCAAATGACTTAAGATTTCATTTCACAATTCATTAAATATAAAGAACAAAAAGTTAATTGAGACTACAAAAATCCATGCAAGATATGTAGCCATTAATTTATAAGTGTAAGTACCTGATCTGCCTTATCTGTTTGAAGAGATCAGGAGAATAAATGTTATCATCATCTGCAAAGTAAATGATTCCATCTAGCCGGTGTGTTTCAATGTGGGACAGTGCCACATTTCTTTGGTGCACACCTCTATCAATCATGTCAGATAAGTTCTCATTGCACACAAGATGCCTGTACATGACACCAGTTCTTCGCAATATGTCAGCTGTTTCCATGGATTGAGATGTCATCTCCACAACTATCCACAACAAAGGGGGAGGGACCAATTTTAAAGTGTGTGCCAAACGGTTCAAATAATAGGTTTGAAAGGACCGAGGACATGTTGGGGTGACAATGATCAGAAGCTTATGAAACTCCATAGTTGGATCTTGTCTGAGTGATTGGTCAAGAAGTGTATAATTAGAAATCTCACTCCGTACTTCTCCATTCATCGCATGTGGCCCTAATGTAGCATTATCCTTTATGGTCGATCTGTCCACTGATGGTGTCATATTTCTGGTCACAGCATCATGGAAGTGAACTTTTTCAGCTGGAGGGAAAACCTCAAATGAGATGACTTGGTGTTTGGACACCAGATTGATGGAGAAGTGCATTGAAACAAGTGGAGCAAACCCAACAAAAACCCCAACCACAAAACATGTGAAGAAATGGAAAAGAGCCCTCATCCAAACGTGCCCATTTAACTTTGGCCTTTCCAAGGGCCGAGAAGATCGTGTTGAGAAAACACCAAGAACAAAAGCTTGAGCTCTATACAATACATAGGCCAGTGAACCAAAATAACACATCAAACCTCCTGCTGGTGGATAGTTCTGGTTACAGGAAGAAGACTTGGACAAGGGAGAAGGAGCTGAACAGGCTTCCCCATTTAGTGAAGTTCCAGGTCGAGGTACTGGAGACAATGTTCTTCTTATCGAAGCCATCAAAGAAAATTTAGAGCAATTTTATCTTCCCGAATTTTAAAATGATTATCTTATATCACATTCCCACAAGTGATATTCAAAACTATCGCCTAATTTCTTTTCAATTACAGCAATGCAAAATAAAATCTGGTCGTACATATACTCTCGTTACTCATAAGTTCTTACTGAAGAGTTGCACAAAAGGTGTAGAAAACCCATAGAACTAGGAACCCAAATGGATGAGGTAGCCAGTTCTCTTGAATAAATTATGTCCAACTCAAAAAAGCATCCAACACCGCGACAAATTAGAGCCAAATCAAACAATGTAATAATTATATGGCCCCTTAAGTTGTAGCAGTCTTAAACCAAAAAGACAAATACAAACCTCTTCAATTCCAATTCATTGTTGGTGCATTCTTATCGTACCCCAACAAATCTGTAATCCAGCTCTAACCCAAACCAGCATTCAAAAATATTGACTTTCCCCTGCTTTCTTCTAATATGTACACGCTGAATATGAACCTTTTGAAACTTCAATCAAAATGACCTTTTTACAACAATCTCATTACATTCTGCACACGTGTGATGACGTTCTTGATCTACACTTAAGAAACAGTACTTTTTAACGAATCAAAGCAATCCTAAAGAGGCCACCAACAAGAATTCATCAACTAAATCTAAAAAAAGACAAACAAAATCCATCGTATCCACTAAACAAATGCCAAAAACATAAGGTAGACCTCCAAAAATGGCAGATTTCGAGCGCTAAAATTGAAAGTTCGCACAGAGAAGATATGGGGTTACCACATTTTGTCGAATAAGTAATGGGTCTTGGATCTGCAGAACCAAATCGTACGTACACAAGAGAGATCACTAGCAATCTCACTTCGTTTCAGCTACTTAAAGGCTTTTTGGCGCTTCAGGCGAAACTTTTCGTATACCTTTGTGTCAAATGGAGACTCAGTTTGAGCGGGTAGTGCTCCGAATCTCAGTGAGTGTTGAGAAGGAGACAATAACAGAGAAAGGGTGTGTATGTGCAACAAAACACCCACCCAATCATAGAGAAGAACAGAGTGTAAGTTTTTTCGCAGTTGCGGACTATACATATATAGCACAAAAGCAGTGGCAGAAAAAATTGGGAGAATCGCACTTTTACCCCCCAAAAATTTAAGAATTTTTATTTTATACTCTCAAATATTAAAATTTTTATAATATACTTTTTTATATTAAAAATATTGTAATGTAATCTTTTTCGTTACCCAGTCTATCAAAACAATATTCCATTTTCTTGTTAATAAGATTAAACAGCCACATTGATATTGACAAAATGAACAACATAAGTTAATAAAAAAGTAGTATTATAATCCTTTAATATATTAAGAATATAATATATATAATTTAATGTTTGAGAATATAAAATGAGGATATTTAAATTTTTTAATATGCAAAATACAATCCTCTCAAAAAAATATGTTGTGCATACATATATATAATATATATAGAGAGAGAAATGGCCCATGAAGTAAAATTATTATTGACTCACTAAAATTGAATCAATTACCAAAATATGACATTTTTCAAGCAAAAAAAATCAAAATATGACACTTTTAAACTTATTTGTCGATCTATAATAATTTTTAAAAGCAAAATTGTTGATTTCAGCATTCATGGTGAAAACAGAATCAATAATTTCGCTTTTAACAAGTGATACAATAAAAAAGAAGAAATACATTTTTGTAAGTATTAAAAATGGTCTTGTTGAATTCCTTTTCACCATAAAAGTGGAATCAACAATTCTGTTTTAAAAAAATTGTTGTAAATTGATAAATAAGTTTAAAAATGTCGTAATTTGATATTTATGTTTGAAAAGTGCACTATTTTGATAATTGATTCCACCAAAATTATTATTGACCAGTGATGGACAATTGTATTGGAGTGGGGCACAAGCCTAATGACAGTGAATTGACCTACTTTTTTTGAGTCATTATTTTTATTGTAAAGAATCAAAGACATATTTAACCAATTCTCTTAATTTAGTTCAACACTTTCATTTTGTTGGCATTCTAAATAAGTTTTTATCAAATATGGAGTTTGATTTTATTATGTTTTTTTATGTAGTATTTTATTGTGAGTTCTTTGCTTTATTATTTTATGGGTGTGTTTATGCCTTTTTCAAAAATCATAATAATTTATTTTTTATTATTTGGAAAAATACCACTTAACAAAAAGAATTTCTTAAAATCCCATCTCGTTTGTTTGTACAGAATTGCTCGAATAAATTAATATATTTGACTTCATTAGCTCAAAATATAATTATTTCCAAAATATAAAATAATTTCCTAAATTGTTGATTAATGATCAATTTGTTAACCAACACATTACATCTTTTAATATGTAGCACTCTATACTTCAACTTTATTGTTAGATAGTGTTTTTTGATGAATGAGTTAATGTCCTCCATGGTAGACATTTAACAATACTATCACTTGGTAATTAGTAAATCATAAGAATTTTCATTAAGAGTCACAATTATTTAATAGAAGACACACATTTACATACATCTAAACATATACACATATATATAACTCAGTCCAATTATTTTCAGATTGTGGATTCAAATATAAAAAGCGATCACTTTGTGCAAACGACACCAAATATAAAGTTTATATTTGATATACCGCTCCTTTATTTATCGCTCTTTTATTTCATTAATGAGGATTAAACTGGACTTTATGTTTTTATGCACACATATCATATGAGAATTATTTGAAATGGTAATTTACTAACATTGGAGAAGGAGATTAAAAATCTTCTTATCAGTGGCTCCCATACTTCATTAATAAAGACTAAACTGGGTTTTGTTTTTCCATGCATTCATATCATATGAGAATCATTTGAAATTGTAATTTTATTTGCAATTAAGAAGGAGATTGAAAGTTTTCTAATCACTCCATTTGGAAGTAATTCATGCATTTTAATGGAAGAAGTCTATCATCCTTGCAAGTAATTAGTCCATAATTCTTTAACGTTTTAGCATTATTAACTATAAGATAGTTCATTGATGTACAAAACCTCCAATTTCGTGTAAAAACTCTGATATTTTTTTTTGCCTCGTACTGATAAAGAAATTGAATAAATTTTATCTAAAACTATTTCTTTAATTAAGAGCATAAATTTTCTCACAAATTCTTTAAAGTTAGAGCTACCAAATCATCACGTGCAATCTAATAATTTTTTTTTAGCTATGGGAATTTAATTACTTGAAAACTTGTTGCCAAAATGTTATTAGTCATTTCACCATTTGACAAGTTTTTTTGGACGGCTTTTATGCTGGTTTTTACTGCTGTTGATTGGTTTGGTTAGATGCGTGGATGCTTTGATGTGTGCTGTTGGTGCCATTCATGCTTTGGGATTCTTGATATGTGTTCGGCTGATCATTGCGGGTTCACTGGCTTGCTGGTGGTGGTGTTTACTTGATTGTTGGCTGTTGTTGCTGATTTTCCTTATGGTTTTCAGTGCTGGATTCTGCTATCTTGTGGGCATTATTTGCCACTGGTTTTCTGTCTGGTTTTCAGCTGGAGTCATGCCTTTTACGCCATTCTGCTATCTATTTGGGCACATTTTGCCAGGGTGTTTGTTGCCTTCTCTGCATTTCTCTGTTTTTTGTTGGGGAAGACCCAAGTTCATTTAAGCCTTTGTGCTTTCTTTGTGTCCTGTGAGTCTTGACTCTACTGTAAGTACCAGCCCAACACTGGCACTTCTTTTAGAGTTCCAAATTCTTGGATTGTTGTTTATCCTTTGGTTATACTCTTGTAATGGGTGGATGTACTCTATTATGTGTGCATCACCTTTGTTTTGTTCTTGTATGTTTCTTTTCTTGATGAATATATTTACCTTCCGTAAGTTTTTTTCTTCTTCTAGTTTTCAAATAAAATATCAATTAAGAAAACTGACAAACAAAAGAACAAGTTTATTCTATCCCTAAATTACCTATGTATTCTCTTTATAATTTTTTATAAAGGGTTAATATCAATAGAATCAAGGAGGAATTACACCCATCCCTAAGGTTTGTATACGTGTAACAGGTAGACCCTGCATTCAATGTCCATTAGTAAATTACACTTAGTCCTTCTAAAATTTGTAAGTATATAATATTTAGATCCCTCAAGTTTAAAATGTTACACTTAAACCACAAAAACTCAAATCAAGCATAGAATATCAAATATTTTAAATTTTAAAACAAAAAATTATGTTTTATTGTACCATTTATTGAAATAAAATAAAAAATAAAAATCTATTTTTTTCTTAAAAAATCGTAATTAATATACAATTATAATACCTATTGGAATAAAGCTAAAAAATCAAAGAAGGGGTCTAAGTCATTCATAATAGAAAATAAATTTTACAACCAAAATTCATGTTCCATTATATCATTTATTGAAATAAAATCAAATCAAAATCTAATTTTTCTCTTAAAAAATCATAATTAATATATAATTATACTATCTATTAAAATTAAATTAAAAAATCAAACAAATGGTTAAACTGTAATGAACACAATATCTTCTATTTTTAATTTGGGTAATTTGGTAGTTTAATTTGGTCATTTAAATAACCAAATTAAATTTCAATAGATAGTATAATACTAATTATGATTTTTTAAGGAAAAAAATTATATTTTTATTTTTTGATTCTATTTCAATAAATGTCATAATAGAACATGAATTTCGGTTGTAAAATTTAAAATATTTGATATTCTATATTTGACTGGAATAATTTTGGTCAAAGTGTAATATTTTAAACTTAAAAAGTATAAGTATTACACACTTATAAACTTCAAAAGATTTGAGTATAATTTACTAATAAATCCCTAGAATCAAATATGATATTTCAATCGATCACTCAAAAAAGAAAATAAAATGATTGTTTAGGGTCTACCAATTTGTGTTTTACATATTTTATGCAGAATGTTCATTAGATCTTTTTAATTGATATTCAAAAGGTCCAACAATGAAATTCTCACAAGCCAAATTGTAGAAGGGTAAAAATAATAACCATTTTATTCCACTTTTGTCCATTTTCACATTTTGGCCCATCTATTTTGGGGAAAAAATAAAACAATTGCAACATCAAATATATATTTGTTAATTATATATATATATATATATATATATAT
>CM042186.1:38684585-38702311 GCA_023539305.1 Ilex asprella | reverse complement strand
GAATATAATACTCGTTAAATAATTATTTTTTATCTACAGTACCCATTAATCGTGTTATTCGTGTCGTACCTGAATTTGACCCATTTATTATCGTGTCAACTAATCGTATTTTTTTCGAGTTCGTGTCGGGTTCGGTTCGGGTCGGGTTCGTGTTCCAGGTTAAAAATTGAGAGCCCTAATATAAATTATTGTAGGTTGCTTGGAAATCATCAAGACTTGCTTCTTGAATCATTTCTAATTTGCCCATTTCTTTAAACCCCATATTTGAAATTTAACGTAGTGTTTGTCTACCTGGAAACTGCGATGGCAGTACATTTCACACACACACACACACACATATATATATATGTATATGTAATATGAATGTACTAGGGTATCCAAATTCTTGCACAAAATAATGGGTAAAGGGTTCAAACTCCATCACCGTTTGTAATTGAAGATCTTAACATGGTCTACGAGGAGAAAGAAAACGTTAGCAGAAAGAGGGGACCCACATATGTTATTAATGGGTAGTCTACGCTGGGTATATGATTTAAAAAGTATGATTGAAGATGGTAAGATCACCACGATCCAGGATTTTAGCTTGTGTCGTCTCTGGGATTTTCTGAATCGTTTGGGTCCTCGCCCCTTTATTCATAACGCAAATGATATCACTGCATTTGATACTTCATGCATGGCTCAGCCGCTCAGGAGACAGCAGCAGAAGCTGTTGGTTTTGCTAGTGCTTCATAACTTTATCTTACCTCTCTGACTCTAAGAATATTTATTATCTTGTGCAGGCATTCTCTTTATCAAGAATAACTACTTGCGAAGAAATATTTGGTTAACCTTGCAGTTTGAAGCAACTCATTGAGATAGAGAGAGACAAAGAGATTTAGAGAGAGAGAGTAATACTGTTGCTACCATAACTTGAGCATTCAAATTTTCTAATTAATTACCTCAACCACGAATGCATGAGCTCTATCATGAGTGCGATCACAATCAACTGGATCTATTAGGTCTATTGTATATGTTAAGTCATCACTTGTTTATATCCTTTTGGGATGTGGCATATACAATTTTCCCCCTAAGATTTCTTTTTGCATAAACAACTCTAACAGAGTAATCAAGTGCATGAGTTTTTCGTCACAACAAATAAGACTTATGGATGCATTAGTTACGAGAAACCTTCAAATTTTAAGTTCCAAATTATACATGGAAAATAAAATTGGAAGTTCAATCCCCCCTTGGTTTGAATCTAGTTGTCCCATACTGATCAAATAATTCCAACAGGAAAAGTACTTAAAGGGTGAAATGATGTCCTTCAATGGTGCATCAGAGGGTGGATTTGAACGCTCCATACACCAATAAAGATTGAAAGAATAACTTCTCGTAAGATGAGCTGGGTTTGTGAGCACTAAGCCATTATTTAGGGCACTTGGGTAGAAAAACTGCAACAGCTTTAATACCATGTTATGTAGGTATAGAGGACTGGGTTTTGACTACAACATTGGAATTTTTTTTGTAATGTATCACTCATCACTTTTTTTAGGTATATATACCACCTTTCGGGTGTAACTTATTTACTTTTGGGATGCACTCGTCTTTGGAGTTCACTTATCATTGTTTAGACGAATCTTAACATTTTTTTAGGATAAATCTTACCTCTTTTTGGAATTTTTTTATTTTTTGATATGATATTAAAAAGTGAGAATTCGATCCTGCTGTGTCTCTCCACAGATCCAAAAGTTATGGAAGAGCTCTTCTTTGACCACCTTCTTTCAGAAGACATGACAACTATATGGCGTTAAGAGTTAGTATAAAATGCTCAATAGTAGGTAAACTAGCATTTCGCCCTCCATGCACATTCAAAGATTGAAGTCACTGCACGAGACTCTTCTAGCTAAAGAAACAAGTGATAGATAGTTTTATCAATATTCTTTTGAAAAGATTGATTCGTAAACTCCAACCTGCAACGTATCGATTGAGCGCACATAAATATTGACTATTACTCAGGCCGAGTAACCTCTAAGTTGTGAAACAAAGAACCAGAATGAAAGATGATTTTTTTCCCCTTGGCGAATAGAGGTGGAAATGTTTTCCATTTTCATCATACATGTTCACGTATCAGGGACCCTATTTCTGAAATTGGCTCCAACTATGGTGCTAAAAAATAACCTTTTTAATACTGTACCTCTTAATTTTCACCAGTCAGAAGATTACCATGTAAAGTTTGGATATTTTGTTATTTTATTTTACTTCATTATTTTTAAGATCGACGATCTTAAATAAATTAAATTTTCAAGAGTAATAAATAACCTAAAAAAAAAGAAAAGGCAAAAAATTAAAAAAGAAAATGTACAGAAACAACAGAAACCTTGCATCAAAAGAAGCTGTACCAACTGACCCAAATTTTCAGAATATAATAAAAGCTACGCCAAAGCATAAGTTATCAGATGGATCTCCAGGTTACAACAAACGGGTCCCAAATAAAGCTATTTTCCTGTTATTTTTCTCTCTCCTTCCTGGTTTAGAATGAGCATACATAAAAAAACTATGACAAACAGCAACAGACCAAACACCAAAGAATCATCAGAGTCTCAGAAATTGAGGGAACACTGAGGATCTTTATGATATCTTATAGACTATGACACCAAAACACTGATATACATATCCAAAATATATTTACATGTGAAGTTTATTTCTGAAAGATCAAAACATATTCATGTATATGACCCAGCACCGGCACATTGTCATAGCTCAACTTGCACAACGAAGAATTCAATCAGGATCCAAAAATCAAATGGCTACGGTTCCTGAATTATTGACGAGTTTGTATGTGGAATCTGATCACCTTTGTTATCTGAACATCAATGTAGCTTTATAAGATTCTCTTTGTGCAAAACTGCAGAGATCCAGAAAACTTCACCCGCTGAAATTGAACAAAAACCCATCGGGGATTCAACAAACAGTCTTCAATGATGCACCAGCAATTAGACAATGACAGAGTTTCTGAAACACTATGGGTATTGAAGTTTGGGAACATTCATGATGTACGATGTAGTGCATCCTCTTTTGCAGCTGTGCGCTTCGTGACCCTCTGCTTTTTTCGATCATTGACATTAACCAAGCTAGACCTATCTCTTGAGGCTTTCTTCTTCCCAAACTTAAGATCTTCACCCCGAATCATGTAAACATTTCCTGCTCCTGGTATGCTAAAATCAGCCGGGTTTCTGTTAAAACTGCAGACGTCATTTTTGGAAATGCTTTTCACAGGCCAAAGATCTCCAACGCATTTGGTTGAATTTTCAAGTGCATGATATTGCGAGGGGAGCTCCATACAATTTGAAGGACCAAGGATCCCTTTCTGCTTGTCCTGACCAGATATAGAATCATGAATTATGCGTGAAACACCATCTGCAGATTGAGATTTTGATTGTCTGCGGCCTTTATTTCCTGTAGGGACATAAGATCCTTTTCCCTTCTCTTGTTCTTGCAAGTGAGTTGATATTGGACCTCTAACACCAGCAGGACTTCTAAAATTTCCATCATACTGAGACATAACACCAAATGGATTGATGGCAGGAATAGCAGATGATGGGTTCCTTGAGCTTGCGCTGGTGTTATACACCCCAGGCACTAGCCCAGTGAACTGCCTAGAATGATGATATGGAAACCGAGATTTCTGAAAATTCTGTTTTCCATCCATAACGAACTTAGGGTGGCAATCGCAGGGAGAGAAAGGTTTCTCAAGGAACTTTTTTGGATCCACATTGAAAGGTGTACCATCCATAAGGCTGAGCAATTGCATTGCAGGTATGGTTTCATTAGAATATGGATCTTGTGATACTGCAGCCTTTGGATAAAGCTCTGGTCCCCTGTGCTTGGGAAAACATGGATATTCCACCGATGAACGTTTTGAAGAACCGAAATCCAAGTTCTCATTCTGCATATCAAGGCCGGAAGCATTGAGATCTAGAGTATTCAAATCAATGTCCCTGATAACTTTCCCTTTATTCAGTGGGCCTGGGGATTGTGCATGCATTTCCATGTTGCTTGACTGAGTAGCAAATTTCTGAGAAACATCGAGTCCAAAAGGACTATGATTTGAGGTCCCGGGGGACCATAAGTGTTCTGCTGCTTTATTATGCCGTGACCCATTATGGCATGTCTTATATGCCTCTAAGACCTGCATCTTAGTAGGAGAGGTCCTGTGTGCCATCTTATCATCATACCATTCACAATTCCGAGCATTACTATTTCTCAAGGAACAAGAAGCAGAGAGTTGGACTCCACTTGATAGCTTTTGTTGACTATGTGGAAATGAATGAAGCATTGCTAAAGTTGGATTTTCCTCCAGTTGACCCATGTTGAAATGGCTTCTACTGACATGAGAGAAGTTAACAAGATCTCTTTTGGACCTCCCAAAATTCTCAGCTGTCTTGATGATGCCATTCCTTGCATTGCCAGTTGGAAATCTACTCATGGTGTTCCTCTCATACTGATTCTTTGCCAAAAGTTCGACGATTTCCATGGGTATGTCATCTGACATCCCTTCCGCCAATACCTTATCAGTTCTTTGGTCGTTTTGTTCTTTAATAACTTCAGAATGTCCCTGAACTCCAAGGGTTTTCCCATTGTTGAATGGGCTAGATAAATCCTGGAAAAGAATAATACAAGTTTCATCTTATGGAGTTTACTTATTCAAATGCATAAGCATATAAGTTGGATTGAAGCAAACAAACAAAGCAATATACCATGGAAGAGAAAACCTAAAAAAAAGAGGTGGCTGAGGCTCCCACCAATGTGGGATCTAAAGAGGGTCAAATGCATGTAGTCTTCTATTAAAGTTAATAGGCAGAGCTTCATGTGGACACCATGTGAAATATATACCTAAATGCATTGCATGCGGTGAACAAACAGTATTGTAACTGAAAAATAAGCTGCCCACAGCAAGAAAATTGCTTCATATTTGTATGACTCAATAAGCATTGGATCATACTTATAAGACATCAGGAACCAAGTACGATGTACTGATTCTCTAAGCTTCCAAATTATGACACGCTGTGTTGATAATCATACCCAGAAATCACCATCAATTATTTTGAAGTGTCTAAACTGTAAATGAATCTAAAGGTGAAGGGCAACGATATATTTAGATCTCAGACCTGACCGGAATTAGACTCGGAATGTGCAATATCCTCTAGTCAAGACAGTGTATCTAATCTGATTATTATATTAAACTTTGACAAGGGGAATTATGATAACTAATACGGGTCCCTGCCTCAAGTCGGTGAAAAAAATTCCCCAGAGGGTTAACTAATGTCAAACCAATGTTATAGCCACTGTGATGAACATTAGTTCACACTTGATACCTGATCAATTGATACCTGATCAAAAAAAATAACACCACCAAGAAATCCTACAACAAAAAGAAAGATTAAAACTTAAAAGACAAAAACCGTAAAGATGAATCTCAAAACAATTTTATCAGGCAAACATTATACAGAAGCAAGTTTAAGAAAGAACGAGAGAAAATATAATGAATAATTTTCTGGAGAAAATGCTTATACCAATTGTTGATGAAAAGAAAAATTGTCTTCAAGCAGAGGGGAGTTATTTGGTCTCTTCTGAAGCATAGCTGTTCCGAGGGCAAGTTTCTCATTGAGGTCAGATAGTAATTCTTCTCTTGAAGACAGAGTTGGGGCAGATTTATGCTGAATGCTTGACTCTCCAAGATGAATACCATATTTCCTTTCTGGATCTTTAGCAGGCATGTTCTTTGGCTTAGGCAACAGAGGATCAATCTTTTCATTTCTATGTGCAGATATATAGCTGCTTAGAGTAAGATCCAGCCCTGAGTTGGCGGATACATCATGTGCTGAGTGAGGTTTTACTATTTCAGGCACAGCCCGCCTAAATCCTGCCTCTTTTCTTTTGATTGACCCTTCCCCACACATGGTTTTACTCCCAGGCACAAAGGAGAACTGCCCATCTTCAATATGAGGCATTTTATTTTTCTTTTTAGACAAACTAGATTTTCTTTCTGTTTTCCGTGCAGACAGATAACTTCTAAACTGGGGTTTCATTGCTCTACCTAAGCATGCATCATGTTTTGATATGGAGAGACTGCTATCAGCAATAGCATCAGAGTTGTTTGCATCTCTAATTTTGATGTGATTTATGCTGGACTTAACTTCTTGCAAAGACGCTAGGGGAGAATGAGTCTGCTTAGTCTTCCTAACCAGCGTATGACTTTTAGCAGTTCCAAGTTTTCTCAACTGAGTCTTGATGCCACTTTCTAAACCGCCTCCTGCAGATCCCTCTTCTTCTAATTCTGAATTGGAAATCTCAACAGTCATTATAGCGGTGTCCTTATCTCCGCTGAAGGGCCTGACTTTTTTGGCCATGTCATCTAGGGCAATTTGGTGTACATCTTGAGCCGCCTTTCTTTTCCTTTGAGGACCCTTAAGAAACTTCCCGACATTTTCTTGCAGAGCCACCTGATCCATGGGAGCAGAAAGTGAAGCTAACCCAGCAGATGCAGTGGCAAATGCTCCGCAGGAAGCACCTTCTGTGTTCGCAGGATCATTTTCAACATTTCCTTTCGCTCCCAGAAGCTCACTCAGCAGACGCACCTTTCGCATTTTTTGACGTGACAAACCACTTGTATTATCATACTGCTGATCGTGATTCCTATCTCCAGCCAAAAGTTGACCGCTCTCAGGTGATGCATCATCATGCATTTCCAGTTCAAGGGAAGGAACTCGGATTGTATGATTGTGGACAACGTTTTCCATCTCATCAATCTTACCAACTTCCTTGGATGCCTCGGAAGTTGTCAGTACAATTCTCTGTTCATGATCTGCAGAATTTGTTTTCTCTGCTAGACAGATTTTAGCAAAACTCCTACCTGAGCTTTTGGGGTATTCAGTTGCAGGAAAAATACCAGCCGCATCCTCAATACTGGAGTTTGGCTCACGAATGCCAACCAATCCACTGTTATTTGATTTGAGAACAAATTCTCCAGAACCTGAGACGGATATTTTGAATTTGTCGGTCGATAGACCTGTGCCATCTGTATGTCTCTTTTGAATCGGACATAAATTAAACTTTGTTACATCACAAGCTGCACTGCCACTGTCCAGATCAGCATCATCTTCTGAACCGTTCTCATGGCCTGAAAGGTCAGGAAGGGGCCACACACAACACAGACATTAAGTATTGAGAAGAAAAATGCCATATCAAATGCAAAGGAAATTACATAATAGTATGAGATTATACCAAAGTGTATACCAGCATCGGCCATGTGTCCCACTTTGGCATTCTTTTCTTTTTTATAACTACATGATGACAAATAATTTTCATCTCCATTTAAATTAGCAGGAGCATTGACATCAGCTTTCCTCCCCTCATTTCTGTCCAGCTGTAAAGCTAGATGTGAATCTGATGGCACAATGGCAGCATCCCCATGGGACGGAATGTGAGAACAACTCCCACTGGATATAAGCCTATCGTGTCTCAAAACGACTCCAATTTCTTCAGAAGCATTTGCAGCACCAATCTCCTGTAGGCAGTTTTGGCAGCGCCACCATCTGAATTTGGGGACATGTAAAGGAGGAAGCACACTTAACTGCTCCTCTGACATATTAAGGTCACCATCCAATGCAAATGGGGAACAAATTCGCCAGTCTTTTATGCGCATTTCAGCAACATATCCACTGCAGCCATTATAGGAACATGTCAAAGAAAGGAAAAAAAAGTCCACGAAAGAAACCACCAGTCTATCATCCATCACATAGACTAGAAGACTAATGCATGCATTGCGAAGTAGCTCTATAAAGTGCCATCACATACTTCTCCTCGGTTGTTGCCTAACTTCTGCCTTTAACAGCTTATAAATTGTCAATTTAGTCAATGATGGGGATCCTTCCTCCCAGATGACATTCATTTTAGCATACGAAGTTCAATATCCATATGTTAAATGTTACTTCATGCCAACGATCATCAACAGTAGATTATGTCTATATAGAGATGAAAATATTTACAGCTTGATAAAATATTTTGGAACGAACAATTAGAAACCAGCCAATAATATATCCGTTTCAATTTTAATTACTTAAGGGGACCAGTTTTACAGTATGGCTTGGTCTCTAAGTTCGTATCATAAATTTCATACATAAAAATGTCGGTATTCAAACCTGAAAACGTATGAAGGTCAAAATATTGAATACTTAAACTTTTAATAAGGTCCCGTGCTTAATTCCAACTCAAACTCCTTCAGCTGACTGATGCTTTTTTCCAACCACTAAAACTCAAAAAATCTCCCATGCTGTACAAAAAACAATCTAACAAAAGAACGATGACCACTAATAAATATCAAGGCATCTAAAGGATGTTTTTCATCTATTTGTACCAAGGACAAAAAGCTATACGAAAGTGCTCACATGCATCAAGGTTACGGCTACTAATCATTTGGAAGGGGAGGAAAAATAAGTAGTAGTAGTCTTCAAGGGAAATGGAGTAACATTAAAGCATCTATTTGCAGCCATGTCAATCATTCAACAATCTAATTACTATAAGATCTTCTAGCAAGTGTGCATAGGCATGCATATACAGACTTGTAATAACAATTAGATAGTCTTCAAACAAAGTCCTAGAGTCCATAAAAATTTAAACGAATTCATTAAGCTTGCAAACTATGATTCTAAAAGGCTTACCGTATTGAGAAATGCTGACAATGTTCTGCCACATTCGTCTCCATAGCAACATTAAGGTCTATCGATATTGAATCAATATTTTTAACTAGTGATCCCAAGGACTTGGACACAGTAGTACTGGAATCGCTTTGCTGATGGTTTTCTTCCACCGCTACAATACTCGTCTCCATGTTAAATGAATAAACTAAAACCACAGCATGAAGCAATAAATCTCTCATGCACACATGATAACACACATATTGAGTTACTAGATAAAAAGAGGAACTTCTATTGTTTCTCAACATGCACAATTTCCGAAAATATCAAAGTGCACCATAAGTTTAGGTTTAAATTACCAAACAGACATGCATGTCAAGGTTCCTTTCTAAACACCAGCCAATCTCAAGTAAAAAGAAAATAATCAATGCCGCAATCAAAACACCATTAGAAATGAATAACAAGTCCAAGCATACATTAGTTACAATACTTCACTGGAACAACTAATACAAACCACCTTCCCAAAAAAAACCAATAGAAACCCTAGTTTGTCATGACAAGTGACAACAAAGATAAAGCTGTTCCCAGTAGCAATTTTGCAACCAACATGCGATAAAATAAAGCCACCTAGCTAAATCAACTCAACAAGATCCAAAATGAACTATAGAATAACGCCTATAAGTCAAAGCCACTATTAGGGTTTTCATTTTTCTAAAACTAATTATATACCACAAAGGGAATAAAACTGTATCAACGTTTCAAAAATTAAAGTAAATCCCACAAAGCAACTTCAAGCATGTTTTTAAAAACACCCAAGGCAGATAGTACAATCATGCATATGATTCCACAAAATAAATTTAGGGTTTGTCGGATTGCGAACCAATTCGTTGTATCTTACCGATAAACCCCCATTTTAACCCAACAAAACAATCAAGATTAAATATAAGATACCATAAAATGACACAGTATCTCACCTAAAATCAAACCCAAAAGGGAAAAAATTAAATAACCAACAAATTCAACGTACAAATCACATCAAAATCGAAAAATATATGGAAAAAATAAGCTCAACTAAGCTAAAACTCAGACTCATCGAAACAAAACCCCCCATCCATACATCAGAAACCAGACAAACAATCGTCAGAAATGAAAAAACAAACCTTAACATCAATCAAAAATCAGATCAAATCGCCACTCATCAGCCCAACTTGGATTCTTCACGGCTCACACAAAAAAAAAGTATCATTTGACGCAAAAGTTGAAGAACAAGCTAGAGATGTGAACTTTACCCGTAGATTCGAAGCTGGCTGAGCAGAATTCGAGTGCGAAGCGAAGAGAAACCCTAGCGTTTTTAGGTTTGCGATTCTAGTGAGAGAAAAGCTTTTAGAGAGAGAAACTGAGTTGTGTGTGAAAGAGTGGAGTATTTTATCTTTTGTCCTTGAAACGAGGCTTTAGTTGTGTTGTCTATACACGCATATACATACATGCATGTGTATTGTAGAGAGAGAAAGAGAGAAAGTGAAGTTACGAACCAATAGGTATTTGCCAGCGAGGCAAGCGGGTGCGGTTCTTATCACTATCCACTACGCTCTTTTAGAAACCCTAGTCAAATGCTAGTCCCACACGTTAACCTCACGCGCTATTCGGAGGGTTGGGTTTTTTAGTCATTTTCTCTGGTCAAGTAAGGAAAAGATGCTTATGCACTAAAGTGGAATATGATTGGTGCGTGTGTTACACGTATTGTGGAGAGAGTGGTGTGAGGAATAATGAGAACCCTAAATTTGTGTGGTAATAAATAAGGAGGGTAAGGTGGGGATAACCCTAAACCTGAGGCTGATACGGTGGGTGAGTAAACTTACCAAAAAAGAAAAGAATAAAAAAAAAAAAAGAATTTAAAGTTGGTGGGTGGGAATCCCATGCATATGGGTTTTGACAATTTTTTTTTTTTTTGCAATGGCCAATGGGAAAAAGAAAGACAACTTTTAGGGCACAAGTTGGGTTTCTTGATAAAATAAAAGGGAATGAGCAAGTCCAATCGAGGATGGAGGTGGGAATAGAAAAGATAAAAATTGGATTAATTTCAAGTGTGCTACTTAATTGACACGAGATAAGGTAAAATTAATTTTAATTTGTCGAGAATTTTACGTACACATAACTATTTAGATACATATAAATCCTCCATATATCTTCCTGATGGTGTCATCTACGATAGTGAAGAAGATGTGATGTTGGTGGCAACAATGATATGGTTGCAATGGCGTCGGGGTAGTGATTTTGCCCTCAACATCAATGATGCTTATGGTGACGGTGATAGTGATGATATTAGCGACAATTAGGAGAGTGCTTTAGTCCTTTGAAGCTTATTCCGTTCACTTCTATGAATTCCACCCCATATTCATACATATATCCCCCTAATTTGATGGTTTGAGTTGGTTTAGGATTAGGTGTTTGAAATAGTATGTGCTTAATTTCTTCTTTCAAATGTGACATATATGGCTTCGGACCATGAAGTTATCTCACAGCCAAACACACCCTCAAACTAGAAGTTAAAAAAGGATAATTCATAATTATTTGGTCACTTTCACATTTAAACGGGATTCATTATGGCCGTTACATTTGTAGGAGGTACTCTTTGATATGGTTGTTACAAATGATGAAATTACAAAAATCGTCACATTGCCAACCAAAAATACAAAAGAGTTGGGGGAGAAAATAGAGAATTTTTTTTCACCTTCTATTAAAAAAAAAGGATTATTCATAATATTTTGTCGCTTTCACATTTATAAGTCATTATGTTTAACCATTAAATATATGCATAACAACTTGTGATTTTTGACATTACAAACAATGAGATTACGTATGAGTTACTAAATTACTATGGGTTACTAACGTTCATGTCGTTTGAAATGTGACAAATTCACTAGAAATGCATAGGTATTTCTCCTTTTCAAAAGGAAAACAAAAAAAAAGAAGAAGTCACTGTCACTTCTATTAACAATTACATTGTTTCACATCTTATGGTTGATTATCTAATGTAGTAGAAAAACAAACCATAACCACTTAAAACAACAAAATAACAACACATTGTCCATTAAAGCATCCCCCACCCCACCCCCTACCCCCAACGGGGCCAGGGAAGAAGAAAAAGTATAGTCCATGTCATGTAGAAGAAATTATGTTTTGAAGTGGGGTATGGTCCACTTTGCTACTTTTACACTGATAAAATTATCGTATGTGACCATCACGTCTCTATGTGTGAAAAAATATTTTTGATTTTGACATTTGCCTAAGGTCTACACAGGACTCACAATGTATAAATAATAATACGATTAAAAATGGGCAATATATAGTTGATATTTGCATCTTGTGGTACTTACCCAACACTGAAGAAAACTAAAATGGGCAATAACCCTCAATTTACAAACAATTGGAAAAGTCTAAATAAAGAAATATTCTAAATCTATTTTTGCTTACCCTTTTTTTTGTGTTAGGATCTCAAGACTACAGATAATTACTTCCCTTTCTGTTGCTAATACACCTATAAAATTCACATACAGATAACTATTTGCAAATAACGTGCACACTAATGGCATACGCTAAAGTTCAAATGATAGATGAAATGATTCAAATTCAACATTCGACTCTTAATTTGATACTTGGATATATGCGAGCAGTTTTCACATTTTCATGATTAGTATCCTCATTTTTATAGCAAACTTGACGTATTGAAGGGTTCAGGGGTTTCATGTGCTGATGAAGATTATGCATCTCTAAAAGATGTTCAAAAAGTAATTAAATCTGACTTAAATCTCAAGAAGTTCTTGGATCTAATGGCAGAAAGTGAGCTGACCCCTCTCATTCACCAGGGCCCCACTCCCATTTATATTTTCACCCACATCCAACTGAGAAATGCTGAATGGGGGAGGTGCTCCCTTGGCCCAGGGTCCTTGTCTTCTCTCAAAATAACTTAAATTGCAGTACTCTTATGGGCACTAAGACAATAGAAAGCTAAACAAAGTATATTATCGTCTTCTTTTATCCTTTACATCACATCAGGATTATATTTTTTGATTCTGATGATGTGAAATGCACAGTACAAATCCCATTTGGGTTTGATGTAATGGTTGAACAACATCAACAAGTGACAAGTAAATCCGCTCCCGGTTAGTTTCAGTCATTTTAGCCACACATAAAATTCAAATTTAATAGATACGAAAATTTGCAAACGACCGAGTGTGTAAGAGATTTGTGTTTAAGCAGTGAAGCATAGCTGAACTTTTTTTGGTAAGTAAGTGAATTTCATAAACCAAAAGGAAACGTACAGAGGTAAACCCCGTTACAAATATACCCAACCAGATTCAAAAGAACAAAATGGAAAGGGGATGGAAGTTCTTCTTGACAGAAGCAGTAGAACAATCATTTTCTAAGGACAATCTTACTTGCAGCATCTCTAGCCCTTTTCATTGGCATCTGTAAAGAACTGTTAACTGTTTACGGTTCAATATTTTTTCCTTTCTAATATTCTTGGCTAAGTAATAAAAATGAATTTATCAACAGTACAAAACTCTCATCTATGCGGCGGGTAAGCGATAGAAAATCTTATATTCATTATAAGTGTTTAGATCAATTGGGATGTTTGTCATAGACCGAAAACTCCTATAGAGGATATAGCGGGCTGTTGATACTCTTTAATGACTCATCTTCCCTGTTAGTAACTTGGGTTTAACCATTTCAGAGAAGCTAATTTTCGAAGTCAAAGAGCAAATATCATTGTTTTAGAACCGACCCTTCTCAACAATTAATCGCGGAATAAGTTAGATAAATATGTTGAGGCTTAACCTTAAATCCCAACACCATTTACATCCAACACTAAGTTTCTTAAAACCTAAAGCATGTAGCCTCCTAGATTCACACACTAGAATGCCTGAAGTATCCTAAAACCCAGTATCTTTAACTTCCTCTGAACTGTCGATAAAACTCATATTCTAAACCTAGAAAACTCTGTGCTCTAAGTCTCTCATGTTTAAGGTTTCAGAAAATCATGCTTTCAATCTGTAGTATACAAATCCGGCAGATATTCCAACTTCATGAAGAAGCCCAATTTTTATTTTTATTTTTTGTTTTGGTCAAACATCACAGAGACGAAGAAAATCGAATTCGTAACCTTAAGGTCATTACATCTACCGTTAACCTCAAAAATCCCAAAGTTCACCTCCTTGATTTTATTGGTAAAACCACTCGACCCTGGGTCTCTGAGTCTGACCTCAAGTTCGGCCAACATGGTTACTAAAAGGATCAATTTATGGGAAGAGGAAAATACTGGAAGGATAGAGAAAGATTCTAAAGAGAAAATTTTAAATTTTTTTTATGAGATTTACTGTTATAAACATCCACGTTCATTTAATAAACTGGATAAAAAATTTGGTTAAGTACATTTTTAGTGTTATCCAGATGCATCTTTTCTAGATCTGTAGCTATAATGCAATAGGGTATCGGGTCGTGTTTGTATCTAAGTAATGTTTGTCCCTTCTTTTGTTTTAGGTATTCCTTTTGTCTATATGCTCTCTCTCTCATTCTCCTTGGCGATCAGCTAAGAGTTTGGGTTTAATGTACAGTGTTACTGTCATAACTGAGAAATCCTGAGAAAGTAGACATCATATATAGTCTATGTCCCAACACATAGTTTAATGCAAGGATATTTTTTCTCCAACAAAATGATGGATCCAACAACACCACATAGCACCTTTTTTGTCCACATGCGTCTGCTGCAATTCTCTGGCTGCCCTTTTAAATGAATATGTATGTTTGTCATGTCGTATAGCCTGTTTCAATGCCCACTTAAATAGACCTGAGATTGAATATCTCTCTCTCTCTCTCTCTCTCTTTCTCTCTCTCTAAATAATAAATTCTAGTAATCTTAAATTATTGAATAAAAATAGAACAATGTTATTGGGACTTAATGATCTTTGGATTGATTGTGGGAGTCATCAAGCATTAGAATTTAGTGTTGATTCAATGATTCTATTGCAGCTACATCATTATATCAGCAAATTATGCATAAAAATATGTTGGTCTCTCGAATTAAATTGTTACATGTTTTTTATGTAACTACTCTTTGATAACTACTGCATACTTTTTCACCAACCTTTAAACTATTTCACACTTAATTTTACAAAAATTCAATAGTACGAGGGTAAGGGTAGGTGGCTTGGGATTGGCGTGGGTTCGGAATGATAATTCAGAGAAATTATAAACATCTCATATTCAACTGGGCCACGGCTAGTGTATATATTTACATATAAAAGAGGAAGCTCATGAAACATAAAGCACAAAATAGCTTAAATTGCTTATATCCAAAAATTAACCTTATATTTTAATCCCAATAGATTTATCTATTTATATTTTAACCAAAAGTATTCACATTTATTTTAACCATTGATTGATATTATAATCATAATAAAAAGAAAAAAAAATACACAATTGTCGTGCAGTACACGACTAATTGAATATATATGTATGGAGAGAAAAAGAGAGAAGATATCTATACTACTATAAAATGTCAAACAAAAGTAAAAAAAATTGATTAACTATAATAATCATAATCAAATAACTAATGTTAATATTATCCTTTTAGAGTTATAAAATAAATATTAATGCAATTTATAAGTATAACTGTTATGTGGACGGTTGGTCTGCTATTACTCAACTATTCACACACATATGTATGTAACTATTACTTAACTATTCACACACATATGTATGTATGTATACATATACTTGTACTTCTAATAAATACCGAATTGAATATATTTTATTAGTTGAGTTGATATGGGGAAAGTGAAAATGTTTTTTTTTTTCACACGGGCTAATTTGGTGAAGTGGGTCTAAATTTTGGAGGTGAATTGAGTTCATTTTGAGATGATTTCTCTGATAAATTGAGTTCATTTGATTCATTGGGTTCATATAGCAACAATTTTTTATAATGTTGTATTGTCAATTTAGACTAGGTTGAGCCCCCAGTTGCTAATCATAAGCTTTCTAAAATGTAAAAAATAAGTTAGAGGTGATTCACTAGATCTGTCAATATGCTAGCTCCTCACAAGAAGATTGATACGTTGTTCTTACGTGTTATCTATGCTACATTTTTTATATTGTTCTTGTATCTTCCTTCACAGAACATACAAGGTGAAAAACTCCAACGGGTCTCTCTCAAGGTAATCTTGTGTCCGTGCATTGCGAAATCGGTAGAACCGTTTGAATAGGTACGGATTTAAGAAAACTTCTTTCTATTTGATTAATCTGGTTGTGTTAGGATGTGCAGAATATGGTTTTCATGACAAAACCATTTTCCTTATACCTACACTTCTTAATTTATCTGGATTGGTAACTCATCGTCGTAAAAATTCATCTTCCATTCATTGCTACAAGCATGATTAAATTGTTGGTTGATGTCAGTAAAAGATCAAAGCTGGTAGAGAGAGAGAAGAAGTACAACAGCGAACTGGGTGCATTTTTTTTTGATTTTTTTTATTCATGCATCCCACTACATTTCCTCTTAAGAGCTTTCGTAAAGTCCCTATTCATTGTAATAACTTTAAGTCAATCCTTGGAAATGCTCCTTTGATATTAACCGTAATGGATTAAGATATCCTAATCATATTAATCATACTTCTGTATTTCTTAATTATAATTTAAAATAGTTCATGTACAACGCACGTGTGTAATAACTAGTACACTAGTAAGTATCGTTGTCCTGTTAGTTTCATTACAATATAGCCACTAAAAAGCGGGTTTTTTATGGATTAGTATGTGCATTGCATGTAAATTAAACTATAGAAATGATGTCTCCCATACTATCTAACGAGTCTTTTTTCGTTGTTCCTAAAAATAATTGTTGAAGAAGCTCCCATCATAATAAAGTCTAAAGAAGGTTAGGCACATATACTTTTTGAACTGTACTGTACTGTTTAAGCAACTGGACAGCTATATTAAAGCTCATGAGACTCGGGGTCAAAAAAAAAAAAAAGGAAAAAACATCTAAAAACAAAGACGTCATTCTTGTTTTTTTTTCTTTTTGAACTGGGTCTTTTTGGTTAAGTCAAAATTGCTTTTCAGTTCGTAAAATATTGAATCTGTTTGAAAATAGCTGAAAACTTCAGTTTTTAGAGGATTCAGAAGAAAAGAAGTTTAGATCTGTTTAGATCCGAGCTTATTGATGGCTTTTCCATTAATTTTTTGGGCCAAAACAGTTTTTTATCAGTATTAAGGAAAAGTTGAAAAATAAAGTTTATCCAAAGACTTCCAAAGAAAACCGGCTGTTTCGAAAACACTCGAGACAATTTTAAGATTTTTTTTTAACTCTGATTTTTTCATTTTACTTTTCAAACATTTGTTTCACGCCCAAAAAAAACAACTCTAACTGGGTCTAATATTTAGACTTAATTTGGGGACCTAATCGAACAGCCTAATTTAATACAATTATTGAATTGAAAGTAAATTTCACCAAAATATCAGAATTAAGTTGAAATTTAATGAAGGACTTAACTCTAATTTAATGAAGCATATTGCTCTTAGCTCCAACTCACAGCTCAAGATCCACATGCAACATTGGATCAGCTGGTCCATTCAATTAGGCAATATGCTTTGCTTTTATTCTTTCTTTTCTATTACTTGTAATACGCATGCATTTTTGTCTACTTTCGTTTTATTTTAATGTTTGGCATGTAATTAGGCTGCATTGAGGGGTAAGATACATACGTCTTCCTAGTTAGGTGTAATTTTAAATTTTAATTAATAAAATCTCCCTCACACCGTCAAGGTTCCACAAAAAAACAAACAAACACAAACCGTTTAATAAACGGGTAATATAACACGACTCGTTTAACCCGCTTAGTTTTAATTTATTATTATATTTTTGTGGCTGCCACTGAATTAAAAAAAATTGTGGCTATCACTAAAAATAATATATATATATATATTTTATGTGGCTGTCACTAAAAAAAAGTGCCTAATTTTTTAAAATAATTATTAATTTATTATTATATTAATTTT
>CM042186.1:38628290-38679585 GCA_023539305.1 Ilex asprella | reverse complement strand
AATTCATGCAACATTGTTTGTAATTTATTACATAGCAATAACAACTATGCCCACCAAATACCAGCCTGAATTTAATGAGCCCCACCTAATTGTAATTATCTTTTGGTAACAAATTTTTGTATTAGCCGTGAACCAACTCCAACAACACATGCTTGATTCAATATCTACATAGGATTTAAAACTATTATGAGTGTATTTGAACTCAATTGTAGTAAATAGTTTACAATTTTGATGAAAATTCATGCAACTTTGATTGTAATTTATTACATAGCAATAACAACTACCCACCAAATACTAGCCTGAATTTAATGAGCCTCACCTACTGGTAATTATCTTTTGGTAGCAATTTTTTGTATTAGCTATGAACCAACTCCAACAACACATGTTTGATTCAATATCTACATCTACATGAGAGGAGAGAAAATTTCACAGGTATGTCATACATGATACCAATTATTTTGAATGTCATTTATTTTGAATAAATTAGAATAATGTTTGATTATGTGTTCCTTACAATAATTCAATTATTTTAATAAATATATGTCCAACAACAATTTTTTCTCATTCTTGTAACCTATAATTTTCAATTTTTGCAAAATAATAATAATAACAATAGTATAAAAAAATTGTATTTTAGGTTTCACCCATAAAATGGCTCGTAGTAGCTTTAAGAAGGAAAATCATGTCGTTATAGACTTGAATGAAGCACTTGAAGATAGTGATATGTATGAGTTTGACACATGTAATGGTAAATATGGGCATCGTCAAGAAAAATCAACTTCTACTACTTCGAAACCTGTCGAACTAGAAAAAACTTTACAAGATTTATCGGCTAAAGAAGTCATTCACGTGAAGTTTAACTTGAAAGTTGAAGCGGGTAATTTTTATAACACATACGCTAAGTTTGTAGGTTTTAGCGTCAGGAAAAATGACTTCAAATATGACAAAAATCACGCCCCCGTGTCAAGGAAGTAGGTATGTTCGCGACAAGGGTTTCGAGCTACAAAATATTTAGACCAAGATGACAAGTCACAGGAACCAAGGGGAATAACATGGGTTGGTTGTTTGACAGTATCCCACGCTAAGTATGGCAGAAAGTCGGAAAAATAGGTAATACAAGAGTTCGTGAATGATCATAATCATCCGTTTGTTCCACTAAGTGGAGTGACGTTCCTTCAGTCCCACCGCCGCGTGAAAAGCCTAGACATAGAGCAAACAACAACACTTCGCAATGTTGGAATACGCACTGGCCAAATATGAGATTTTATGTTGCATCAAGTTGGGGACTACCAGGGCTATCCCACATCGAATAGCCTTGGAGTTGGGTGTGTGTGTATAAGGCCCTACACCACTACCACTTTTAAGTGGCGGTGTTATAGTGGTACTGTTCTCGTTTCAATTCAAAAAAAATAAGTCAGGAACTTGTGTGCGTGCGTCGGCCCCACAGGTCCGCTGTGGTCTCAGTTTATACCGAATAAGGAGTAGGGGCTGGGGTTATCCCACATTGGATAGCCTTGGGGTTGGGGGTGTGTGTATAAGGCCCTACACCACTACCACTTTTAAGTGGCAGTGTTGTAGTGGTCTTGTTCTCGTTTCAATTCAAAAAAAAAACTGGGGACTACCAAAATGTTGGCTTTACGCGAAAGGATTTGTACAACGTTGTTGCAAGCCAAATAAGAGATGAAATAATCAATGGGGATGTCGAAGGTGCACTAGCATACTTGAGCGCGAAAGAGGAGTTAGACCCATTATTTTATTTCAGGTACAACGTTGATGATGATAATTCATTGAATTGCCTCTTTTGGGCAGATTCAACTACCAGTGTTGACTAATCATGCTTTGGTGATGTTTTGATATTCGATACAACATAATGCACCAATGCGTACAAAAAGCCATTTGTCATACTTGTAGGTGTAAACAACTACAACGCTACTTACATTTTTTGTTGTGCATTACTTTCATATGAGACCATGGACACATATGTGTGGGTGTTGGAGACGTTTCTTGATGAAATGGATAATAAAAAGCCTATATTAGTTGTCACCGATGCGGACAATGCCATGACCGTCGTAATCGAAAGAATTTTTTCACATGCAAAACACAGACTATGCAGCTGGCATTTGGAGAGAAATGCGATTCAAAATATTCATGCTGAAAATTTTCTTCGCGAGTTCAAGAAATGTATGTGCTCCCGATGTACACCTAAGGAATTTAACATTATGTGAAAGTCAATGGTACATTCATTTGGGCTGGAGAATAACAACTGGATATCAAATGTGTACGCAAAACGTTCGAAATGGGCTAAAGCATTCTTGCCAGGTCATTCCTTTGGCAGCATCAAAAGCACGCAATGCTCAGAAAGCTTAAATGGTTACTTGAATTGTTTCCTAAAAACAAGGGTTCGTTTGTATGAGTTTGTTAGACAGTATGATAGGGGTGTATCAAGAATCCGAGAGACCGAAGCCTATGACAACAATTATTCTAAAAATAGTACGGTAGTGTTGACCACTTCACTGCACTGCTTAAAGTAGCACGCTGCATCACTGTATTCCAGATCATTTTTTTTAAAGTGCAGGATCATATAAAGGTCGAATGACTTTTCTTCATGGTCCAAAAAATTCAGCACAATAGTCATTCGAGTTATTATCTGTCGAAGAATACAAAATCAACATCCAGTTGGAATGTGATATATGATAGTTACAATTTGTGGGACTTCTTTGCTCACACGTCATTAAAGTTTTGAAAACTAAACACATAACAAAATTTCCTCGTAGTACTATTCTAAAGCGAGGGATAATTACTTCAAAATTAGCTTGCCCACCGACCTCTGTGCCTAAAACGTCAAGAACATTATTAATTTCTTGCTAATATGATAGATTAACGTCAATGTGAAGCCGGATGTATTACTATGCAACACAATTATCTGATGATGCACAGGAGCTTCGAACAACAATAACTGCAGTAACCAACCACATGAAACAACATCATGATACATGCAAGGCAAGACAACTATCAGCATCGCATGACAAAGACAATAACACTGTGTCGAACAAAAATTTTGGTGTCGGCAATTCCAAGACAGTGACATCTAAAGGCAATCCGGGTCGTGTCTGCAATAGCTTTGTGACGATGTAGTAAATGTCGTGGCACTGGACATGCTATTCATAAGTGTCTGCAACTTACGTGGCATGTGAATGACCCACATGATGACATGCGCTTTTCACAACCTGGTGGCTCCCAACATCTCATGTCATCTACTCAATAAGGCGACCATTGAAATTTTATTTACAATTACAATGTCGTCGGATACCAGGTTTCATACATTATCACCTTTTAATTACTTTGGGAAATTCATTGCATACCAACATGGTTTTTATATTCATTTTTATTTTTTTTACAGCAATTGATCCCTACTTTTGATCCAAATGTGCACGGACAGTAGATTAACACTTTTTTTAAATATTTTGAAGGTGAGTATGACTACATGTGCTTTATCATTGCCTTCAATTATTTGGTACAAACTATTCCATGATTTAATTATCATACTACACTGAATACTTCTTACAGTGTTAACATGTACACATCTGGCCACTAGAATATTTTGAGATAATCACCCTTTTGTTCTACGATAGCTGACCACACAATGCAGTTTTTTTAAGTTGCATGGAAGGTTCAAATTCACTGCGCTGTCTTTCCTATATACATGACAATGAAAAAATGAAGGAATCATATCTAAACACCTAATTATGTAGTTACAATTAATTCTACCTAATGGGCATATGTCCAATTTATCTACATCATTTGCATTACTTCATTGTTAAATCAAATAAACATGAAAGAACGCACAAACCTCATATTTGCCGTAACAAAACTCAAAAACCATCAAACCTCAATTTGTTTGTAACTACTAGCCAACACTATATTTAACAACCAAGCACCCAACATCAACAACTCCCTTGCCAAAATGGCAAATATTACCAAAACAACAAGAAACCAATGTGTCTTTTGTTGATGTACTCTTTAAAGTCCTTATAAATACAATTTAATTTTGTCTCTAGACGCTGGAACGACCCCTTCGTTTCATCCTCAAACTTTTCAAATCGGGCCTCTAACTTTTCAACCATTTGCTGAAGTGTTTATCCAACCTCAATAGTTCCAACATTAGAACCACCTTGACTAGCTCTAGCTTGACTACCCACAGCCTGAGACACTGTTGATGGCTACGTCACACGCTTGGCCCATTTCACACCCAAAATCACTCGCACACTTTTATTAAGTGTACCTGTGAAATCTGATCATGCATTACATACATATTAACATAATTATATGGACTAATTATAATTATGTAAAATTATTTATTAGATGTATTGGGTTGATTTTGGAAGCACTTAAGAATTAGAGGGAGGCAAGCTTAAATATTAAAGTTAATGAAATATCTTCATATTGGTGTCAAACAAAAGGTGGTGAGTTATATTAAAAATTATGTATGTGATTGTGAGTATGTCGTGTGTGTGTGTGTGTTTGACTAAGTGTAGTAAAGTGTGTGTGTGTAATGCATGGAATAATGTGTGTGTGTAATGTAAAGACTAAAGGGGTGTGTATGTGTTTAATATAGAATTTAGAGTGTGTGTGTGTGTGCGCGCCTGGTTCTTTACTGGAACCGTGAGTGGGAGAGAACAAAAGAGGAAGAAAGGAAAAAAAAAAAAGAGAAGAAAGAAAGAAGAATTTGGGGACTTCATGCCAAATCAAAAGTGAGAGAAAACAAGAAGAACGTGAAGGTAAGAGTGTGGGTATGTGTGATTAAATTTTAAGCATGAGTTGTGATTAATCTTAGAATGTACGTATTGGTATATATGTGGGTTGTTTTAGCATGTTTTAATTAGTAGACTGTTTTGATTTAAATACATGAGTTGTATTATTTTTATTTTAATGGACTGTTTTAATTTAAATTTCATGGGCTGATTTAGTTTCATATCAAAACAGATTTTTTATGGGTGTAATTAAGTGTATTTAGCATAATTAACGGGCTGTTAAGAATGAGTATTAAAAGGGTACTCAACCGAGTGTACAAAAAGTGTAGAAAATGACCATTTGAGATGTTCGTGATGCATTTCGTGGGTCAGGTTGAAACCAAAATGTTGGGAGTGAAATTGGAGGTTTAAGGTTTCAATTAAAGGACTGATTTGCATGAGTTAGGAAGTATGTGAGTTTAGGGAAAAAAAAATTAAAAGAAAGTATGATAAAAATTAGAAATGGGTGTCGAAAATGCCGAAACCCTGATTTCTAAATATTATTATCACACGTGTGGTTTTTAATCCAAATGACCTAAAATTTTGCATGTATCACTTTTAATTGATGCTTGAGGTGATAATGTAAATTTTGAATTCAAATTAATATAATATCCGATGAAAAATGTACGAAATACCAGAAGTGCGATTTTTAGGATTCAGGGTCGAAATGTGTGGAAATGGACACTGGTCAATGTATTTGACCTACTTAATCCTAATTATGATTAATGTGAGTGATTTTGAAGATTTGGGGAGGCAATATGATCCCTAAATCTAATATGACAGTATGTGAGTGAACAGTGCAGTAACCGAGGTTACTGGGGCACTTTAGGTTGAATCATCTTGCATGCATTAATGTATGATCAATTATTCAATGCGATAAATATGTTGATATTGTAAATATAAATGTGTTATGTGGAACAGGTGGAACAGTTGATATTGAAACAGATACGAAAACACCGAAGGAATTCAGCGGTAGGTCTGGAGGCTCATCGTAGCTCTATAGACTTTAGGTGGGTGTATATCTTTATATGTTTTGAAAATGCTATTATAAGATAATGTTAGATGATAGAATTTAATAACATTCTCCAGGATTATATGCTATGTGCTTATGTGATTGGATGATGTTTTGTATTGTGTATTGTAGAATGTGGCACACTGTTTGAGACAAGGGCGTCGATGCTAAATCATTGGGCGTGCAATGATGTGCTAGTATAGATGAGGGGTAATATGAATGTATTATGACTTGTGAATTCTTGAAATTGGATTGATGTTATTGTTTAATACATGTATTTACATAGTATTTACCTACTTTTGTGTATTATTATCATTTTCATTTCATATACGACATATATACTCACTAAGCGCATGGTTTAGCTCACACCCCTATAGTTTCTCCTTTTCAAGTACATGAGAGGGAGACACAGATCAGTCCACTATCAAATCGGTTGAGTTTGTACAATGTTAGTTTGATATTCTGTTCATTATGTATGTCACACCCCATGCCGAGAGACCCTCTTTGGTTTCCTAGAGATGGAAGCGTAACTTAACACGTGGCGATACCTGCGTTTATAATGCAGTAATGCATTTAAAAATCAATAATGCCACCTAATGCCATAATCAAAATAGAAAACTATATACCGAGTACACAATGGTGCCCTTTTTGCCAAAATAAAGGATTAGAGATTCCATCTTTTTGCAGCAAACAACAGGGAAATCAAACACTCTTATACAGTATATACATAATAAGATTCCTTAGTTTTTCCTGCATCTCTACCATGCTAGTGCAGTAGTGGACTTCACTCTAAACTTCGACATCCTGAAACCAATAATTTTCTTGAGTGTACTGCATATCATAATAAATGGAAAGATTAAAAATATGGATCAATATCATTTCACCAAAATATGTTCACAATCTGAGGAGAACATCAAAATCAAAGTGTTTTCATCTCACTTTAAAATCTCATAATCTCTGTCAATATAACAACATAATAAATAGCCTACATGTGCTATAAGTCAACAACAACATTTAAGCAATGTTAAGCTATCAACAACATTTAAGCAATGTCGAGCTATCAACAACATTTAAGCAATGTCGAGCTATCTCACGACAACTGCGCAGTGTCCAAATCAACAACATGTAAGCCATGTCAAGCTATCAACAACTCTAGCACAGTGGATACTACTCAAATCACAAGCTTTTTAACACACCACAAGCTTTTCAATAAATCACACTTTTCAACAAAATATACTTGATCCATAGTTTAAGCAACTCAACTCAAATAAATTTGACAAAATTGATTTCTCACATATAAGAGAATAACTTGATATATCATATACTTTTATTTTCAAGTATTATGAAGCAGTCACTTTACCTGTCACCACCAACCAACACACCGACTTAGCTTTATGCTCGATCCCTAGGTGTAACCGAGGTAGTAGCCTCCGACCCTAACATTTAACACATAAATTAATGCACATGAGTATCAAATTAAAAATAGCTTAACTAATGCAAATCAATGCATCGTTTCGGACTACTGTGTGTTAAAATACTCAAAACTCTAATTCGGATCCCTGATTTCCGGTCCAAATTCAAATCATCGATCATAAGTTTTAAAAATATATGTTAACAATTCATGAAGAATTTAATACATGATTTCAAAATGAATTTGAAAAGATTTGACTGATCCGGAAATTGAAAAACTCTATCCCGCGCTGCTTTTCGATACGAAATAGTTAAAAATAAAACGATGTTATTTTTCAATAAAATTTCATACACATACTCAAATAACCTACATAAGAATGAATATAAAATTTATTTTTTCCAAATCACCCTAAAACTGGGTCAAATTGGTCTTAGAGGCCAAAACAGTCATTTGTATTCTCACTTTGATCCGGCCGTTGGATCGACTTGAAATTTTATTGGGACCTCCGCACGAATGTTACGGAACTTTTGGGATCAACCATAGGTCAATCGGATGTCTTACGCATCCTTACGCGCCATCGGGGTGTACTAGTGTACCTCCCCCTCCTTCATCTTCTTCCCTGGTTCATTTTGACTTTTACCCTAAGTGCAGAAATTTCTGCTCAACCACCCCCACTTTGACCCGAAAGTTCTCCCACTATAGTACACTATTTCCTTTGATTTCAATGCCCACATACTCTTTGAACAACATAGTTTCAATCCCTCATAGACTCAGCCTTCTAATTTAACTCTAACATCATCAAATCATTGGTCAAAGTTGGCTAAAAATCACTTTTGTGGGCAGACCTGCAACTGCCCGTTTCACCCCCCAAATGACCTCAAAATCAAATTCCGAGGCCAGAAATGGATTCCTTGACCTCAAATTAAGTAGACCCAAGCCTCCTTTCAAAGCTTAATCAAGTTTATCAAAAATCAAATTTTTAAAAATTCAAACCCATAAGGGGGTTTCTTCATCCCATCACCACACACCACGACAACCCGTAAAAATACTCCCAAACAACTCTACAACAACCCAAAAACACAATTCAAGACTCAATTAAAGTAGAAAGACTCGTTTTCTCCGAGACCCATTTCATGAAAACCTAAAATCCAAAACTCTAAAACTCAAATTCGAGCATAAACACTTACCCAAATAAAAAATTAACAACACCAATGAATTTCTAGCATCCAAATTAGGCTAGAGGCATACCTTTAACCGTTCTAAGTAGCTTCTTCCACAAATTCAAAATTTGATTTTCTCTGTCTCTCTTCTCTCTTCTCTCTTCTCCTCTCTTGGTGGTTCTGCCTTATCCAGAGAGTTGCTGAAGTCTTAAGAAACTCCGCAATCCCTCTGGAAGTTTGGAGAAGGCTGAGGAGAACTCCTCTGCTGCCAAACAGCAGCTTGGAAGCAAATGTCATGCAATGGTATTTTCGTAAATAACTCAACTTTGAATTTTATTTTATTTTATAATTATATTCACTTAAAAAAATATTTTCCTATAATTAAATTTTTATTTTTATTTTTTTGACTCATGCATGCTCGTGTTTCACAATGTATTTAGTTTTAAATGAGTAAATGATACAGGTTGAGGGACTGTATAATTAATGGTTGGGTTGTATATTATGTTAAATGAGAAATTATTATAGCCGATTAATAGTGTATATATTTATAAGCAGACTTAACATGCATACTTTGTGATGTATGCTATGTGGGTGTGAGATTTTTGTATCTGTCTATGTCTTCGCAAACAAACAGTTGGTACAAGTTATGAGATAAGTTTACCATCATGTTTATTGACTAAGGTAATGGGTAGTGTTGTTGCACTTGTGGAATTATTTATTGTTTGATTAGTCTATATTACAATAATTGTAAACAAGTGTATTAAAAACCTAGTCGCATCCCATCCTTGAGAGACGGGAATGGGGCGTGACAATACCCATACCCATTGCATTGATGGGGTTACATAAAACTGTCATTCTGCTGAAATTCAACCCCACTATGCTTCAAAATCTTGGAAATTAATATTAAAAATGGAAGACATGGTCTGTAATCCTCGACAGTAGATGCTTCGCGAAGATGGTTGAATATGTAAAGGGGTAGATCAATAATAACCCCAAGTTCATCAGCATATAACTAGGGATGTTAATCAAGCCGAGCTTGAACACTATTTTAGGCTCGTTTATGAGTAAATGGTTAAATTAGACAGCTCATTTATGTGTAAATTAAGCTCGTCAAAGGCTCGACAAGGGCTCGATTAACACCTCTACATATAACAATTAGGCCGTATCGTATCCAATCTCAGAAGTATGCCCCCTCGGATGTATATTACATGAAACAATTCGATTTATCATCCTAAACGTTGGACTAAGGTCAATGTGAGCTATTTTGCCTTTCTCATTCTCCCAAGTTACACTCTCAATACAAATATGTCGAATATTCAGTGTGTTTTCATGTCATATTTAACAAGTTTATTGTTATGCATATTCATGTTTGTATTATATATTACTAGCGTCGGTTCCATGCGATGCACGAAAATTGCACGCATCTCCTTCTCTCTCCCCATCCACCTTTTTTTTCTTCTTTTTTTCTATTGTCATCATACAATTTAAAAAGGTGGATAGAAAATTATAAAAAAAAATTAGGCTGATCAAATAATTATGTAAAATTATGGTGCTGAAACTATGTTGCTAAAAAAAATTAAATTATTGGCTTATTTTTAAAAAAAATTGAATGAGTGATAGTTAATTAGTGGAGTAGAGGTGTAGTTACATGAGACATATGTTAAAACATAATTGATTAAGTGATAATTAAATAATTAAAAATCCTAAGAAAAAAGGAAAGTGAGAGAAAATACTTCTCAAGTCATCTCCCACCTAATTTGATTGTTTTATATAATATAGATAAATCGTATTTAATAAATTTATTGACGACTCCTTTGTTAAAAGAGTTTGGCAAGTAACTCATTTATTACCTCGAATATGTTAAGGTTACACCTATACATTTTATTTTCACGTAAAAATTGACGGATCTTGTTAAGAATTATCAATTCAATGTGACAAGTGTACTATTTGCTTGTTTTGTCTGAATTTATGTTGAAAGTGATCAAAGCTAGTGCTATTCTATATGAATTTCTTATTTATCCCAGGTCATGCTTCTTCTTTTTATCTTGTTTTATTGGCAAGAGTGATTTTTTATTAATATGGTCAATGATCAGAGAATATGTAAAAAAAAGTGGTTGCCAAAACTAAAACCCTACAAGTGGAGTACAATATTCAATGGAACAGTAATATTGATACCATGTCAACGTTGCCACATGGACTTATTAATAATAAAATATTAAATAGACAAAGTGAATTCACTAGGTAGTTATTGACTTACATAAAAAAAAAAAAAGATGAATAGTTATTGACTTACATGGACGGGTATTTAGTGGTTTGTGTATAGTCTATTTCCTTACTTGTTGACACATTATTGGTTAATAATAATATATGACAATGTTGACGTGATATCATCGTTGTATTAAATATTTTCTCCTACAAGTGGATCCCATCAACTAATTAAGTTTCAATTTTTCTAATAATATATGTGGGTTATTCACTTACATTCATCCAGATAAACCATCACAACTTTCTCCATCACGAGAAAATATTTAATACAACAATGATATTACATCGACAATATTCACGTGATTTTATCAATCAATCATAAAATACTAAGTGGACAAGGTAAACCTCACTTGAATAGTTATTTGCTTACATAAATAGAGAGTGATTAATTATTTGTTTACATCGAGAGTTGGTTATTAATCTTTATAGGGTCTATTTACTTATTTGTTTTTGTATTATTAATTGCTGATACAACGACAATATTATTATTTTATCAAAAAAAAAACGACAATATTATTACATGGTATCGCCATTATAATATATATATATATATATATATATATATATATTTTCATCCAACTCTGATTCCACTAAAAAATGAAGAAAAAACTTTAAAACATAGCATCATTCAATGAATTATTTCGTACAATTTTATGAGCGAATTATCAAAATTAAAATAATAATTTTATTAAATAACATAAAAACACGTGTCAATTAAAGTTCGTTTATTTTACAGATCTGTCGAGTTAACTTGTTAAGATTATACTCAAACCTATTAAATTTGTGTCGGATTTATGTTAGTTTCATTAGTGGTGTTTAGAATTATCGGACCAATTTGTCATACATTAATCAAAATGCATCACTGCAGATCAAATATTTGTCATCTTCAGCTAATGACTAAAATCCTCTCTAGTACTTGGGTTCTTTAACTCTAAATCACCCTTTATGAATTTAATTGAAATTCACTGTATTTGTAGGCATTTCTCACCATTTCGTGGTGGACGATCTGAAATGAAATTGAGAGATTTGTTGGAATCTAGAACTGGAGAGGATCGTACGTAGATCGAATTGGGGATGATAAGTTGATTGTTTTCAACGTCTGTCTTGTTGCAGTGAAGCTTCCTCCCACCTTCGTTGCCTGACATTTTCTGACTGCAAAATCCAAATGCTTCCGTGAGGTTTGCCCCCATCTAGGACATGCTATCCTGTGAATGATTGTGAGTACTTTCTTGTCACTTCTTCAACATAGTATGTTCATTGAAAGATCAGTTGACACCAACCACCAGATTCATTTCAACAATCAACACTCTGAAACTGGAATGCCATAGAGTTGGAATGGCACCCAACAAGAATTATGCAAATGACAATGGGAAAATATATAGTGCCCATTTGTTACTCATGGAAAAAAAATTATAACTAAGTTTTTTTTTTGATATCCCAACTGTCCTAATAGATCACCACAGTATTACATTACTCATATATCAGACTAATGTTGGACCTTGTACAAAGTCGTCTTTTCATATAAGGGGGTAAATTTATGGACGGTGACCTCAAAGGACTGTATTTTATTCAACATCAAATTTATTATTTATTATTTAATTTAATTACACATATAATTCACTTTTTTGAAAATTTATTTATGTGCAATATACATCGTGCATTGCTAGTTACTTAAAAATGTCGATATATGTGAAAAAAATTTATTTCTTATTTCATCCCTATTTAATAATGTTAAGTCAATCTTACCCCGAACAGATCCTATTAAAGTCATCATTTTTCCTTCCATGTCCTATTAAAACTCTTCTTATTTATATAGCATTTAGATCTCTAGCTATTCGCTCTACTTATTATTATAGCTTTAGGTATTGAATTACAATAATAACTCTAATAACTCAAATTATTGTGTAATGCATGTATAAATTAATAATTAAGTTTAGTAAAAATTAAAATTAATTCGCTTACAGATAATTTATTCATTCAATTCAATTATAAATATAATTTTTATTTTTAATAATTTAATAAAAAATATTATTTAAATATGTTTATTGCAATGTACGTTATGTATCACTAGCCCAACTTTTATAAAATCAATGATATCCTTATACACTCATATAATTTGACTTACCAGTTTTTTTGAACTCTTTTATGAGTAGTATTTGACTTCTAAATTTTTTTTGAACTCTTTTATAAATAGTACACTTATATATTTTTTTTATTTTTATGCTTATATTTATTTGAAGAAACAAAGATGAATCTATATTATATTGTTATATACGTTTAGTTATCAAATTGAATTCTAAAATAAATTATATGCTATATTTTTTAAAATAATTTAGTTTAACAAGAAATAACATATAGATTAATATTTTGACACTAAATTTATCATTTAATTTAATTATACATAAAATTTATATTTTCATTAATTTAACAAAAAAATTACTATTTAAACTATTAATGTGTGACGCATTGTTAGTATCAAAAAGATACAAACTCCACCCACCTTCCAAATCTTAACTTACAAATTTTTACAAATGTGTACTTGAAGTTAACATCCGTCCAGTTTATCGTCTAAAACTAAATAGATAAATTATATGTATAACCTCTTATATTTGTTACTTAATTACTTGAATCCATTACATTTAAAATATTACACCTATATCCCTAAAAATTCAAATATGACTAAAAGTGTTCTCCAATTGAGCATCCACATAATTTAGCTCGAGTGATGTATTGCATTGGATATAAATAATATTATATAATACCGATACTCTTGAACATTATATAATATCTACATTGTATTAGATATTCAAAAGATAAGTTTGATTTTAAATTTTAAAGTATAACGGGCCCACAAATTAAATGATAATATGAAAATTATATTTGTTTATTAGGATGATATCATATTTTTTAACGATTATATTAACGAATATTGATGACAAGGGATAATGGGCAACATGCGTACAAACGTTATGAGGTGTATGTGTAATATTCTAAACGTGAGAGACAAACTGATGGCTAATAGTTTTAGGTGTACATTGACACATTTATATTTTGAGGATATAAATTAAAATTTTTAATCTTTAAAGATATAAATTAAAATTCAATAGATCTTTTGGGTATAATTTACAATTAACCTTTGTATTTAATAATCAATTTCTTATGACCAGTTGCCATTCGCCTCTCTTATCCTTTCGTCTCTCTCTTCTCTTCAACAAAAATTGACGAACATGACCGACCGATGAACGGAGAGCTCCACCCGGTTAGTCATGTTTCCATTCCTTCTCCTTTTATTATCTCTCTCTGCTTTTTTAGATTTCGTCTTTCTTCTCCATCTCTGCAATTTTTTTTATAAATCTCTAAAACTGTTTCTTTCCCCTAATTCTTTAAAGGGCTGTTTGGTGTGGGGGTTTAGGATGGTTTAGAAACATGGGTTGGGAACTAAATCTTCTTAAACCTAACTAAATATTAAACCTAGGATTTGAAATCTAATCCGGTCATGAAACTCATGGGAGGGTGGATTTCATATGCGGGTTTGAGAGTTTTACATTTAAATGACATTTATATTTTTTATATATCTATACTCATATTTGAATTAAATTAGTTAAAGGACAAAATAGTCATTTATATATAATATATTATCATAATAATCATATATTTCTGCGTATACCAAATATACCAAATATGAATATGAACAACATTGAATGTTAAATCCCATCTTTAAATTCTATCTTTTAATTAAACCCAAGTTTAAACAAGTCTATCCAAACCTACCCTAAAAAATATTCCACACATGCCCTAAAAAAACCGTTGAACAGGAAAAAATATTCATTACAATGGTGATACCACGTGACAAGGTGATGTGGTATCACCAATTAATAATATTATAACAAGTAAGCACATAGACTCCACAAAAATCAATAATTAACTTGTCATGTAAGCAAATAACTTCTCACTCTCTTGTCATATAATTTCAAGTAGAGTTCACTTTTTCTATTTAGGATTTTATAATTAGTTGGTGATACCATATTATCAATTGTGACATAATATCACCGTTGTATTAGGGTTGTGGCCATTTTACTCTTATCAGTTATAGCATCAACATTCATGATTCACGTGCTAGCAGTTTCGAGTCACACGTGCGCGGGTGTGTTAACTCACTCGCCTAAAGCAGAGTTGCTCTCACCTGTCTATAAATACGCACCTCGAAGCATCACCAACAACCGAATCAGTTACTTGACAGATCGGAACATGGAGACCACCAGCGATGAACCAGCGAAGCTTCGTTCTGAGTTCGTTCGAGTTCTTCGCAGTCGACGATCCGCCGAAGGTGAATTTCGATGTCGAAACCACATACACACACAATCATAGTTCTTTTTGAATTATAAAGGTGTTGTTGAGTTCAAATTATTGTTGTAGTTCTTGTCTTTCTATTTTTGATAATCTATATGTGTGAATGTGCCTGTGTATACATGTGTTTGTGTGCGTGTGTGTGTGGGTATAGACCTCTTAGTTCAATTTGGTTCTCTTTCTCTTACGACTGGATTATTGACAACTAAAAAGGGGGTTTTGTTGCGGGTTTGCGATGGCGAGATGTACATAAACTGTTTCTGGGAATTGAACCTTTTAGCCACGGCTCTCATTACTGAATTCTATACGACTGTTTTACATTAGTCTGTAAAGCATCGGAGTACTATTTAATTTGTAATCTGTGTTTGTGTGTGGGGGGGGGGGGGAGAGAGAGAGAGAGAACTGAAACTGAATGTGCCTTATCGATTAATGGGGACTAAAGGCTTTCTTTTTTATGTTTTTCCCCAATCAAGATGGTTAAATTATATGTTACTAGTGAATCTGTGGAGTGACTGAATGGTGCTTTGATCTTGTAAGACTGTTTAATTTGGTGATTGGTCAAGGTGTTTCAATGTAATCTCAGATAGAGTTTTAGTCACCATTTTAAAATCTGCTTTCATTGATCGAGTGCTTTGAGCTTTTGATTGATGCTTTGTTGCTTTGCAAAAGTGAGGGAAAGAGTGCATAGAGCAACTAAAATTATAAAAAGGGAAGCTTTTGCACAGATTTTGGGGGTAGTTGTTGTGTAGTTTGAAACTATGAAATCACAAGAAAGTTCAAAATTCAAAGCGAGATTATCGTTAGTTTGTTCTCTTTTATCCAAGCTTCCCCGAGTGTGGAAGCCATGGAAGAGATAGATTCAAAAGTAGGAGAGGGTGGGAGACTAAAACACACAAACCCCATTCAACCTGTCCACACTCCCACTAACGTACTTACAGAGAGACAAACTCTTTTATGGTTGTAAACATTTTGGCCCTAGTGTGACTAGTACATATTCAGTAATAACTTCCAGTAGTTATGGACATCATGATTTCGAATGGAGGCAAGTTTTGCGGTGAAAAACACATTTTACTCTCTCTTTTTTTATAGTAATTTGTTTAGACTCCTTTAAAGACTCCTTTGACATATAATATGTTGTTTTCTGTTTTTTTTTTTGGCAGTTCCACTGTAAGGCTCCTTTGATATACACTTTTCTTTTGTGAATTTTTTTTTTGAATACTCTTTTCAGTTCCGCTTTCTGTGGAACCTGGAAAACCTGTGGCACATCCTTTGTATCAAGAAACTCCTCGGCCACACTTCAGTGAGGTTAATACCTCCTTCAGGACCTTTGTTTTTACTACTGGTGGTTGTTGATTCTATTATTCTGATTTACTTTCTCTTTTATTTCGCAAGGCAATGGAGTCTTGCCCAAAGGCAGACATTCCCAATTTTAAGAAGTTACTTGTACAGGAAAACTTATACCTGACCACAGAGGTAAGCGGATTTCCAAATCCTGGTTATGTTGACTTAGTTAGCCATTACAATATGTTAGTTCCTATAACCAGATATTTTAGTATGGGAGATGGGCAATTACCATATTTTTATTACTTCATAATTGATTGCCTGGACTTTACAACTTGGGGGCTCTTCTTGAACTAGCAAAATAATAGGGATGTTGTCATAACCTATTGTGGTTGGTCGTCTAGTCATTTTCTGCAGCTATTCTAAATTTGCTGTATTAATATAGTTTTTTAATTTATGTCGCTTCATTAGACCCCCTTTTTACACCTGCCATTTCTGCTGATATTGAGCATGAAAGAACTTCCTGTCTCATGGTAATAACAAATAAGTAGGCAGGAGAGCAAGGGCGCTTGCCTGTGCTGATTTTGAGCATGAAAGAGAGCAATCAACTAAGAAGACCAGCTGTTGTTTTTCTGCATAGTACACATAAGTGCAAAGAGTGGTTGCGACCATTGCTTGAGGTAACAATTTTTGCTGTTTTCTCAAAACTTTAGTCCTCATTAACTTGATGTTGTAAGGATAAGCGGTTGATTAATGCATTATACTTGTTTTAGGCATATGCTTCTCGGGGATACGTAGCTGTTGCCATTGATTCTAGGTACCATGGGGAACGTGCCAGGGGAATGACCACCTATCGAGATGTGTATACCCAATCCTTATTTATTGCTTTATTACAACCTTGGTTAGCTTCTCATACAATAGACAATTGAGTGGAAAAGTTTGAGTATGCCATAGACCTTATGCAAAAACAGTCACATTTTTGCCTAGGAGTTGTTTTAGTGTTTAGGCTAGCATTTTGATGCTTAAGCATACGGGCTGCCACCATGTTCAGACAAATGGTGGTTGTACATGCTTTGACACAATCAAATGATAAGTCAAAGCGAGTGATACGTCAAAATAAGAAATATTCTTCATTAATGCAGTTTTCCACGATGATTACTGCTTTATGTTCCTAAATTGATTCCAGAACTGCTTTCTTTTTTTCTAATGTAGGCTCTTGTATTATCATGGAAGAAAGGTGATACGATGCCGTTCATATTTGATACGGTAACACTACAGTCTTTTCATTTCTTTAAAAAATATAAATTACTTATGCTGAATCCTTACCTGCTATTTTTGATTTTGATAACGAACCATCTGAATTTGATTTCCTCAATTTTCACTGGTAAATTGCTCGTATATATTTGGATTTTTCAGGTATGGGACTTGATAAAATTGGCAGATTATCTTACACAGAGGGAGGATATAGATTCTTGCAAGATAGGAATCACCGGCGAATCACTTGGAGGTTGGATGCATGAAATTTAGAAGGTTAACACTTTTAACCTCCATTGATTCTTCAACATGCGCAACTCACTTGGTTATTCTGCAATGCAGGAATGCATGCTTGGTTTGCTGCTGCCGTTGACACCCGCTATGCAGTGGCTGTCCCCATAATTGGTGTTCAGGTTGGTGTCATTAAAAGTCATGGGAATCACACCTCAAACAGAAGTACATATGCTTTGCATCTTGTAATAGAAAATCTAAGGATGGGATAAATGTTTTTGTAATATGCTCGTAGGGGTTTCGATGGGCCATAGAGCATGATCAATGGCAGGGTCGAGTTGACAGTATCAAGGCAGTGTTTGAAGGTGAGACACGAAGAAAAAATAAATAGCAATTGGACAGAAGTACTTAAATAGGGTTGGATTTAACAAGACTTGTCTATAACTCTTATTACGTTGTTAGTCCTAGCATTGACAATTTGCCCAACAAAATCATTTAAAAAGCTCATGAAAGGGGAAAATTCTTTGATTTGAAGAATTGGAATACCAAAGTTTATATAGGGTATGTAATTACACCTCTAGTTACATGCCCTCTATAAACAAGAACTTGTCTTTTTTTCAGCATAAACAGGAAAAGAATTGAAGGTAATCTATAGGAAAATTGTGAAGCTTTCCATAAGTGTATGCATACTAAATTTTTAAAATTAGCACTCTCGTGTGGAAGATAGATATTGGCCCCTAAGTGCTGTGCTTCCTAAAGCTTTTCATTGGCTTAAATGTATTTATTGTTTCTTTAATGTTCTTGGCTCTTTGTTTTCAGAAGCACGAATTGATTTAGGCAAAAGTGAAATCAACAAAGAAGTGGTGAAGAAGGTTGGTGGCTTTGTTCGTTATCTGTATAATCATGTCAGGAGGAGAAAAGAATTTTAGTCTTTACATGTCTAATTTCTACCATCCTTAATGGTAGATTTTTCATAAAGTGGTCTTTAATACTTAATTGTGGATGTTCTAGTCAAACCATTAGACTTTTCATCTTTGAATATGCAGTTTGCTTTCTGAGCTTCTCCTCCAGTGATGCACCTTGAAAGCTGGATTAACATCTGACATTTGCTTTCCTACCAGGTCTGGGACAGAATAGCTCCTGGTTTAGACTCCCAGTTTGATTCACCACACACAGTACCGATTATTGCACCCCGTCCTCTTCTGATTTTAAATGGTATGACGATTTGTTGCATGCCAAACATCTAAGTATGCGCTAAGATCTTTTCGTGGATGACTCATTTGAATTGAAAAATTGTTTCATACATACAGGTGAGAAGGATCCTCGTTGTCCCCTTGCAGGTCTGGAGGTTCCCAAATCAAGAGCGTGTAAGGCATATGAGGAGGCCCATTGTTTGGATAATTTCCAGGTATAGATCCGTCTCGTGTTCAATAGGGTGACAAGATCAGAAATTTTCAGTTATGAGTATTTTGAAGCTCCGGAAGCATTAGGAAAATCACAATGACAAGCCTAATATTACCATTCAGGCTTGGTGAAAATTCAGACGATACCCTCCCTTTTCTAAATTTGCACCGACACCCAATCAAAGATTATCGGCTGATGGAACTAACTGAGCTGGTACCAATAGCGTTCCAATTTTCCCTCACAATATTTAAGTTCCCGATTTTTAAAATATTGCTCTCCTCCGTGCTCAAGGATGAATGTAAGCAATGGTGGTGAACGCCCCCACCCCCAGCATAAACCGATGAGCCTTCATCCACCGGATCTCTTTGTTCTCCCTTCGCTCCTCTTCCCCCAACCTCCACTCCCTTTGTGCACGCCCACTCAACAATGAATCATATTCTTCCTCAAGCGTTGGTTGGGAAGTTAGCTCACTTCCTCTTGACTTTTTAAGTAATTTGGGGTTTGGTTGTGTTATGAGTAAAGAAATATGGTTGTGCTTGTGATTGATTCTGTCATGGGATTCGTTGCATGATTCAATTGGATGGGGCTATTCCCACCCCTTAAATCTATTTTCCCACGCCATTTAATTCTCTTACTTCAAACTACTAAGTTCATCTCATTTCTCTCTTAAACCAAAGGGGTGCCATTGTAATGTCCCATGCAACATTGTTACCAATAATCTCGTGAACAATAAGTTTTTTTCTGAAAAGCCTGGATAAGTTCATATTTTAATTTTGTGAGAATATGTTTCTTGATAGAGTACAATGGAAGAATATGATTCACGTAATCAACAATAAATAGTTAAAAAACTTTGTTGAATTGAGACGAGGTGAAGTATTCTTTTGGATTATGTTGCTTCTAAAGTATGCTTTCTTCTCTTAACTTCCAGCTGATTGCACAACCTGGAATTGGACACCAAATGACGCCATTGATGGTGAAAGAAGCAAGTGATTGGTTTGACAAGTTCCTCAAGTGATATTGGCTTCTCACCCCACTCGGGTATATCATGTACATGTAGTAATAAAATTTGGGGATGACACTTTGCCCCCTAAAATTTTCAATTTTTCTGCTCATAGATTAAAATTTTCATATTTCACTTTGAATATTTCTAAATGGTGGCAACATGTCCCATTTTACTATTTTCTCCCCAAATTATGCACCAAATTTGGGGGCAAAAATGGGTATGGTGTTACCATTTAAAAATTTGTGGGCACAATATGAGATGTTTAATCTTTGAAAGATAAAGTGAAAATATTACAATGGCAAAGTTCAATTAGCCCAATAAAGTGTTTTTTTTTTTTTGGTTCAACGGTCAATAATGTCCGGGTCAGCTTATGTGTATCTCGACTAATTCCTGCTTCAGTCGGGTCAAAAGTATGTCATTTACGTCGAGATTAGGGTACTCATGAGGGATAAATCTCTCGTGAACTGGTCTCAAGGGATTACCAAGATTCGAATTCAAGACATTTGAGTTAGTTTAATAAAATGTGTTGTAAGTAAAGACATCTCTTATTATTCCCGTTTGTAGCTAAGTCATATATATGCACAAATGATTGCTCCCTTATATGTAATTTGGCCCAATTTTATTGTTAAGCACTATCATATTGGACGGGGAGCTTCTTTGGCGAGTCATCTGTTTTTCGCTGATGACACGTTGATTTTCTTGAGAGGTAATAAAAGGTCTTTAAGGAACTTGATGGATTTTTTGAAAAGGTATGAAGTGAGTTCTGGACAGAAGATTAGTCTGCAAAAGAGCTCTATGATTTGTTCTAAGTTGATTTCGAATGACAGGAGATATGAGCATTCCAGTTTAGCAGGTATACCTATAAAAAGCTGTCCTTTTACGTACTTCAGATGCCCTGTAATTCAAGGGAGGGTTAGGCTCATTTCTTTGAAGGCCTTCTTATTCAGTTTAGATAGAGGCTGGAGGGGTGGTATTCTAGACTCTTGTCAAGAATGGGAAGAGTTTTAATGGTGAGATTTGTTTTGTGTGTTGTCCCCATGCATTTATTGGCCTGTATGAATCTACCTAAGACAATAATTGCTAAACTAAATGCTTTAATGGCCAGTTTTGTGTGGTCTAATAAGCTGGATGTGAGACGAAGACATTGGGTAGCCTGGGGAAAAATTACTCTGCCTACACAGGAAGGGGGATTAGGGTTGAGAAAATTTGAAGAAATTCAGGCTGCTTTTAGAATGAAACAAGTGTGGAGCTTAATTGGGGGTTCTTCTCTCTGGGCTGAAGTTTTCAGGTCAAAGTTTTTAAAGGGAAGAAACTTAATGTGTTGTCTGGGAAGATCTCATTCTCCTAATTTTGAACTTTTAAGGCCTTATTTTGAGAAGGTTGTTACCTGTTCAAAGGTGTTGATTGGGAATGGGATAAATGTTGATTATTTCTGGGATAACTGGATAGGTAAAGAGGCCTTGATCTGTAGAATGAATGCAGTGCCTCAAATGTTTCCCAGAGTGTCTGACTTATTTGTATCTTCTGTCTGGAGAATTAATAGGGATGAATTATGTGTGAATGATGATTTGAGAAATGAGGTTTTGAGTGCTGATCTATGCTTAACAGTTGTTGAGGATAAAATGATTTGGCAAGGCACTTCATCTGGTAATTTTACAGTTAAGTCAGTGTGGCAATTGATTAGGAGGCAGAGTGTGTATGATGAAGTATCTGATCTGATATGGAAGATACGTACTGCTCCTAGTGCCCAATTTGTTGGTTGGAAAATTTTAAGAAGGGCTTTGCCTTTGGATTCTAATTTTGTGAGGATTGGGGTTTCGATTGTGAGTAGATGCTGCTTGTGCTATGCGAGTATTGAAAATTATGATCATCTTTTTGTGGATTGTAATTATGCTAGAGTGATCTGGTCCACTTTTGCTGCAGTTTGTGGCTTCCAGATTATTCATGGGGAGATTCCTTTAATGAGGTTCACAAGATTATGCAGAATTTTTAAAAGGAATTCTTTGAGTCATGTTTTGATTCGAAGTCTTTCCTTGATTATTTTTTGGCAATTGTGGAAAGAGCGTTGTAGAATGCTGGCTGGTGAAGGGAAATTGTACTCTTATGCCCTTTTTGTTTGTATTTGTAGTGTTCTGCGATATCAGGGGAGATGTTTTAAGCCTAAGGTGAAAGATGCTGCTGCTGCTGGAAAGACGCTTCTATGTTTTCTACAGATTGATTCCCCTTATGTTGTTGAATGGAAGGGATTTTGGGTTAAATGGGTGTGCCCTCCTAATGGTGTTTTGAAGTTAAATACTGATGGGGCTTCAAGACAAAGTTCAAGGGTGGCAGGTGGGGGAGCAGTGGTGAGAAATGAATGGGGTAAGATTGTCTTGGCTGCATCCTTTTTCTATAGTGAAGGTTCGAACATGCTTGCTGAATTTAGAGCTCTGTGTGATGGACTGGAATTGATAATGCAATACAGTTTGTCGTGTTATGATTTTGAGATTGAATGTGATTCTCAGGTATTGGTAAAAATTATTTTGGGTAATTGTGAATGTCCATGGCAATATTTGAGTTTTTTTAGGAGGATCAAATCAAAGTGCTTTTAAGTTGCTTGAAGTTTCGTTTGCTGCATGTTTTTCGTGAAGCTAATTCAGTGGCAGATAGGTTTGCGGATCAGAGTAGTATCCAGGCGATCAGTGGATTATTCGGTAGGCTTGTGGCTGCCATGTGAGGTAAGTTCTGCTTTGGTGAATGACCAGAAGGGGTTCCCTGTTTTGCGTAAAAAGAAGGTTATGATGTTTGGTGAAAAGGGCTAGGTTTTGGAGGTTTGGCTTTTGAGGTTAAGTGTTGATTTGTTTGAAACATTTTGAGAGGAAGAGGATGGTTGCAATGCAGATTCTGGAGGAGACTTTTGCTTAGTTCTTACGAGTTTTGTTTTTTGTTTTGGTGTTTTATGAAAGACGTCAGTGCCTTGGTTGTTAAAAGGCGTCTGTGCCTTGGTGTTTTGGTGGGCTGTTGAGCCTTTTGTTACTTCTTGTAATTGTCTGTTTTGTTAATAAATAAAATTTTATTTTGTGGGAAAAAAAATTGTTATTTAAAAAATAAAAAAGTGCACGTTCTGTTATTCAAAGTTCAAACTTAGGGGGGACTTTTATTAGCTTCAGCATTTCTCAAAAGAAATTAAAAAAAAGGGGTTAATTGTGGTTGTGGTCTCCAAAATATTTATTTAGTCTCATTTTGGTTCCCAACATTCTAATTGCACCAAGTTGGTCTTTCATGTATTACATATGCACTTACTTAGTTCTCGCCGTTGACTCCGACTCCGTCCTTAATTCTGACTGTTCTAATTCATGCGTCATCCGCATGACCCAAATGAGGGACATTTATGTCATTCACCCTCCTCCCATATATATTTAACCTATATATTTAATTCATACCCACACAATATCATTGTATCTGTGATTCTGTTTCTGTATCTCCCTCTTCCTCACTCTAGCTTGGCTCTCTCTCTCTCTCCATGGGGTACTACATCAACAGAATTCTTTCCAGCTTCATAGATGAAGAGAAGAGAGCAATGCAATCTCCAACTCATCTCCCCTTCAAACCCCCCGTCAACAAACATCCGATCAAGACATTCACCTCAACCCTTCACGGCCCTCCACCCAAACCGCCACCATGTATTCAATAATACCACCGCCATGCCCAGACTCTCCTTGGACTCTCTCCTCTCCAAACCCCATCACCCTCCCTCCTCTACCATTGCATCGCCCCACTCCACCGTCAAGACGACACCATCTACTTCATCACCCTTTCCCTTGGAATAGTCTTTACTGGATCGGAGAGCAGCCGGATTCGTGCTTGGCGACAGACGGACTGCGTAAAACGAGGTTGTCTCCGGGCAAGTACCGGAGACGTCCGAGCCATTTTAGCTTATGGAAACATGCTCTTCTCTTCACATAGAGACTTCAAAGTCCGAGTGTGAAATGTCACAGTTTCTAAGAACTTTCGAGCCAAAAAGGTTACAACCCTGCCGAGAAAAAAAATCATTTCTCATGGCTTCTAGGGCAAATAGGCAACAACACAAGGCTTGTGTCTCATGCATGGCTTTTTACCATGCAGAAGGGCTTTTGTATACTGGGTCATGGGACAAAACAGTGAAGGAATGGCTGACTAGTAATGGCAAATGTGTAGACTCTTTTCTTGCTCATGAAGATAATGTGAACGCCATTGTTGTGAACCAAGAAGATGGGTGTGTTTTCACTTGCTCCTCTGATGGGTCGATGAAGATTTGGAGGAGAGTCAATGGACAAAGCTCACATACCCTAACCATGACCCTAAAGTTTCAACCTTCACCTGTCAATGCCATGGCTTTGAGCTCATCACTTAGCTCTTGCTTCCTCTACTCTAGATCTTCAGACAGGTTTATAAACTTCTGGGAAAAGGAAAAAAATGTGTGGGAGGTTCAACCATGGCGGTTTTTTACAGGGACATAGATTCTCTGTCGTGTGCTTAGGTGCAATAGAAAAACTGATATTCAGTGGGTCAGAGAACGCCACCATTAGGGTTTGGAGGAGAGAAGAAGGAAGTTGTTTTCATGAGTGTCTTGTTGTGCTTGATGCCCATAGAGAGCAAGTGAAGTGTTTGGCTGCTTCGCTGGAAGATCGGGAAAGTGGTGATAAGGATAAATGACATAAAAACCCCTCAGCTAGGTCATGCGGATGACACATGACTTGAAACCGTTAGAATTGTAGACGGAGTCGATGGCGGGAATTAGGTAAGTGCAGATGTAATATATGAAGGACTAACTTGAAGCAATTAGAAGATTGAGGATCAAAATGAGACAAAATGAATACTTTGGAGACCACAGCCGTAATTAACCCTAAAAAATTAAAAAAAATGTGGTACCCTTTTTGAATTTTTCAGTGATAATAAAAAGTAAAAATAACCTCAAAAGGTGACAAGTGGACCTAAAAAATGGTAAGTGAACCCAAAAATTGAGTGCATTCCGAAAATTTGAAATTCTACTCAAAAAGTGTTATAGACACCCAAAATAATAGTAAGTGATGCGTATCAATTTCTTTTTTGGTACCATAGTTAAACCCAATAAAACGGTGACCTAAAAACACCCTTTCAATCAGTCCTATAACGCTTTCCTTCAAGAAGACATGCATTTGCCATTAGAATAAATCTTGCAGTTCCGCTGGATGCTGAATTATTGCTTGATTTTGCTAGATGCCAAATTGTATCTTAAGGAGGTATTTAAATCCCTTATTTAGCTTGAATTTAAGAAAAATTGAGAGAGGATATTTTGGAGAATTTCTCAATCACTTACCATAATTTGCTTCAAAATCAGCCCATAATTTGCATAATTCAATTCCATAAGTAGAACAAACATTTATAGTTTTGGTGCAAGCTAACAGCAAAAAAACTAAGAATAGTTAAGAGACAGAGAAACAGCAAGTCGTCACTTCACCCTTTCTTGGGCATGGCTGCAAGCCTAGTATACATCTTTGCCATCGACTGGTACCCTCGGGATGTCACCCGAACGGAGGAGATTACCTATATAAGAGCTAGAGGGAAACAATTAGCTGTAAAAGTAAGTCAGACAGCAACTCAAACTTGGTAAAACCATGAGAGAGAGATTTCAAGCTTGGCTTCTTTAGAATATAAGTCAAACTCGAGTCAAGTCTTATTTGAGCCATGTCCGAGCCGATCGCTCAATTATCAGCTCTATCCACGAGTGCTATCACAGTTGGGTCAACAAGCTAACTTAAACCTCTATCCAAAAAAGACTTTTGATAATGTTCTCACATTAATAGTGTCATCTTTTCTTCCTCCACCCTACTGCCTGTACAGTTAAAAAGACATGGCATCAACATTACAAGCTCTCAGAGAGTATTACTTTCAGCCAACTGCTTTGTTAATGAACAATACCCAATTAAGGTGACCCAGTTCATTTTTTTTACCATATAGTAAGTCAAATCCAAAGTTGAAGTAAGCTTTGACTGTGTCAATTTGAGAAGCAAAAATATGAAGGTTGATAGTTTATCTGAACTGGAGACTTTTTAGTTCTTCTCATCTTTCAATTAACAGCACTAGTTTTGATCAGATACTGACAGAAGGTCATTCAGAAATTAATATCACCAAAACTGTAAATTTCAATGGGGGAAAACATTCAACATACCCTTCTCTTCTGTCAATTCTGCCATACTAATACAAAGGCTGATCCAGTTTACAATATGCAGCTAACAGAAAATGTATTTTTTTCTTTACTAACCAAGAGACAAACACAAAGTGTATGCTATTCAGTGAGATTGATGAAGTAGCAGTTAGTTCAAAGCCAGAAAGGGGGGATGCAGGCTTTATGCTTTCAGTTATCCAAGCAATCAAATCACATTCTGATTCGTTTTACTTCAAAACTAGTACAACAGCTGCATGATAATATAAAAAGTACATGCAATAGATTGATCAGCTACAAGGACTTGCTAAGTCTAGATCTATAGTTGAAAGAAGGACTCAGCTGCAAAGACTTGGTTTTGAATAACTTGTTGGATGCTTGTTAATATGTTACCCCTTTGTGGTTTGTCCTAGTAGCACTTTCTCCCCTTGTTTTTTAAAAATAAGCACACAGCCCCCATATAGTTTTGGACCAATTTGCACAACTAACATCGTTAACAAAATGTTAAATTACATTAATACCCTCACTATCTTCTACTCTCAATTACCTTCTCCTCCTCATCAATGACACTACTAAAATCAAAACCAACCAATATTTGATTGTACTGTTAAAATAAAAATCACATGAATCAATTACAATTAGGATAATAAAATACAACCCACTTTTTTCTTTTACTAGTGAAGCCCCTTGTATCAATTGGTTCCCAAGTTCACATATCTAGATTTAGAGTTCCAAAGTCCACACCATAACAAACAACCAATGCAGGAGACGCCACTGTAAAAATTTGTTGTCACCTCTCAATGGAACCACCCTACAAATCATACCAAAAATAGTGCAACAAATCATAGCAACCAACACAATCTCTTCTTTGTTGTAAACAGAACAACATCTCTAATTTATTGTAAAATCTAAACAAAAATTAATTTTGATTTTCTATTTTGGATATGATTTGGATTTCAATTTTTAGACTTTGGGTTCAATTTAGAATCGAAAGTGATTGTGATTTCGATTTTGAGTTCAAACTGAAATTAAACGTGATTAATTTAACATGATAGGTTAAGGTAGTTAAGGGCTGAAAGTGGTTTTGGCATCGTCATCGTGTGTGGAAGTTGCAGATGGTGGTGGTGGTGGCGGCTTTGACGAGGTTAAAATTGGACTTATGGGTGGAGTTGGTTGTCAGTGCTAGTGTTGGTGGTTCTGTTGGAAAGAAAGAAGACCCTTGCTAGTGGTTTGGGTTAGGATGGAAAAGTAAAAAGTCGTTAGTGGTGGTGGTGATGGGTTTGGCGAGAAGAAATGAAGGTGATAATGTGGAAGGCATGAGCGTTTCAATAGAAGGTTGAAAAAGATAGAGGGATTTTTTGTCTTTTTGCATTAATTATAGACTTTGACTGAAATTTTTGGCACAACCACTCTGAAATTGGTTGTGTGTACCACAATTTCCGTTAAGTTGGATGGAAACTATAGTAGTAGCTACTCGGTCCAAAACTACACAGGGGCTATGTGCCCATTTTTGAACCACAAGGGGGAAAAGTGCTATGGTGGCAAACCACAAGGGGAAGAAATGGAATTTGTCCAAAAAAAAAAAAACTTTATTCCCGAAGCAAGATAAAAAAAAACCATCCCCGGACAGTATTACTTCCGTACCCAAACAACCCGATAGCGCATTACGCACCAAGCGCAGGATATGAACTACTGTTATACTATCAATATATATTTATTTTGCTTAAACCCTATAATCTCAACCTCTGTAACAACAATGTCTGCTTCAAGGGTTGTGCCCAGATTATCTTCACTTTCTCACAAACTCTTCAATGCTAAACCAACCACACCATCGATTTCTCCATTGAAAGCGATCTCTCAATCCCCGCTTTTCGCTTCACCAAACCGCATTTCTGCTGTGTCAAGGTGAAACCTTTCACCTTCTACTCTCTCTCTCTCTCTCTCTCTCTCTCTCGCTCTCTCTCTCTCAATTATACAAAAGCACTCATGTTTATAAGCAAGAAATATGTTATATATATATATATGTGTGTGTGTGTGTGTGTGTGTGTGTGTGTGAATTGATTATTTTTTGTGGGTTTTGGGTTTTTTTTAGATTACCAGTGGAGCTGAGCTGTTTAATGTCTATGATGCCTTTGCATAGCGCAATTGCTTCTGCTCGTCTGAGATCACTTCTGTCTGTAGAGTCTCAGAGCTGGGGTTTGATTCCCCAAGGTCTCTCTCTCTCTCTCTCTCTCTCTCTCTCTCTCTCTCTCACACACTCAGCCACACCCCAAAGTACACTCACTTGGACAAATGTATGTGGTGCGTGCTATGTTGATCTGGGTGGCTATATACTCCTGTATATTATATATGTTTTTTATGCGGAGTAAAATCCATTATCAGTAACTGATGACTTGGCCTACCATCGAAGGTGAAGCAAGTAAAGAGTCAGTGCCAGTGGGAATCCCATCATGATCAATGTGAAGTCCATTATTAATAATTAACTTCTACGGTGTCTATGGATGTTATGAAGCAGTAGAAAGTAGAAACACAAATGATGGAACATTGAATCAAAATTGCAGTTTGGGTAACTTCTAAATCGTTTGCTAACAAAAAGTGTCTCAGAAGTGGGTGATTTTCATGTTTATGAATGACGTGCGTATGATTTTATTTGAGGTTTTGTTGATTTAAATTTTATGTGAACTTATGTTTGAATCGGCCAAATTATGGGTCTCTTCAAAAGAGACGGGTGTTTAATTGGAATATAGATCTTGACAAGCATGAAGCATTTTTCCTTAATATTTTTTTTTTGTTCTCTTACCAAGTGGATTGATTATGTGGAACGGCAATACCTCTTCGTCATGGCTCATGAAGATTAATTTTTATTGTTTAGTGAATTCTATTATTTTAAAAAAGGGGATTGTCTGTCTTTATTGGTTGGGTGTGGTGGCCTTTCAGGGTGTAAGTTGACTAAAAATTGGTATGTGCTTCACCTATCTCTTGTAATGAAGAAATGATCTTCTATAATATACTGACTAGTGCCTTGACCTAGTGGTAATGGTGGGTTACTTAGTAGCAGGGCGTAGGGTCCAAATACCATTATGATTGAGTGCAAGGATAATGTATGCTTTTACAGGCTGCATTCTAACATGTTTTCCCAGTTTTAACTTGCATCATGACAAAAGAAAACCCACATGTCGGAAAAGGGTTGGAGCTTAATCGAATCTTATAGTTTGGATGATATGATTGTAGGATCAGAATCGTGGCATAACTATGCCTGTAAATTTTTCATTATTCATGACAGGCATAATAATTGGAAACCGGTTATTGGGGATTATTATTTAATTACTTATGTTATATGCCCTGTGACGCAAGGGACTTTTATGTTGCAATGTGAGCAGAACAGGTGGATCAATTTCAACATAATCGATAACTGTATCATTAAAATAAGAAACTAAGACATTGCTTTATATGGTAGCTACATTAGTGTTATGTCAGATCACATCAGTGAAAACGTCAAACTTTACTCAGCTAGGAGAGGGAGAAACAAGAATTGAGGGGGAAAAACCAACAATATGCTGCGTATTGAATGTGTTTTACACCAAAGATTCTAGTTCTAAGATTCTGTGAGTTCAAAATTATTGGGAGTGATCAGTGACAACAAAGGGCGCTTGATTTAAGCCCGTGGTAATTGTAAGCTCAAAAGCTCAGAAATAGGTTCACCAAAGAATTTTGTAGTTGCAAGTTTTTCCAGCATTATGCTACCCACTTGGAAACTGATGCAGTTATATCTCTGAATTCTCTGGCATGGTTGTTCAGATGACAAAGAAATAGTAAAACATCTTAGTTGCCCATCTGAACCTTCCAAGGGGAAAAGTATGAAACTAAATTAATGAAATCCTGTAGGCATGGGAAGAGACAAACTGTGAAGGTCCGAAGAATGTCCAAACCCCAAGCTCTTTGAAATTGCAGCCATGTAATATCTTGATTTACTTGATGATCAGGGACTTTGTCCCTGCCCTTTGTACACACTGCCCGTCGCTCCTACCGATTGAATGGCCTTGTGAAGTGTTCAGATCGTGACGATTTGGAAGGATCATCATGAATTTCTATCATACGAAGTTGAAGCTTGAAGGCTTGTCATTTTGGAGTGTGAAATAACTTGTATGCTTGTGTCAACCAGTATCTCGCCAAAACTATCCTATTTATGTGCATATCTCTGTGCGTTTTTATGACTGAAGTGGGATGCAAAGTGAAGGCATCGAATTCTACATTCATGTTCCGATACAACAATGAGTTGAATGGGCTTCGAACAAGGAACCACATGTTTTAGTGCATAGATAGTTCTCTTGCATTAAGGCATAAAAATGGTTAGTTCAATAAAAACTTATTAAGAAGTATAAGCATGTAACATAAAGTAAGACAATGTTCTGTTAATTTAGCTATGCCTTTGCGAGAACTGTTCCTTGCTGATTATTCTCTAGAATTGTCTGACCCTAACTTCTCAGGAGCTAAGAAACATTTGGTTGGTGCTTTACATGGTGTTCCATTGATTCTTGATGCTGATCTGAAATGATTTTTAATCCTTCTTGTTTGTGCTGCAGGCATCTCAATGCCTTTATGACAGCATTCCCTTTATCACTACTCTGAAGCGCTACAAGAAGAATTTTGGTTGTGGTGAACTGTAGGATTGATGTTGACCTTTTTTCTTTCAACAATGCAGGCCCAATGGGTGAATTGTTTTTTTTTTCTTAACTTGTACTCTTATATGAAGAAGTTTCACAGTGCAAAGTCTCCCTTTTGCATACTTCGTTGCCTCTTTTGGCTCTTCTGCTGTTGTTTTTTTTTTCTTTTTCAATTTATTTAAGCTTTTGATGTGCTCAATGAGATGCCTGATGCAAATCAAGTATACTTTTATAGCTTCGGTTTAAGCCAACCAAAAGTTGAATTATGGTTCCATAATGTCTTTGAATTTCTCTTCTGGGGGTTCTTTGTCATTTGTTCGGACTTCTGATACACGTCTGAAGACATTGCACTGTACGTGGCTTGCAACAAAGTAGCTGATTGTCATTATGGAGAGTTCCCTTTGAGGTTTTAGTTTGATTCCTCTTGCCCATGTATGATGTCTGTTCTTTAACCTCTAGTACCCTCTTTCTGATGAATGGACACAACAGATATGCCAAAATCTCTAGGTTTTATACATGATTTATTGAAATCTATTAAGTATAAATTACATTGACATCTGAAGAGTAATGGTTTATGTTGAATCCTAAGATTTTCTGGACGGAAAGAAATGAAAGTAGAGCTTGCTGTTTTGAGATGAAACGCAATTTCTTTTGTGAATGATTTGAAGAAAACCCTTAGCCTTTGGATCTGAAGATAGTGATGCCTTTAGTTATGGCTTCTGGCAAGTTGGCATCAGTAATTCTGGTGGTAATGGTCTGATTGCACTTCCATTGCTGGCTCTGGTGGTGCCATTCAAGCCAGAAAAGGATACAGATGGAGAGAAAAAGCAGTCAGAAGGTGACATTGGCCGAGTCTTTCTGAGTGAAGTTTTTCTGTGTTACCATTTTCATATTTTACCTTTCGTGCACAGGGTTGAGATGGTTGACTCGATATGTCTTTCCGGAGGCTCTATTAGATGCCCTAGTTTTCTTTTATGAAAACTGATGGTAGGGTTTGGCTTCTGTCGGGGAGAGAAAACCAACAACCCAAAACACTACCGTCAGCTCATTTTTGTTGGGTCTGAATAATGTTTCAGGTATCTCATAACCTGTATGTCCTCAACAAGAGGTAAGAAAAAAGGAAAGAAAAAGTGCCTCTGCTAGAAGGATTTTCTAAATTATTGAAGCTTTTTAGATGCTTGATGTTCATATTTGCCAAGCCTAGATACTGTCCAACAGGACCAGGTCTCTTGGGTGTGTGCAGGTGGCTTTGTTCACCTTGAATCTTGATTCACGAATCTCCTCACTTGTGTGCAGCATCAAGGTCTTGTCTACTCCATTGTTGGTTTGCAACCCCATGCCTTATTCAGCAGAACTAATTGGTGACAATCACGTAGGCTCTACAAACAATCGGTTGGTATTCGGAAATTGCCCTAAAGAACCTGATAGACTGTGGGGCTTTGTGTGAAGTCTATTCGAGACACACTCAGGCTGGGCTTGTTTAATCCCACTAATCATCTGACGGTTGCCTCAAGACGGGTACAAAAGGGAACTCGGTTTATGAATCTCTTGTCAATCTAAGAGGGTCAGATGTATGTAGTTCCACCAGTTTGGTTGCCGGAGAAGCATCTGCTAGTATTTGATCACGGGTTCACCGCTACATTGAGATTGGGCGTCAAGCTTGTGCATTAATACCACCCATGTAAAGACATCGTCTGCGAAAATGGCTGTTGCAACCAGTTTCGACTGGAACACATGCACCAAGCGGCTAATGAACTTTCAAACAATAAAATGGTCCTGGAAAGAAGAGTGATATACCATTATATCAATAAAATGGTGACCTGGATTTTTTACTAAATTTCTGACGGCAGCTACTGGATCTAATTGTTTAATAAAGGATAATTATTACAATCAAAAAGTTTATTATTTACTTTTTTTTTTTTTGTAAATAAAAGCACTTTATGTTAACACTGAATACAGAACCCTTGATGTCTTCTCATTATAGCTACCCTGATTGATTAAATGAATTTTTGAAAGAAACGGAAAACTTCATTCAATGACAACGTTGAATGATCAAAATAAGGTAAAACTTGAAAATATGTTTTGTGCTCTACTAATTTCTCAGTCCCTCTAGTCGGGTGGGCTCCGGCCTCAACTAAATCCCCTTAAAAACCCTATCTGCGGCTCTCCCCCCGCCTGCGGAGCCCAACCATTCATTCGCAAATCCTTTAACTTCACATAAAGATGTATTCTAAAATATCAAAACAGAATATGATAAAGTCACAGCTTCCAGAAAGGCATACAGGGTTCCACTCAATAAAAGTCAATCCTGTAAATTCAACCTGATAAAAAGAGCCGTCTTCCTTTCCTCTTTTTCTTTTTTTCTTTTTTCAGATTTCTTCTACAAGGAATTTACATAATTCTAATGCAAAAGCAAGCAACCCAACGAAACCAAACGAGAAGATATAAATGTATAAAACCCACAAAAAACTTGATCTTAAAAAATGGAACAAGCAAGCTATTAAACAAAAAAAAATGAAACCGGCATTGGTCATAAACTCCCAGCTCTGCCCGGAGTAGTATTTGTGGGCCTAAATTTCGAAACGTCAACAAGGTCTCCAAACAGCTTGTCCTCTGGCTTTGAGGGCTTTCCAGATGGCACATAGGACGGAGTGGAAACTGGGTAGCCCGAATTCCTCGAGACAGCATCGTCCCTCACAGATAGCCCATGCATTCTCTGATCAAGGAACTGAGCATTTTGCTGCTGGCCATATCCGTAGTCATAGCCGTAGCTGTAGCCATGGCTGGCCATTTGGTTGCTATACATTTGTTGAGGATACATAAAAGGCATCTGACCCGACTGCATTGGCTGTGGAAGCATACCCATGGGCTGTCCTCCTTGGATTGGTTGAGGATGCATTCCTACAAACCGATTGCTCTGCATAACCTGGTCATTGACTGCTGAGAGATGGCCATTTGTAGTAGGCTGAAGGTACATACCCGCCACCTGGCCATTCCCCATATGTTGTGATCCTTGAGGATATATGCCACTCGGTGATGGCTGGGAAGGTGAGACAACCACCTGTGTAACTTGCATTTGATGAGGTTGTTGAGGACCTGGCAGTTGGTTACTGTCTGTCGGCTGAGCTTCCCAGGGTGGGGGTGGTAGAGAACCACTGCTTTGAGCACCTGTACAACAAAAGAAAAGTGTAAAATAGGTGAACTCTAGCACAAATACTTCACTACATTTTCCTTGCAGGCCACTGACAATTAGCTCCTCACTGCAATCAGTTGGGTTAACGACTCATAAATCAAAAGATATGTATCCCAGTATTTTCTCATGAATGATTAATTCTATCATGATAGGGCACAGGGAGACTGCTGACTGCCAATCTTTTGTTACAACATCCGTGTTCCCGGTATTTTATTTACTGAAATTGTAAAATGAGGATAAAATAAATGAGAAATGCACCATAGACTGGTGAAGGCAGCTGCTGTTGTTGGGCTATCTGGCCACTCCAGGCAGGATTAGAACCTTGCATGTATAATGACTGTTCGTGTGGGGGAAACATCGTATTGGGGACACTTCCATTTGAGTACAAGGGTTGTGGTGACAGAAAATTCTCCTGCTGCTGGATTTCTTGTGACAAAGGATACGTTTGTCCAACTGCATTGGTAGATTGGGAGTTGTTACTTTGAGAAAACATGTCCACGAGAGCTAGGGCATTCTGCTGAGGTACGGGACTGGTTGGCTGAGGTTCTCCAACAGGAACAAGAGCAAGTGAATTCTCAGCTGTGGGTGAATTGAAGTCATCTCCACTCAAAAGGTCCATTTTAACATTGGCCTTTGCTGGAGTTGTCGAGGCACCATTGCTTGCAGGAGCAAGGTGTGGTAACTGTGTCCCTGCACCAGCACTGGAGGTAGAACTGCCTCCAACAACCAAAATTAGAAACAAGAAAACACCTGATCAATGTTTCTATATCTTGTAAAGATTCCGACGGTTTAATTTTAAAAACAAGTCGATTGGCACTCGATAAGAAAAAATGATAAAAACATATCAAAATTATGAAGTAACATATTACACTCAATTTTAGCCACGTGCTAAAAATCACTATGAAAACTAACATTTGGGCACGTTCAAGTGATGGAAAACTCACTCAAAAAAATGTAATTAAAAAAATTTCTTTCAATATCAGGAACAGAGAAATCCCTAACGCAACCCAATCAAACGCTCAATTGTTGCGTGATATTTTTTAAGGCAAAATTTAGTTTTTGAATTTTAAAAATGCTCGTGCAAAGCACAATTATATTAACATAAGCTATCAAAATAAATTCTAACTAAAAGAAGTTGTAAATCGAAAAATTCAGCAGATTTAAGAAGCCAATTTCAACAGAAAATCCATGATTTAGACTCCATACGATGCAAAGAAAGAAAACATATTCAAGTAAACTTAATTACCCCCTGTCAGGCTGTTTGCTGTCTCCTGTGTCAATAAGAGGAGCTTCAACAGCTACCAGTGCTCGAACAGGTTCAGGCTTCAGTTTCTCCGTTTGAACAGAAGTTCCCGATGCAATTGCTTCATGCTTGGCTAGTACACGTTGCAAGTCATCATTTAATGCTAATCCTTGACAAAGCAGCGACTCATCCCTGAACCCACAAGTGAAAGCACCACTCACCACTGTCTTTCATGTAATAAAAAATAAAAACATTTGCTTATAAAAGAAATACAAGAAACGACCTCCCACCAGAATTTGTTAACTCACTGGTTCTCTGGACAGTCATATTCTAAAAACCAAATAGACCACACGATAATAAACAAGATGTGGTATCCTCAGGGTAGCAACAAGGTGCCAAGATAGCAAAGACCATGAAGTGTTTTTAAGTCATAGCCAGACATCTCCACCCTTCCATCCATTTACCTTTCCCTTGTGTTATCCTTCTTTCTTGTAAAAATGTACAACCAAGGGAAAAGATTGCATGCCCAAACTCCAATCTCTCTCCCACAGGGAATGGAGTTCGGGCATGCCGAAGCAATTATTTTCATAGTCGACTAAAATTGTCTGTTTTCAAGGTCTAATCCTTTTTGTATAACCTAAACGCATGAACACGGAGCAGCAAAGAAGAGTACATCTAGATTTCAGACGCATGCATGTAAACATCTCAAAAGTGACAACCACAACATTTAGTTGGCCCCTGGTACTTGGATAAGCATAAAAAGGGCAGCCGAGGTTCCCGCCACTGTTGGGTCAGGTCTTTCATGGATCATATGTACACAACCTTACCCCAACAATCAGGGAGACTGTTTCTGCGACTAGAATCCTTGATGCTCAGGTAACAACAGAGCAACTTTAACGATGTGCCAAGAACTTATACCAATGTTCACTTTAGAGGCTACGTTTACTACCTTAATAGTCTTTTGCCCAAATATTTAGCATAAAATCAAACCAAAACGAAAAAGAGTATCGTAAGTGAGATTAAGAGAAGTCTTATAAAAAAAATGAGATTAAGAGAAAGACTCAAAGCTATTAAAAAAACAAGTAGTAGTGGGTAGAAAAGGTAATAGAAGGCCTTACGAAGTCGAGTTAACAAGGTGTACCACTCTTTGCTTGTAGTTTCGGCACTGTTGCACTAAGTCAACAACCACCTCCTGCCTGGCCCCCTGCTAATCAACATGAAAAAAGGATTATTAGTTGTAAAGATGTAGCTTGTTAAATACATTGAGGGGGAAAAACCTATGCATAAGACTGTTTATCAAACCAAATAAAATAGAGAATCTTAATTCCATTAAGGGAAATGATCTGGAAACATTTGCTAAGTTTGCATATATTTTAACACTGTCTGACTAATTACAGTCGATCCTCCGATTATTATTATTTTTCAGAGACTCCAAAGATAAAAAAAATAAAAGAATTGTTTAATATTCATTTTTTTTCTACTAATGACAAACTTGCTCACAAGTATCTGGCTATTTGATTTATAAAACAGGATCAGATACAGTGTGTTTGTTTCCAAAAAAGATGGAGATTCTGTATGTTATATGAATATATTGGCAAGATTGATGTACAAGGAATAAAGAAGAGGATGAAGGAAAAAACTTTTCTGGAACAAGGCATACATTATTTAGCACTAGCATTACTTACTATCCGGCGTGAAAAAAGATTGATCTTCAAAAAAAATTTGATTAATACTGAGTAATATCATAATACCTTATTTTTTCTGCAGGATTGAATGGATTATATCCATGTCACATCATGTCTTAATAGCTAAAGATCTCCGAAATCAGTGGCATAGGCCAAATAATTGTAAAGTATGGCATGCCCGGCACAAAAAAAGTTAATGTATTACATAACAAACAAGTAGAAACGAATCACCCTTTTCGTGATTCAGATGAAGAAATGTACCTCTTTATTCCCGGTATCTAATGCATTCAGCATTTCTGCAAGGACATCCATAAGACCACGTGCATTCTGAATTTCTGTCAAGCTGGCAAAAACATAATCCATCAAAAATGGAGAACAATCAGCCTCTGATAGAAATATAAGGCATGCAAAAGATGTGTGGGTACTTCAGTACAACAAACAGGAGTACGTCATAGGAGATTATTCTGATTCTAATCTTCCATGCACTAATAATAAAATGCACATCAATTAGTTTATCAAAGCATAAAAGTACGACATATGGAGCTAGGGGTTTCCCTCACTTCAAGAATTTCTTTGGGGGCACGGGCATAAATTGCACATGCTCACAAAGTCGGGTACTAATAAGGTTCCAGTTCGCAAGAGAAATCTAGAAGTTAATGGCCTCTTAAAGCTTCAATTTTTGACCAAATTTTCCCTCCTGGTTCAGTTTTAATCACATCCCTTTTATGGTGGGTAGTGGAGCTTGCTACAAACTGTGCCCTTTAAAACGTGAATGTAATTTCAAAGGTGAAGGAGAAAAGTTTGCATCGTCTTATTCATTACTAACTGGCAAGGGAGATGGTCCTCACCTTAGACCGTAATACGGACCTCTTGGTTTTCTCACCGTTCAGTGGCTACACAAGAAAACAAAAAGACTTGGAACACTGAAGTTCATCGCTTGCTGTGGTGCATAGTCCACCAGTAGTAGAGAGTAGGAACCCCTCTCTTGAGATGTGCATAGGCTCATGGGTAAATGTCGTATATTCAAGAACTGTGCCCCTTTGGTTCCTTCCAATGATATACCTTCTCCCAAGTTTAAGATCAGTTTTTTATTATTTTTTTTAAATGGTGCTTATAACCTAACCAGTGAAATACATGAAACTTCCATAGTTTTCTGAGGCAGAAAGATGCATGAAATATGAGCTGCTAGTACAGATAAAAATTTGAAGAATGCGGATTAGTTGCCATCCGTAGGACTTAAATAAAAGTTCATCATCGTCCAATCCAACACCACACAAATTGGTCAAGAGCCAATTCAAAGAATGAAAATTGGTCAACAGCAAGTACCTACCCCAGTTGTTAACATGAGTGGAATCTCCCAGTTGCATTTGTACTGATTATCCTACATAATAAAATATGGTTCTTCCACTAAAACCAATTTGACTTTTTGACCCTATTCAACACATTTTTCCTTGAAAGACTGTTCAACATATACTATTGGATGCATCATGCATGTTATTATCCTAACCACATGTGAATCAGATCAGGGTGTGGCTACAGGTAGAAAGGATACATGACTGGAACTAGAAATAAAGAAAGATGTGATCCAGATCAAGGTGCAGCTACAAGTAGAAAGCAAATGAGCTTGGAACTACAAATAAAGAAAGTAGAGTGCTGATTTTTGTTAATTTAGCTAATGTAGTGTAATTAAATCACTAAAAAAGCAGGATCCAGGCCAGGTCATCGCATCCTATTTCAATGGACCAAGTTATAGGTTAGGATCTTGGGTATGATCCAAGTATTAAGTCAAGTATAAATGCCTCTAACGCAAAGTAGTCAAACTGGGCCCAATTTTACCTGGTCACAAAAGACTTTCATGTAGCTACAAATATATGGCCATGTAGTAGAAATAAGTGAACAGGTGTCTCAGAAAATTTTAGTTTATACAATCACCTTGTTTCTCCTCCATTCAGGACTAATTGTAACAGCATAGCTCATCAATCGAACAGTTGTTTTGCTTGAAATCAACATATATTCAACTTCACTTTGCTGGAACTTATATTTCCGAGCTTTCTCTGCTCGTATTCCACATTTTTTATGCAGGTTTTAGACCTGTTCTTTTTAATGGTTACAGCCACCAATATTCTCATTGTTCTAAGAAAATCACCAAGGCACCAAGATACACCTTCAATAATCACTACCTTATCACCTAATAATAACTCACCGTTTTTATCACATAGACGCAGAACAAAAAAATATATCAAGCCGAACATCGTGCAAAAAAGGCTGGCCAATTGGAAGTCCAGTTTCTTCGTGAATGAAGTTCAGAATCAATAAAATGAAGGGCAATAGAACTGAGCACTGCCCCACTATGGCTTCCTCATTTTGAGACGTTATAGCTTTGAATTTGACTCCAGTACCCAGAAAGAACCATAAAGAACTAGGATTGGACACCACCATAATGTACCGCCCCCAAAATTACACAATGTCCCTTAGATTGGAATTGAAGGCAAACACACGTTCACCACAGTACCAGATCATGAATACAAGCTGACATTCTGACCAAGTTTTTTTGACATTGCTCAAGGAAATTAGATATAGCTTTGCATTGTCCGAATACCCTTTTTCCCTGTTTCAACATTCTAATGCCACGAGGACTGAAATGGCAGTTAACAACTTAACAAACTAGCAAAGAAAACTATATAAAATAGATTTCCACCTTTTTGTGTTACCTTTCTCTTGAACAAAAAGGAACAAGGCAATGTACCTCAGGGTTGGAAACTCAGGCTCTGCAGAAGAGTCAGCTCCTTCTTCGTGAGACTCCGGATTACGCAGATTTTGCGTATAAGATGACAGAGCATGTGTTTGTGGAGGTGTAAATACAGGTGCAGACCTCTCTGATCGCTGAGGGAATACTGCCCCAATACGCTGAAACAAGCAAGTATAGAACTCAAGAGAAATGAAATGGACATAGCATGGTAACATAACCACTTCTACAAATTTATAGAAGCCCAAAATGACAAAATTACACACCAGAAAAAATAGATAAGGAAATAAATTTCGTCAGGCATCTAACTTCTTACATACTTATGCTTCAAATTTTAGATAAATTAGAATAAAATCCTGCTTACACAACTTACCAACAACTCCTGGTATGCTGCAAAAAATTGTGGATATCTTGCCCTTGGCCCTCCAAAGGCTTCTTGCCAAGTATCAATTAGGATCAATATCTTCTCTTTGACATGAAAGTCGGGCTACAGTTGTGTAAAAGGACACGTGAAAAACAGTTTCAAATGAAGAGAAAAAAAAACATGGTAAAGGGGAGCAATCAAATATTTTAGTAACATGTTGACCTTCTTTTTCACTATTTTCACCATTTCATGCAGCACATCTCTCTCAGCTACGTGCATATGGACGATGTCTCCACAGTTCTTTACCGTCGTCTCCAATAGCTAGCATATAGTAAGAGACAAAATGAATTCAACTGAATCCTCAGCAAGACATGAACTTGTGAGAATCACAAGACAATGTAGGACTGTTCCAATATAAAATGACACTAAGAAGCCAAGGTACAGATAAAATCAACTTTTATGACAAAAGAGTTGCACATTAATAAAATAAATTTAGATTACACTCATATTTCCCATTGACTCAATAAACTTTAGTAACATTTCAGGTTCGTGTAAATATTCGGGTAGAAATATATTAGGTTGTGTCCTTTTGAGTTCATGCCAAGTCTGTGCCATTTTCATGCAATCTGTGAACCAAAGACAACAAAAAATATGTCCCCCTTTCTGTCAAGAAACCATCATTTCAAACCATTCTCTTACAGGGAATCATTGGATATCAGTTCGAAGGGAGCACCGAAGACCGAAAGTGAAGTAGCTCCTACCTACCAAATCCACCACACATAGGACCTTGAATTAAAGATGTACTTGATCCTCATCCCAACAAAACCAAATAAAAACCATTTAATTCTACAATGATCCATACAATACAAGATCGACAAACAAAAACCAGACATTTTCTTCTTAAAACCCAATAAAATGGGTTTGTTGAGTCAATATAGGATTATTCATGTTTAGCACCAATCCTACCCATTTATTATTAATATTAATTGGTCGTACTATTTTCAGGATCGTGTCAGGTATGTGTCATGGCAAAAATCGCGACCCATAGCCTACCGATTGGAAAGCACTAAGCTCAAATATATAAATCAGGCTGATTGCCAATACCTTGGAGCCAACATGACACCATTCAACCACTTATTCTTCCGTAGTGAGAAATACTTCAATCCAAAATCCAATACCAAACAAAAGCACTCATGACTATCAAATCCATTCCAATCATTGCAATTATCTTCAAGCCAGGAATCGGTTTAAAGATACTCAACATGTGACTCCCCAACTCTAGGGTTCTTACCCCCAATACCAAATTTTCGATAGCTAACTCACAAAATCAGTCAATTAGCAAGCAAAATTCGAAGTATGAGAAATCCAACAAGGCAATCAAAATTTGCAAATAAAGGTATTAGAGTTCTTATTAGTGGTATAGGGTAATATTTTCATTACCCACAATATCAACTTATTATAAATAAGGTATAGGGCAACACAACCTACACACAACTGCTTATTTTTCTCTCCACCTTTGCTTTTTTCTTTCTCCTCTTTCTTATGTTTTCTCTAACCCTAATATAACTTTTACTTAGGTCTGTCAAAATCCAACACGACACGATTAATCGACACGGATTAAACGAACTTAGGTGAGACTTTAACGGGTTTGGGTGATAAACGGGTTGACTCGTTTAATAAACGGGTCGTGTTCGAGTAAAACATATCAACTCGTTTACCCGTTTAAATAAAATTAATATAATAATAAATAAATAATTATTTTAAAAAAATTAACCAATTTTTTTTTAAATGACAGCCAAACAAAAAATAATAATCTTTCCCTAACCCTAATTCTTTTTGCACAGAACGATTGAAGCCTTGTTGCGCCTCCACCACTCTTTTGCTCCTCCCTCTCTCTCTTGTGCTCGACAGTCGATAGCAACTCAGCGAGCTGCGAGCACCATTTCCCGTTGAACTACAATTCATCTAACCACGGTCCTCCTAGCTAGAGGATATCCATCTGTTTGTTGGTCTTCTCTGCTTTTGTGTGCTGTCTCTTGGGCTGGATGCTTTATTTTCTCGATTAATTTCTTAGTGACAATGTCAATGGTTGCCTTTCTAGGTTCGAAAACTCGTTCTGAAAAATGGAACAAAAAAAATTGGATAGTCTTCAGATGTGCTTGGCTTATTTGTGATTTACTTTGTTTTATGTTGATTTTATTTGTTCATTTTTTTTGCCTTTGATCTGCTTCCTTTTGGTTTGGTATATTGTTTTTGTTTGGATCTGTACGACTTTGAGAATTTCTTTTGGTGATAAGATCACATCCCTTGCAAAATAGATTGTGAATAGTTCAGTTGAGCAAGATTTTGGCGGATTTATATTTTGTTTATGTATATTTTTTTTGTCTCTAAATTCTATTCTCTAGACCTTTATATAAATTTATGTATATTCTTTTGGTGATAAATGTCTGATTGGGTAATTCTCAGTGGGTTTGGCCTTGTTTTGTTTTGCTTGCTCAGATTAAAAGGCTTTTGTGTAAGATGGATTATAGAACACAATAGAAGGCTTCCTGTTAGATCTACATCAAGTGGTCTTGATGAGCGATGTTGATTTGCTGTTTGTTGTTGCTGCTGCTGATCTGATGTTGGGTGAATGCATAAATGCTATGGTGTTGTTGTGTAGTAGCATGTATGATTTTTGACCAAAATTGTGCGTGCAAGAGGAGTTTTTGTTGAAAATTTATATTTTGAAATATTAAAGTCATTAAGTTGGTGTGTAAATAGGGTTTGTTCCCTTTGATTCTTGTAATTCTTTGAATTGTATTCAATAAAATTTTAGTTGTCTTTTTTAAATAAATAGGTAAATAGTTTAAATAGGTTTAACGTGTTTAACGGGTTGTTTACCGTGTTAAACCGACCCTACCCAACCCGACACATTTAAAATTAGACGTGTTAAACGAGTCGTGTTGTGTTACCCGTTTATTAAACGTGTCATGTACGAGTTTATATATTTTTCACTCGTCACCCGTTTAATCTGACACATAACCGTTTAACCTGACACGTTTGACACCCCTACTTTTATTACTTCAACTTAGTATCAGAGCAATCATTCGAGGGCTGGATAACATCGAAATATACTGTAGACGAATATTGGATCGCATCTCAATCACTGACATCATTGTCAGATACTGACGTCAGTAGTTTCCAACCATTGGAACCATCTCCTGGACCGAAATTTAGTCGTGATATTTATGGTGAGTTTTATTTATTTATTTTTGAAGTCATTTGAATAGGATTTTGTATTTTTGAAGATTTTCGGCCAAAAATAGGATTTTTTTTTTATTTGCTAGTTTGACCCCTTTTTGTCTGATTTCTTGTTGCACTAGTGGGGTGAGACTTGGCCCTAGGAGGGTTTTTTTAGTAGCCCATCCCTCTTTGGATGGATTTAAGAGGCTTTTTTGGCCCCTGTTGATGTTTGGCTCCCTTAAATCGTAATCGATATTGTTTAGCACCCTATTTGGTACCTGTTTTGGTATCCGGCTGTCATTTTTGGTGGTCTTCTGGTGTGGACAGTGCTCTATTGGCTGAGCGGTGCTCTATTGTGGTTGTGTGATCTTTTTTATGCCGTTTGTGTATTTTGTGGTCTTCTATGGCTTTTTGGTTGTTATTTGGTGTGATTGTGATCATGTTCGAGTAAGATTGTGGTTGTTTATGGGTTCTCTGTTTGGTTTTATTCTCTACTACTTTTGGTCAGTTGTGGATTCTCTATAGCGACATCAGAGGATACGAAGGATGCTTCGGTGGATGATCAAGTCAAGCTAGACAGGTCATTCAATGGATGATTTAGTTCGTCATATTACCTCAATCAAATTGAATGAAACTAATTATTACTCTTGGTCTCATACCATCAAAGTTTTTCTGTGTGCCAAAAGAAAATTTAAGTATTTGACGGAGAGTTCTCCTCTTGAGACATTTAAAAATTCTAAAGATCGATGAAGTGAGAATTCACTGGTGATGACTTGGTTATGTATTAGTATGGAATCCGTGGTGGCTTCCAATGTACAGATTCATAATACAGCCAAAAAGATGTGGGACTTTCTTGAGGAGATGTGTTATCAAGAACATAACGTGTCCCAGATTTATGACTTTATGAACGTATGTTTACTACGCAAGGCTCTAAATCAATAGCTGAACATTATAGTACTTTGAAATGGTTGTCGGAGGAACTTATATTGTATCAACTACTAAGTAAAGATCTGGAGGTTCAATAGCGACAATATGATGAATTTCAGGTTGCTTTGTTCTTGTCTAGCCTTAACTCTAAGGGAGCTCGAGTTGCCTTTGTTCCATAATGTGGTTATTCTTCCTCTTCAAATACTCATCTTCCATTGCTGGTGTATCATCTCTATGCTCCAACTCCACAATCATCACACAATTCTATTGGGGTCCTACCCTCAGAACTATTAACTAGTTCAACCTCGTCTGATTACCTATTGCATTAAGGAAAGATACTCAAAAAATGTACCAACCATCATATTTCTAACTTCGTCTCTTTGCATCAAATTACTTCATCCTTTCATTGTTTTGCATATACTCTTTCTTTTGTGTTTGTTCCTAGTTCCTCACAACAGGCATTGGCATCTCTAGGTTCAATTGGCGATGGATGAGGAGATGAAAACTCTTCATGAGAACCAAACATGGGACCTTACTTTTCTACCCTCTCGGAAGCAAGCAGTCAGTTGTTGTTAAATCTACAAAGTCAAGTATCATCCCGATGATTTATTTGAGAATCTGAAGGCCCGTTTGGTTGCCAAGGGCTACACTCAGACATATGGTGCGGATTACTGTTAGACATTTACTCTTGTTGTTCACCTTAATTCTACTAGAGTTCTTATTTCTATTATTGCTAATTATAAGTGGCATTTGCATCAACGGGACATCAAGAATACCTTTTGCTGCGGAGACTTATAGGGGGAAGTGGATATAGTACAACCTCCAAGCTATGTTGCATCTTGTAAGGAACACTTAGCGTGTCGGTTGAAGAAATCACTATATGGCCCGAAACAATCACCACGTACTTGTTTGATAAGTTCAGTGTCATTGTCCTTTAGTATGGTTTTCAACATTCTACTTCAAACCATTTAGTTTTTATTCCTTATACTTCTATAGGTGTTATTATCCTCTTTGTGTATGTTGATGACATAATCATTAGCAGTAATGATTCTAAAGATTGCCCATTTTAAGATTCACTTGGAAAAGCAGTTTTATACCAGAGAGTTGGGTACTCTTTCCTACTTTCTTGGGATTGAAGTTACTCTGAACAAAAAAAATATTTATTTGTACCAACAAAAGTATGTATTGAATTTATTGTCTGAGACCGGTACTATTGATGCGTGTCCAGTTGATATTCTCTTGAACTCTACAGCTAAGCTCGATGCTAACAGTGGCGAAATTTTTGATTATGCAGGACATAATCGGAAGTTGGTTGATAAGATTATTTATTTCACAATTACACGCTCTGATATTACCTATATTGTTGGTGTGGCTAGTTAGTTCATGCATGCTACTCGTAAGCCTCATTGGGATGCTATCTATCGTATTCTTTGGTATTTGTATGGAGCACTAGATAGAGGATTGTTACACAGTTCTTCATCATCTATGACGATCACTCGATTTTCTAATGTTGGCCGGGTAAGTAGTTATGTTGATAGAAGATTACTTAAGATTACTGCACACTAGAAAGCACAGATACGAACACAGGTGTCATATTCGATACGATACAAACACGAAGATACGATAAAATTTCAAAATATAGGATACGGATACGGCGAGAATACGAATAATTAAAATAATATAATATATTTTATATATATAATAACATTAATAATAAAATTAAGTAATTAATTAATATTTTATTATTGGACATATGAGCTAATATTAAATTTAATATGTGGACTAATATGTTATGGATAGTGGGCTAAACCAAATTGGATAGTGGATAACAATTAATAAGGTATGATTGTAATTTAACATAAAATATAAGAAGTCTCAGGAGTTATTTGTAAATTATTTTAGTAACTAGGACAAAGAAAAAAAGTAAAAAAATAATAGGGACTGAAATGTTAAGACAAGCCCTTGCTAAAAAAAATAAAAAGAAACTTTTATTGTTTTTCAGCAACTAAGGTAAACCACTAGACCATGAAATCGCAGAGAACTCAACTGGTGTGAAAGAGAGAGAGAAAGAATGGTCGAAGAGACCTGAAGATGAAGATGACACACTTACTCGAAGAGCAGGAGATTTGTGGTTGTAGCTAATCAGGTACATCGTCTTCTTTCTCTATTTTTTTCTGGTTTCAAATCCATAATTGTGGTTGATCCCTCCGTATCCGTCCATAACAAATACTTCTTCACTGTTCAGGACACTTGTGGAAGTATTTAACATGTTTCCGGCCGTGTTCGACGCCTACCCGTGTCGAACACGTGTCTGACACCGTTACGTCGACCCCCTAAGAAGTATCCATACTTCCTAGACTGTACATTTATTGGGGATAACCTTATTACTTGGCGCAGTGAAAAACAAAATGTAGTTGCACGTTCAAGTGCAGAGGCTGATTATCGAGTCATGTCTCATATCACGTGTGAGATGTTGTGGGTTTGGTCTCTTCTTCAAGATATTGGCATTAGTGTGTTCTCTCCTATGGCAATGTACTGTAACACTCAAGTAGCTATCTTCATTGCCAATAATCTAATGTTTCATGAGAGAACAAAATATATCGAAATAAATTGTCAATTTATTCGAGATCTATTCATGCGAAAGAAGATCATTACACTATACATAAAGTCGAGTGATCAGCTGGGTGATCTCCTTACAAAATCATTGGGCCAATAATCTTTGTTCCAAGTTGGGCATCTTTGATCTTTATGCTCCAGTTTGAGAGGGAGTGTTAGAATTCTTATTTTTATATTATTAGCAGTATAGGTAATATTGTAAATACCCACAATATCTACTTATTATAAATAAGGAGGTGTAGGACAACATAGCCTACACACAACTGATTATTTTTCTCTCCCACTCTTGTCCTGTCTTTCTCCTCATTCTTGTGCTTTCTCTAACCCTAATATTACTTTTACTGTTTCAACTAAAGACAAACACCCACCTTGTCACAATGCTTAATCATACAAAGCAAGAGTAAGATGTTTATCATTCCATTTTCAACTCATAGGATCACAAAGGAGAAAAATTAATATGACAGAAGAACACTAGTTTGAATTATGCTTTTATAGTCGTATTAGAATTTAAAAACCAAATTCACCACTATTGCTACACTTGACATGGAGCTAATGTAAAATGCCTAAGTTTCAAGAAAAAACATCTAAACACAATGGAAACTAACATTTGTATTTACCCCTTAACAAAATAGTTCAACGCTCAACTCAATGCAATTGCCAACAATCACATACACCTCTAGTAAATTTTCTTTTTCTTCGTTTTTTTCACATTCCCTAATTCCAGACTCACAAGGAGGATATCACTATGATGTAATCCTTCTTCATCCCTTCATTAAAAAAACTTTTTTTTTTTATAAGATACAAATAATTCTATTAAAATATGGAGGAGGAAGGTACAAAAATGGTGGACAAGAGATCCAACCACAAGTACAAAAAAGAATAAAAACTTAAAACATATATTACAAAGCAAAACCAATATTCACAATCCTTTTAATTACATGGTACAAAACCTTCAAAATTTTTAAAACCTTCCCAAATAAAACCACACGCCACAATCCAATTTTGATGGATAAAGAAGAAAGGGATATACTAAGACTCAATATCCGTAGCCCACAAGGTAGCCAATGACATCTCTTTGTCCCTTGGAAACTCCTGATATTCAAATTCTACATCAAAGATTCTACTGATTCGTTCCAACCGAACAATATAAAAAATAGTCATTGTTGCATAATGTATAGAGCCTCTTGGATGACTTGATCCATCCCCACCTCCCCAAATAATCTAAGCCACAAGTTTAGTGTATAAGATAATGAAGAAAGAGGGGCTTGATCCTCTCTCTATTAGACCACAAGTATTAACAATCCATGCAAAAACTTGCACCATACTAGTCATTATATGGCCTTCTAGATAATCCTAAAGGGTTTGAGAATGGGGTGGAGTGCATAATCAATCAACGAACGGAAGAAAAATTTGCAAGAAAAAGTCACTGAAGAAACAAGAATTCAAAACCTCTTATCAAAAGCCCACAACTCCAAAGACACAGATTTAAGTACTGACAAAAAATATGGAATTTCCTTAATATCCCTTTCATTCGAGTTTTGTAGGTAATCAAAATTCAACCTAACTTGAGAGGAAGGACAAGTCTTATAAGCAACAGACATATCAGACCAAGATAACCTACCAATCGGATAGAACAAAGAAGCAAAAGATGATCACCTAAGATGAGAGTTCCATAATTTCCTTTTCATTCAAATTTTGTAAAACTTAAATTTCCATCCAATTTGAGAGGGGGGAGAAAAAGCCATACAAGCAACAGATATATTATGAGACCTAGATAACCTATAGGGTTGAGGGAACAATAAAGAAAAAGATGACTCACCTCTACAAATATCCTCTCATGAGTGAACCATTCCCCATTCCTATTTAAAATATCCAGAGAAGCAACATAAAGGTTGAGAGATAAATTTTAACAACATCAGACCACTTCCTTACCATCAAAAAGTGATCAACTTTTCCACCATCTTGCGATGTTCTCAAAATTTTGAAAAGTAACAAGAAATAATAGGATTATTAGCCAAAAAAACTGCACTAAAATCTCCCATCCTTGGATCAAAAGTCCCTATCCAACCGTCCAACCTTTTTAGCACCTTCTATAAAAATGGATTCCAAAAGCTCACAGACAAAGGATTTACCCCAACAAAGAACCCAAATAATTCAAGGGCCACTTTTCTAACACACAACATGACCTACTTGCTAACCATTCTAACTTGATTTAATCCTACTGCAAAACTCTTAAGACACATTCACTCTTAGACCCGACACCAAACAAAAAATTTAACTCGTTTGTCTTGTAGTAAACATGATTATATTATATTATAAATAAAATGGAGAAAAAAAAATACATGAGAGGACAAAGAGTCCTCAAGAGTCAAGGCAATCAAGGAGGTGAGAGAAAAAACAAACAAAAGGAAAACCGAAAAAAATTAACTCATGCAACTAAAAGGGGGGGGGGGAAATGCTGGAAGGCCATTAAACACGTAAACCCGCTAATGAACAGGTAATAAATATGACTTAGAATAAGGATATGGGATATGACCCAAGCTCAAGCATATGCTTGAAATGTGCTCATGAAAATCAGCTCATGCTTGGAATAACTGAATAAGGATATGGGATATGGAAATGTAATATGATTTGGTCTTTGTAGCTACTAAGAAATTTAATAACTTAGCTGATAATGGTGCTTGGACAAGTATGCAATTATTTAAGTTCAAAACTTTCTGTCACTGACTTTGGGATAGATAAAATGACAGATCATTGGGTTATGCCCCTTGGTAATTCCCCCAGAAAACAGTCACATCCTTTAGGTTAGACAAGCCTAATAGTTCTCCAATAGTCTATTTCATATCCTTACAAAGAGCCCATTTAGAATATATGGACCAATTGCACAGATGAGCTCAAGCTGCTTGCAAACTGCTCACTTGATGACTGCTCTAATTCTGAACACAACTACTCAGATTCAAAACAAGGCTCAGCCTCGAACAAATATGGTATATTGAGTTGACCCAAGACCTTGCTCAGCTTCAACTTTGCTTGTTTACAGATGACACACATTTTCAGTGAAGATTCTGTGCAGTTTAACTAAGCTTCCACTAGAAAATTGACTTTTGAACCAATGAACATATTATCACCACAAATTTTACTGAAGTGCATCCAAGCACCAAAAAATGTAATCAATGTAACTCAACTGAACAAAGCCTTTATCCCAACTACTTAGGATTGGCTACATGAATCCTGCTTTATATTTTTTCTTAAATAGTAAACTATCACATACACTATAATTATCTCATTCCAAGTTAATTTCAACTTACCTCTACCATTCGCATTACCACCGATATGTATCAAGTCACTCTCACTCACTAGTAAAAAACTAGGTCTTCTAAAAACATGCCCAAGCCAGCTAACTTGATTGTCTCTTGCTTTATCTCCGTAAAGCTAATTCTACAGTTTGACAAGTATATTCATTTCTAATTTTATCCTTTATAGACAGACACAATTTTGATTCCCCAGGCTCTCTTAATTTGGAAAACAAAATGAAGAACAACTGTAAATAGCCAGCTGCACAAAAGCATATATTGCTTCATGAAAAAGCAGGGCCAAACTTCTCACCAGACTTAAATAGTTAACCGCAATCTCTAAACATTTCACCAAGTCAATGATTATAGTGAATAGTTGAAGGGACCAAAAGCAATAAAACAAACCACTAAGTAAACTTAACCATCAAACATTTACTAGTATTACACAAAAGATCGAAAGCACACTCACTCAAAAGAAAGAATAAAAAAAAGAACTTCTGAAAAACTAACATCTAATTCCAAAAACTCGAATCAACTACAAAAGGCAAAGTGAATGACACATGAGGGGATAGCAGAGAAAAGCAATACAAAAATAACCACATTGATGATAATAAAAGGAAAATCACAATTTTTTTGGATCTTACCGTTAAGGCAAGAAGTTGGACTTTTGGATTCTTACTTCCAAGACGCTTTTTTATGCCTTTCACAACATCCTTTGATTGCCTGATGAATCAATTCAAAAATTAAAATACCCACCACAAGTTTAGAACAAACAGATTTAGTATCAATTAGTAGAATTACATATCAAATTTAAGCTAAAAGCTAATCAAACAAGCCTAAGTACTAACTACTTTTGAAGCAGTTCATTTTTTTTCTAAAATCTTAAGGGTGCATTCATATGCTAGTCCTACCATATGTGTAATTACACTTTAGGTTTTGGTTGTTAAATTTACTACCATCATATTCTAAAACCTAAAAACAAATTATTCTCTCGCGTGTTGGTGCAGGTCTGGTCTCT
>CM042186.1:38603979-38628280 GCA_023539305.1 Ilex asprella | reverse complement strand
CCTAAAAACAAATTATTCTCTCGCGTGTTGGTGCAGGTCTGGTCTCTCACTCACTCTCAATCTCTGTCTCTTAAGCTCCCCCTTGTCATTCCCCTTCATATCTCTCCTCTAGGAACAGATCATCCTATTTCTCCTCTCTTTACTTTGTTCGCTTCTTCTTTTTCACCTATCATCCTACGTACCATTTTATCCCCTGTTCTCGATACCTCTCTACTTATTCCTATTCCCTTTGCTCTTAGAAGTCTTCAATTCTTCTTCATCTCTTTATGCTAATACAAACAGTGAAAGCTTTAGTTATTTGGTATCAAAGTTATTCTTTTCTAAGGAATCATGAGCCCAGAAACAGTTCAAAGATATAGTTAGTAAACTAGTCCAATTAGAACAGCCAATGAATGGGGGCGCAACCCAAATACAGGGAAAGTATAGGAGAGTAAGCCCCAAATATATCATCAAGAGGATATAGCCATAGTTTCTATACAATATCCTTCCTCACTCATCTTGAATTACAGATAGTCGTGATCTATGGGTACAAGTTCATAAAATAAAGGACTGCCATATAAATTTCTATGTCAAAGAATCTAATATTTTTGCAACAGTATGAATAAGTGATAGCAAATGACAAAGAAATAATGCAAACAAATAGACTCACAACCAACAAAAATGTAGCATACCAATTCGCTACACTGAGCAGTCTATGGAATGTTAGGAGATTTTGATGAATGGTAATCCAGTTTTTCTAATGGGCAGACGTGGTTATTGAGATGAAACCGTATGTGGTACCATGTCCAATTGTGGTTTAGATTTTTCACTAGTTTATTTAAGATTTTCTGAAGATTATAGGTGCCAGTTGAGATGAACTAAGACTGATAACAAAGATATTAGTGAAATTATTTGCACAAGAAATTATAATAGTTATAGCAAGTCAACAATGATCACACGCCCTCCCCCAATCCCTCTGCCCAACAACATTTATTTAGCCTTCTTATCTATTATTTTATCCCTCCTCCTGATCTTCCGCTTCTGTCTTCTATAATGATTGGGCGACATAAGACCTCGTTCACTGAAGCTCCTATATTCTCATTTTCATTTTCTCATTGTTATCGCAGTTTTCTATTGTCTGCTATCCGCTCATATCCTCATCACCTTCTCCTTCCTAATTCATATGCTACTTCTTCTCTTCTTATTTTCAAAAACCTTATAGCGCGTTCATTGTTTTTGTACATTAATGATTGGAAAAATCTACACCCACACAAAATGTGATTATGTGATTGGACAATCCAAAATTTATTAGCATAAAACATTTAGTCTACACCATAAAAAGAAACCAAGTGACTAAATCACGAGCAAGCATTAATTCGAGACATCGTGATTATACTAAAATGTCCACTAGAATCTCTGAACTTAACTACTTAAGTATGAATGGCCTAACAATATGACAAGAATGCTAAGTCTAATGTGGGGAACTCTTCATGTCCAACTACAATGCAAATTATCCACTTGACTACCTGTACATTATCACAAGGTTAAGAAAGATTATGATGCATGATGTGTCATTGGGCTATTATGGACCCTCTACATCATTTTGCAGCAAGTTGGCCAGCATTTTTCTCTACACACTAAATGGCACTCAGAGGTCCAAAAGTCCTCATCTAGCTTGAATAAACTTCCCTAAAGATAAGGTCTTCTCCAAGCTCCAAAGTTCTTTTACAATTTTATGACTCTCTGGAGATGTAATTTACTCCAATTAACATGCTCAGTTTATGGTTCCACCATCCTCCCATGATTCTACAGTTTTATGCCAAAGACTAGCGCTTATCTTGGCCATTACTCCAAAATTAGAATTATCATGTCACCAATCACAGCTAGTAAATCTCTTGCCCAATCACATACCTTTTTTCAATACACCTGGCTCTCTCAACTTTGTCCAACACATATGAACAACTTGTCCATAGCCCATGTGCTGTAAGCTGCAACTATAATACCATACTAAAGTTCCAAAATCACTTTTGCAAATCAAATCTCCAACTGTTTCATACAATTCACAAGCCATTCTCAAAAAAACCGTGAAAACACAAGTTAATATGTTAGCAGTGTAACTAAAGCTCCAATTTGTGCTAACCCGGTCTATTCGGTCGATTTTTTACATTTCGTCTTCTACGGAAGAATAAATTCAGTTTTAGATAATAAGTGAACAGTTCAAATAACGATCAAGACTAAGAACACCTGGACATTAAAATGAATAAAAGAAAGTCCAGAGAGAGAAGAAAATACCCCAGATCCCGATTTAACATGTCACAGATCTCGATGTTCATGGCCCAATCTGGCCCGATGAGCAAGTCGCTCGTGGCCCTTTCCACCATAGAATTCACCATTTTTGCTCTAATTTCAAGACTAGATACGACCAGATACAATCCAAATCTGACGACCGGTTCACTTTTCCGGCAATATCAATAAAGATTCTGGCCACCGTCGCATATCAAGGGATCAAGTTAAGAATAAGAAACTTTGAAAATCAAAAAGAAAAAGGGATCGAACAGTCCTTAAACCATATAAATCTCCCTCTCTCTCTCTCTATCTTTAGCCGATTGGACTCCCCACTCTCAACGGTTCTCTTTCTATATCTTTTCTGTTCTCTCTCTCTCTCTCGTCTTCTTTTTCGGTTAGGGATGAAAAAACAATTAAGAACTTGAAAAATGAAGGAATATAAGGTGTAAAGTTCATCAACCAAAAGAGGACACGTGTAAGCGTAGCATGTCACAGGTGAGCTGCTCCGGTGTTGATGCCGTCGGCTTCGGCCCATCATTCTGATCCAACGGTCACAAGCGTTCTTGCGTGCCCTAATCATCATCATCGGTTAAATTTTACGCCCTCATGAAACAACCAAGTTCTTTTTTGTTGTGCCTGAAATGTATATACAAATGAGTTCAAATGGAAGCAAAAAAACATGTTGATAAATGGATCTCAATTTGTTGACTATTACTTATTAAATCTTGCTCTATAATTTGATTTTATTTTGTAGTTCAAATAATCTCGTGTCTCATTTTTCGTATATCTTGCTCATTCGACATAGCATGAATCACCGAACCTACTCAAGAATAGTAATATTTTGAAAAAACGCATGGTCCAAATTACAATGTATTTTTCTTGTTCTTGAATGGGCCTCGTTAGTTTTTTTAGGTTTATGTTTTACTCCAGGACAAGATCCACTCGATTTCGATTTGCGACTCCATTATCGAATTCAAACCTAATCATCAAGTAAAAAGTGATGGAAACCACGAAACCACTTAATACAAAAGATTGATCCCTCCAAACAAGCACAAGCTCATCGCCAAATGTCTCTTCTATTACGAAGACCACATGGTCGCGAAGCTTATTCAGGGGATGTTTTTTATTTGCACTTATGTCTTTTGAGAGATTTCAAGAAATGAAAGATTTATTCACTTTATCAATAACCGAGCCAGATCCCAAAAAGTCAAATGAAATAGGTGGTCGGGTCCTCTTTCTACGACCCTTTTGATAGGCCCGGCCACTTATCCCTTATGTTTAGTAGCGGGATCTGCCCAAGAACGTTCTTGTGTCCGAAGAAGAAGAGCAAAGCAAATGAAGCATGTCTAAGAGTAAAACCAACACATTGGACTACTACGAAAAACACCATTGAATTTCAAAAAAAAAAATAGATACCTCGAAGACAAGTAAATTTATCAACATTTTCTTTAGCCTCAATTTTAATAAGATTTGTGAATAACACCCCGTCTCAATCGTTACATAAATTTACAATTATTCACTAGCTCCGCTAGCTAAGAATGCATCATTAGGGTAGGGCGAAAATGAATATAGAATCATGGCCCTTTTCTTCTTTCTTTTGATGTTGATCTCACATCGAGAGCAACTCCTTGTTCAGGGACATCAAATGAGATATCTTCCTTCAACTCTAAGAAATGGGGGACGAAAAGAGGGGAGGATAGAATCACTACAATATTACGGCCAACTCTACGGAATCTATTACGATAAATTGATGAAACAATAGCTAGTCCAATAACTGCTTCGGCGATTGCAATAGCTATAACAAAAATTGATAGAAATGTCGCAAATAAAGTCATTGCGACACCCATCAAAGGAGTTGTTCCCCATCAATGAGCTATTTTACCATAGATAGGTTATTTAAGAAAATTTTTGGGGAATATTATCTCTCGATATTGCACAGTTACTTATAAAATATTACATTGCATTTACGTCAAAACTGAAACTAAAATTTTATCGCATATTTTGAGTGCTAAAAAATAAGTTTAACTCTCTCGAATTATCTGAATTTTAGAATCTCGAACTTAAGTATTGATCGAAAACATTCGAGTCCTTACTCAAATAATTTGCCAATTTATTTTTTAAAATTTGAATTCTATCAAGTTATTTTGATCAATTAAAATAAATAAATAAATATTAAGAATAGTTAAGTGTGAATAACTAATCCTCAATACGAACAATTTAAATAAACTTATAATTAGAAAACGTATTTATAATTATTTATTGAGTTTTTTTGTAACTAGATTATAACACTGGCCTATAGTGAGACTGAGCTTTCTTGGTAATGATGTCTAAAACGAATTATGAATTCTTTTGCTTGTGAAATAAATAATGTAAATTTGAGAAAAATAGGTAGTGTATGTGGCGTTTTCATACAAAAACTATACCTTTAATCTATTAACAACCTTTGATCAAACAAAAAATCTATCAACAACTGAATTTGGCAATAGTTTGTGATGATGTACAAAATAGTCTCATGCAAGATCAACAGCCGAGTTTGTGACAGAGTGTAATTAATGAACAATTAATAAAACAATCAATGATAATAATGTAAATATTGAGTCAACTCACATATATATAGTGGTTCAGTCCAGGTGACCTACTCCACTTTGAAAAACGACAGCGGTGGTGGGGGGAGTTTTTATTAATGAAGTAAGGTAAATGAGAGAGATAAAGAGAGAGAGCAATGGTTAACTCCAAGAGAGGTACAATAGCTAGGAGAAAGAAAAATTATATGTGTGTAGAGGTGTAGAAGTAAAGCTTAATGTGTCATCTCATGTAGAGAGGGCTTATAATTTATAGGCTCAGGGCATTGGTTAAAGCAGTAACTTGGGGGTAAAGGTATTAATAATTTGAGTGTCTACAAAAGGTAATTGTCATAAAATATTGCATTGATCTTCGAGAGGGAGTATCTTGATAATTGTTCATCATGTACTCTAATTCTTCTTAGACTCCTTGAAACTTGGGTTAAGATCTACGAACTGGGTTTAACCTGCCCCTTAGTTGATGTGGGCTTGCTGGACTTATTGGGTTTGACCTAGTTAGATATGGGTTTGATAGAGATTTTAGTAATAACCATTAAATTGATAAATAATCAATGTGGATTTGAGATAGATAAAATATTAAGTGTAATGTTGATATCACATCATCAATAACACGTGATAACATCAATCAATTATAATTTACTAATTAAGACAAATGAATCACACTTAATGATGTATGGCAGTTGGGGGTGTTCACCCTACCCTAAGGGTAGGAAATATAGTCTTTTGTATTCCTACCCGATACTTTGTAGAAGAATTTTTTCTTGGCCTATCCTATCCGATCAGGTGTGGTATTCCTATTCGATTAATCAAGTAGGAAGTCGGCTAAACACTTTTGTAGCTATTAATTTTTGGATCATTTTAATAATTCAATTAAATAGCATGCATCAATTTAACAACATAATAAATTAAAAACACTAAAACCTAAAACAACTACAATAACAATTACAATAAAACACAAGAAAGCATGAACATCAATCTATCATAATTGGTACACAAATACAATAACAATTATTTCAAGTTTAAACCATATGAAATACATTAAAATTATAACTACTCCAATAAATCATCACTTCACCACAAATCATGTAAACTACACAAAAAATGGTCCATATTGTAGTAATTCAAACATCCACAACAATAACAATGTTATAATATAAATTATACCACATAAATACTCTTATAATTACTAAAAAAATATAAAAAAGTTAAATATTTTTTTGCGGGTAAGGTATGGTAGGAATGCGAAAATTGATGGATATTCCACATGCCTACCCGATTTAATCGGAAGACCAAAAATTTTTCCGCAGTCCTACCCGATTTTTATGGCTAGCCGTTTAGTAGGGCCGGATATGGTAGAAAATTGTGTTCAATCAAATATTTGAACACCCCTAATGACAATTATTGGATATGCCCATGAGAGAGAAAAAGAATTTGTTATGGAATGTTAGGCAAGTTCATTTTGATCATATGATATAAATGTTAGCAATGATCTGTATAGCAATTAATAACCGGTGAGTGAGAGTCTACGTGAGAGAGATAGAGACGTGTATTGAGGAGTAGGTAGAGTTTTTTTTATAACTTTTGAACACCCCTAATGACAATTATTGGATATGCCCATGAGAGAGAAAAAGAATTTGTTATGGAATGTTAGGCAAGTTCATTTTGATCATATGATATAAATGTTAGCAATGATCTGTATAGCAATTAATAACCGGTGAATGAGAGTCTACGTGAGAGAGATAGAGACGTGTATTGAGGAGTAGGTAGAGTTTTTTTTATAACTTAAGAGTAGTTTAAGTGATAACATGGATAAACTGTAAATTCAAATGTCTTGAGTTTGAATCTTAAAAATTCAGCGAGGTCAAACTATGAGGGATTTATCCCTCAAAAATACCCTAATTTTGACGTGATTGACCTGTCTTTAACCAGATTGCGAAGGAGATTAGTTGAAATACGCGTAAATTAATTCAAACACCCCTGACGGTTAAATTCAAAAAAAAAAAAAAGATTTTATAGACTATTGAGTTTGTTAGGCAATTTGAAATACCTAAACTTTCTTTTTGTAAGAATTTTTGGGACTAAGTTTTAGATTTTGACCTTTTAAGGGTTTCATGTCTTACTAGTCAATTATTATAATCTACATATTCTTCCTAAGTGACGTGTGTATGAGCTGCGGCAAAGAAGATGTAGAGGAGAAGCCTTTGTTTTTTTAATATGCAGTGGTAGGTCTCAAGGAAAAATAATCCATAACCAAACAAATTGTGGTGGACTTTACTTTCACTTTTGTGGGATTTTTGGTAGGTTTTAGGGTAGGTATACCTAAACCATTGTGTTTGTATTATGTATAATGCATCAATCCATTTATGATTTGAAAATTTACCAATTCTAAACTTAAATATATATATATATATATATATATTTATATTTATATAACTTCTTGTCGATTTTGTGTCAAGTAAATGCATGGTATTAAGAATTGCTGGCTTTTATGCTTTTATACCAACCCAAGTTGTAGGCTAGGCATTCCTGATAATCCCTTGTCCCAACCTCTTTAATAAGGTTAAATAAAAGAAATTGAAAATTCTATCTACCCAACTTTGTTCAAATGATTTGATCTACCTTCCCTAATAGACTCTTTTTTTTTCACATGAACCTTTCAAAAAAAAAAATTCCCAAAAAGATTAACAAAGAATTCAATTGTCAGGTGAAAATTTTACTAATGTGACACGTGGAATATAAACACCGCTTTTAAAAATAGCATTTTGCATAAGCCAAGTCAAGAATATAAATGCACGAGAGGACTACAAGCATCTATTGAGTAGCATAAAGAATGGTCATATCAAGCAAATTTTATAAATACTTAGATACTTTCAAGTTGTAATCAGAAAAAAAAAAACAAGTGGAACAAGGGACAGAACACGATACCGACAAAAACATCATTTGAACTGATGAGTTTAAAATTAACATTTAAATTATTTTTACTTTTAACCCATAATTACACTAACTTGATTTTTTTTCTCTTTTGCCCTTAAAATGATTTCACAAAGTCCATTTGGTCCTTTTAACGAACATCTTTAATTAATTAGTTTATGCACACATATGTTATAGGTAGACTATTATGAGTTATATTTTTATTTTATTTTGTACTTTTTACACACATTACGTTTTTTTAATGATTCACATGTGTCTATATATATATATATATATATTGTCACTTGTTTATACACTAAAATTAAAAAATAAAAATACCAACTAACTTGTGAGTGCCTCTAAATTATTATTGATATAGGAAAAAATATGTCTTGACCATATGAAAAGTATGGAATTATCTTTTTTTAACATGGGGAAATATATTATTTTTTTGACTAAGATTTTATATGTTGTGGGTGCTAGTTTTTTCTTTGACAATACATAAATTTGAGCATAGCTCACATATGCGCTACTATCCACCAACGTTATCACCCATGAAAGTGTAATTCTTGTAAGTATACATGTGCGTTATATTTTGTTTATTTTTACAAGTTAGAGGTAATGTGAGAAATGACATATCGATATGATATAATTTAAAATTTGTCAAACGATATAAAATAAGCCACAATGCAGTGCAATTTTACTTTGATGACATAATTAATTTAGTTACTAAAAATATAATATTTTATTGGCAACTTGATAATCATCATTAAAAGTATTAAAATTTTAGTAACAACACCAATATTATCACTAAAACTATGAAAGTTCTAATGATGACATCAAAATCACCACTAAAGTGATTAGTGTTTTAGTGACAACATCAAAGTTATTACCAAAACTTTAAAACTTTTAGAAATGACTAATCTTGTTACTAAAAGTAATTATTTATTATTTTTATTGACGATAGTAAAATTCATCACTATTTGTCTAATTTCTCACACTTTTAGTGCTGAAGTTACGATGACAAACAATTATTCATCACTAATAATTAACTTCTTTTTTTTTGACAAAGTGTTATCGTCACTCATTCTGTATTATTAGTGACAAGTTTATATCATTGCTAAAAATGTATCATTAATGACAAAAATAATTTACTCACTCAAAAAATTTGTTACTAAAGCCCATAATTGTTGTAATGACATATTTCTAAGGGCTAGTTTCATTTGTTCTTCAGGAGATATGTCCTTTAACTAGCTCAAGTTACGGTGAACGGCTCAAAACTCAATGAAATAGTCGGCGCAATCCTTGATACTCTGTAACAAAAAAAAAATGATTGTGAACTTTGTTTATATTTGATAAAAAATGGTTGAGCTATGATGGTTTCGAAAATATTTTTTTTCACAAAACTTTACTTTTTTATTCTCTAAGAATGTGACATATTATTTTACTTTTATTTTATTATTTAATTATCAATTACTAAAAAAATGAATCAATTGAAAATTTGTAATCACAAATTAATTTTTCATATGATACAATTTTTTTTAGTTATAATAAATTTATCTTTTTTTTTGTTGTTTTTGTTGTTGTATGGATAGTTAATTAACAACTACAATTTGTAAAGACTTTCACAAGGTATATTTTTTTTCAATTTTTCGTCAAATTAACCACCAATTGTAAGACAAAGGGGTAATAATTAGCAAAAAATTGAGTGGGCTAACTTAAATCAGAGCTTTGTTTCTACATTGTTAGAAATTATTATTGGTTTTCAAAGTTTATTTGCAGAGATAAACCATCATTACAAAAGCATTAGTTCACTAAAATAAAGTTGCGAAAGGTCACTAAAATAAAGTTACTTTAGTATTGATTGTGCACCAATTAATTCATAAATAAATATTCAATTAGATAAATTTATATTAAAAAAATCTTCCGGTTAACAATTAATATAGTTGAAAAATATAGTAAAAATTTTCATACAAGTTTAAACACTTGTAGAAGATAATTTTTAGTTGACATATAACACTTTCAAATTTTATAATTTTATACCATTGAATAAATCTGTACATTTGTTTTAAAAAAATAATTAATAAATAAAACCTTACACTTTATAGTTTACTATATCAGTAAATACACAATCGAAATATCTTAAAATAAAATCGTTGTCTTCTATATAAAAAAAAAAAATCTTAAAAAACCCCAACTACAAATAGCTACAACAATATATCATAAACTTCAAAGTAGTCGATACGTGAGGAACATTGCATGAACAGTTAAATAAAAAATAATAATAATAAAGGGCATAAATTAAACCACATCCATGGAATTTTTAACTAAAATCTCACACCATACTCAAAATCCATGCAATACAGAAGTATGAAGTCAGAAAGTAAACAAAGAAAAACAACACATCAGGTGCTTGGTTTGAATATTTATTGGTTGTTTAGGATCTTTATATTTAAGATATTCTCTTCTACTAAGGCTGCGTAGCAACACATGACCAAAAATTCCATCAAGGATGCAGAATTTCTTGCCATTGCTAGATTGCCTTTGCATTGAAAAAAATTATGATGGTACATTAAAAGTTTTGTATACCTAAACACAATATTTTAGAATTGAAGACGAGGAAATAGAGAAGTTTAGCATAACTGAATAGAAAGTTAAATAAAAAAATAAATGAAGCATATAGTTACTGTAGAAAATTACAATCCAACTTTAGGCACTAAGATTGTAACAAATCAAATTTGCAAAATAAAAACCAAAAAGAAGATTAAATTTTTTAAAAAATGAAATAAATAGTGAACAAGACATAGCACATTTCAATAGAATTTCAACATTCGTAATTGATGGGTCAGACCTAAGAGTTCAGCTCATATTATAAGTCCAGTTTGAATAAAAAATCCAACTAGACAAGTTCCAATTGGTTCAGCCCAAGAGAAGTTCATGCCCAGTCAAGCTTATCAGGGTTCGAGGAGCCACATAACCAAGGGAGTAATCATCCTAAGAGCCTCATCCACGCCACCTTGAAAATAGTCAACCACCACATCATCTTTGGACTTGATCTCAAAGGGAGCTTTGTAACTACCTCGTCGGTTTAGAAGATTCCACCAGATTAACTACTTAATTACTGATAAACCGCCTCAATTTGTTAAGAGGTGCCTATAAATTGTAAGCTCCGTCAATACTTGGGGGACATCACACTCAACTGAGCACATCTGCTATCACGTTCCTCTCTCGCTCATAACTTGTATCTCTCTATTCTTCCTACACTCCTCGAAGTAATAAAATACTCAGGTCATCTTAGCCTTTTAAAATGAACGTAGGTCACATTGACCGAACCACTCTACATACTTGTCTCGCTTGAATTATTTTCTCTTTCTACTTTATTACTGCATTAATTATTGATCATTTAATTGGTGGTACGTAAATCTAACTTGTGCATCATCTGTGATAAAAAAAAATTAGTTGTTTTAGGAAGACAACATTCACTTAAGCTATGGACTAATCCAAATAAAGAATCACATAGCTTGAAGAAGAGGCAATCGCAGATGTTATGTTGCTTATGTACTCACTAAACAGCCAATACAAAAGATTAACTCAAGAACTTGCAAAGAAAAATGCCAGCTAAAGAAAGAAATCAATGATACACAAGCTCAATAAAGAACTTTGCTATTTAAAAAGAGGTAAGAGGATATTTTTTCTACTACTTGGGAAGTGATTGGGAACTTGGAAGTGCTCATGACTGTGCTTTATCTCATTTTTGCAATTGTCTTTACTGTTGAGAATATGAAAGGTCTTTTTACTGTAACCATATACTTATCACGTTTGTAATTGAATATTTACTCTTGGAATAGAAAGGATCTAAGAGTTAAAACAGAGAATATGATACGATTGTCTTTATATAATAGATTAATGGTATAATAGAAAATCAAAAAAAATTCTTATTGGTTGTCTTTTATTAGTAGTATATGTATATTACAAATTAAAGTGGAATAGTGGATGACTCCTAACCTACCAATTACAACACCAAGTAAATAAGAGCTAGTGGGTATTAGTGCATTGGTGTTTAACCCTTAGCAATTGATATACCGACTTTAATGTTGTATTTGATGGTCATTATGTTTGAGAACATATAAAATGAGACATTGACTACATTGAGAAATACATAATTGAGAAGCTCTTTCTCTAATATTTCTATATTCTCCTAACTATAAGAAAAAAGAGCTCAAAGCAAAAAGGTCTTAGTGGTGAAGCAAAAAAGTCTTAGTTCTGAAGCAAAAAGGTCTTAGTTCTAAAGCAAAAAGGTCTGGCTTGAAGAATTGAATTGCAGTTTTTAGTTTTAGAAAATAAAAATAACTCAAACTTTCCATCTCCAAGTCTTTCAAACATTCTGAAATACACAACACCAAATGAATCGATATAAGGAAAAGAAACAAAATACAAAATCTCTAGTGTCTGTTCCGACTTCAATTAGACACTCAACTATCTCAAGTACTACCAATGACAATAACATAGAAATGCAAAACTCCTCCTCATATTTGAATCAATATGTAAAAATTGATGGAATAATATGCCTTACCATAACAAAGAAAGTGAAGAGGATGGGGAGTTGGTTTAGTCCAAAGTCACTTGGAGTAACTGAAGTGGCTTGCATTTGCGAATAATAATAAAAGGCATTCGGCTTTTGGGAATAATAAACATAATGGTTGTAATTGATTTATCTATTAAAAGAAAATACATAAAGGATTTGATTGATGTTTATGATATTTTATAATGTATGTATGTATCTATCTATATATAAAATGGATAATTTAAAGATGAGAGAGTTTGTGAAACTTTTCCTCTTCGTTTCTTAATTTCATAATTTTTTTTTAATTCAAACCTTAAGACTATCACCAATCAGATGCTAATATGTGTCATTCATAACTACCCATCAACTCCTCAATAACTAATCATATTTTTAAAATTTATTAAAAAAAATTATTTTTTATCACCCCAAAAAATTATATAATTATTTATCTAACTTGTCAAAAGATAAAATAGAAAACGATAGAGAAGGGAAAAACAAAGATTATAATTTTGTATGGAATTGACCACTAATATAAAATAAAATAATAAATAAACCAGTAAAAATCTCCTAGTCCAAGAAATGCATGATAAATATCGCCAAAGCTCAATATTGCAGAGGAAATTAAATGAAGTACTCCAGATACAAAGTATGGAAAGGTGTCGGAGGTAGATCAATAGCTACTCTTCTGAGACGAAAATAATTATGCATCATTCGCATACCGATGACAGCTTTGAATGTGGACATGTTCTAAAAAAGTGGAGGTATTTTGAATTGTTTGTTGACATAGACAATGTTAGGGAAAACTTATTATCGTGGAATTCGTCGTCAAGATGACTCGCCCGAGTACGTATTAATCAATACTCGATCGATTAATTTAAAGTTATCAACAAAAAAGATTTGTCTAGGCCACTTCGTTTTTAACAAATGACAAAACCATTTGATCCCTTTATCAAGCAAAAATTGTAATAAAATATATCATCTAAAGATTTTACCATGAATCTATTGATTCTATAAGACTTATTAGTATCCCTTTTACTACTTTATTGATACATCCATTTTGGGAGGGGGGGTTGGTTTTGGAATTTTTTTTTTTCCGATGGATGTTAAACCTACTCGCGTTCACAAAAAGAAACCTCAGCCCACTTGGTACTAACCCACAATAGTCCAAATATCCCAATTAGTGTCGTTTGCGGCCCAAAGGACCCCAAATTAGCCCATGAAGCCACCCTTCTTCACTCCTCAACCCAAAACAAATCCACAGATGCAGGACGCTCCTTCAGTGTAATCGCTGAACCCTCTCTCTTCGAAGCTTTTCAATCTTCACACCTGAAACCCTAATCTCTGCACGATCAAGAGAGAGATTGTGTGCGTGAGAGAGAGAAACATCGACAATGGCGGCCTTGTTGGACTACGAAGATGGATATCCGCAACAGCCCCAATCAGATGCCGTCGGCTACGACCCCAACTTCGTGCCGGACTCCGTCAAGTCCTTCGTGGTTCATCTCTACCGGCACATCAGAGAGAAGAACGTGTACGAGATCCACCAGATGTATGAGACCTCATTCCAAACCCTAAGCGAACGCATGTTCAAGGACACTCCTTGGCCCTCCGTCGACGCCGTCGCTCAGTACGTCGACAATGACCACGTCTTCTGCTTGCTTTATCGCGAGATGTGGTTTCGGCACCTCTACGCCCGATTGTCGCCTACTCTCAAGCAGCGGATCGATTCTTGGGACAATTACTGCGGTCTCTTTCAAGTATGCATCGTTTTCACCATACATGTTGGTTGTTTTCTCTGTGTGTGTGTGTGTGTGTGTGAGAGAGAGAGAGAGAGAGAGAGAGAGAGAGAGAGAGAGAGAGAGAGAGAGATCCAGTTGTTTGCACCGTTTTCACTTTACCCTCCGGTTGCTTATGTGTGTGATTTGATTTTGGTTGGTGTAGGTGGTGTTGCATGGGGTGGTAAATATGCAGTTGCCGAACCAGTGGTTGTGGGACATGGTGGATGAGTTTGTGTACCAGTTTCAGTCGTTCTGTCAGTACAGGGCGAAGATGAAGAACAAGACTGAGCAAGAGATTGGACTTTTGAAGCAATATGATCAGGTTTGGTTTCTGAATTGTGCTTAATTTTTTTTTTTTTTGCCAATTTTTGTGAGAGCTGTAAGATTTATTTGGAAAGTGTTAGTGTGAGACCCGAACAAATTAATTAGGCATTTTATTTTGTGTCGGGGGTTTAGCAGCGAGTACTTGTTTTAGTCATTAGATTTAAAATTGAAATAGTTGAAAACACAAATAAATATCTTCACTTGTTTCAAATCGGTAAATCAAATTTCGGGGACGAAATTCTTAAGGAGGTAAAAATTGTAAGACCCGAATACTTATGACAAACATAGATATTGTCCCTCGGGTTGGGGTGTTACACTATGATTAATTTGTATCATAGTTGTGTATAGTAAGTTGATTTATTGAGCTTAATAGCAAACACTTGTTATGCTTAAGGATTTGGTATCAAAGTTTACTCATCATTTGGACACTGTATCATTCAGTACCTATGATGGATATTAGCGTTCTGCATATATATAATGCTAAATGGGTCGGGGTGTTACAATTTTTGGTATCAAAGAATAGGTTTATTGGTTATGTAGACAAGTGTGTTTAGGTCAGCAGTGGACAGTCTAGGGTGTTTATGTATTGTAGAGTTAAACATTAAGATGCTAATGTTATGTACATGTATATCTAATACTGTTGATTTATAATTTTATGGGTGAGGAATGTGTGTGATATAATTTAGAAAATATCTAAAAGTATCCATGTAACCTTAGTCTCGACAAACTTAAAACTTTGATCTATCTCCGTCTGTCTCTGCTCACAACTCTTGAAACAATAGAATTGGGTAATAATTTCTCACTATCTAGTCTTCTCTCTCACTCTCGCTGTGCCTCTTTCTCGGCTGCATCTAGGTGCCTCTTTCACATCTCAAGTATCAATTGAAACATGCATGTTACTTCTTCGACAGAATGCCAACCTAGGTTTGGGAAGGACTTGTCAAAGCCGTGTAGGAGATGAAGAATTGTACTGCTACATTCCATTCTAATACTTATCTTTGATTTTTAGTTTATAAGATATATTTACCTTATTAATTTTCCTCAACTCTTGTTAGATTGTGAGCACTCCTCTTAGTTATGAAGTTAAAAAAAGTCTTTCACTCCCTTTTGCTTGCTTATGTGATCAAATTTGGATTCTTGTTTTTATTGATTTTGTTATTGAAATTATAGTATTGGTTGATCATTCAGGGATGTATTTCTTGTGTTGTGATTATATGCATAGTGAAAAATGAGCCAAACCGAGCTCTTACGTCTCACATCATGTGATTACATTTCAATGTACATCAAAAAAGTTATCCCCTCAAGGAATATGTATATTTGATGTATAACCTTGAAGTGTGTGTATCCTTATATTTCTTGCCTATTCTGAATCTTTCCACATTATTAATAATAAAAATTAAAATCACAATCGAAAATTTTGTTTGTCAGGCTTGGCATGTGTACGGTGTGCTCAACTACTTGCAAGCTCTTATGGAGAAATCTACGATCATTCAGATCCTTGAGCAGGATAAGGAAGGACTTGAACAATTTACTGCTACAGATGGATATGACTACAATGGTGGAAGCAATGTCTTGAAGGTCTTGGGGTATTTCAGCTTGGTGGGTTTGCTCAGAGTTCATTGCTTGTTGGGTGATTATCATACTGGTCTTAAACGCTTACTTCCAATAGATATAAGTCAACAAGGTGTTTACACGAGTGTTATTGGAAGCCACATTACCACCATTTACCATTATGGGTTTGCCAATCTTATGTTGCGGAGGTATGTTGATTCTTGGATACTTGGTTCACCAGACTTTTTATTTGTTGCTTTTGCTGTAGGAAATATTGGACCTCATCATTTAGTTTTTTCTTTTCAATTTGTTAATGACATAGTAGTATTATTTGCCTTCATACTCTATTTATTCCGACTTCTATATTCTTTTTCACCATAGGGTTGCTTGTGTGGATTCACTGGCTCAGAAGTTAGATCTTCTATATTTAACAGAGTAGCATGTGAATTGCCCGCCACCAAAAGTCTTAGTGGCGGAGTGGTGAAGTAGATCTATTATTTAGATCGGAAAGACGCTCAATGCATAGTTTGCCTATATTGGGACATCAAGGTTCATGCACCCGATTCATTAGCTTAGGGTTTTGATACAGTGATTCAAAACTTAAATCTCTGTGTATTACTTGGCCGCAAGATAGCACATATTTTAGTTTTGTGTTGAAGAAATAAGTAAATCCATTATTTAGATCTGACAGATGGTCAATGCATTGATTTTATTTTATTGGGACATCAAGGTTCGTGCAACCAATTCACTAGCTTAGGGTTGATACATAATTTAGATCTTTATATATTACTTGGATGCGGGATAGCATCAATTTGGAATGTTGATGTTGGGAAGTTGTTCCTTGTTACATCTTGCCTCTAAGACTCTTCTTATTTAAAGTGGTAAAGTTGTGCCTTTATGGTACTGCTATAAACGTGGGTTCACCAAGTTGCCCAAAGATCTTTGACTGGAAAAGAAATGTTTAAAATACCAGAGCAAATAATATCCACATGATGTATGAGTTTGGTTTGGGTGCCCAAGTTCACCCCAGGCTGCTAATGACTTTCAAAGAGATCTTGAATCAAATTCATTCTCGCAACTAATGGTGTATGGCAGTGTTGCATATTTTTAGTTGTGTAAACTGTATATCTACCTCTGTGTTGATGCATGAGGGTAGGTGTAACAACATTATTATTTTTGAATTGTTCATATCCCTAATATAACCCACCATTAAGGCTAGTATGCACTTAGAGGCTTATGGTCTCTGTTTTTGTTGCTATCCCAAAACATCTGGCTGGGAGAACTTTTGGCATTTGTTTCATAAAGAATACTAGTCACAACCCGTGCCGGAAGGCACGATAAAATATAAAATTCGAGCGTTCAAAAAAATTAATTCCACTATATTAAATTTTTTCAAAAATAGATTAACTACAAATAAATCAAATATTAAATAATTAAATATATGATAGAAATGAGTGATGTGATATTTTTAGAAAGGAAATATATAAATGATTAAATATATGATAGAAATGAGTGATGCGATTTGACGTTTGAGTCTGACAAATAGATGATGGGTGAGGTAAGTGATTGGTGATGGTTTTGAGGAGTAAAATATGACTGGGATAAAATTTAAACACACTCCTATTTTATTATATAGATTTATATAAAAATATGATATTAGACTTATTAGTATTATAGCTTGCTCACTTCGGGTTTGTCACAAATCAATTATTTAGTGTGCCGTTAATGTTATCTTCTTGCCTAGTCAGCATAAATACCCCTTTTGTTTTTGCAGGTATGTGGAGGCCATTCGAGAATTCAATAAGATTCTCTTATATATTTACAAGACTAAGCAATATCACCAGAAGTCTTCACAGTATGAGCAGATACTAAAAAAGAATGAGCAGATGTATGCCTTGCTGGCAATATGTCTCTCTCTTTGCCCCCAGGTGAAGCTTGTCGAGGAGACTGTGAATTCTCAGCTGCGTGAGAAATATGGAGAGAAAATGTTGCGAATGCAGAGATACGATGATGAGGCATTTGGGCTCTATGATGAGCTTTTCTCATATGCATGTCCCAAGTTCATTACACCTTCTGCTCCAAGTTATGAGGAGCCTCTTGTAAACTACAACCAGGTATGGCTTACCATATAAGTAAAGCACATGGTCTTGTTGAAGGATTGGAGTCGAAGACATGATATTCTTATCATCTTTGACTGTAATCTATGTCTCCCTTTTAGTTTTTACTTAATTTCCTGCTTAAGTACCTCAATTCCTATTCTCCTGTATTATCCATTCTTTTTTAATATATTCCTTGACATGGTGAGTTGGACTGCAGAGACAAATATTTTTCAGTTATCTACTTAACTATTTATTTGTTTCTTTATTCATATGGTACATATTCAGAAGGCAATTAAAGTCTACAAAGGGCATGAAATTGTCGGCCAGAAGATTTCATGCGTCTAGAAAACAAATGAAAATAACATACGCAGCAGAATAGAAAGCAGTGATTAGGACAGCAGGGTATCTCTGAATTACTCTATGTCAAGATCTCCCTCTCGTTATAACCTTTTGTAAAGTTCTAATGGAAAGAAACTGGTGCTCTGACCTCGCTAACCTGGAAGAAATGGAGAAATATAAAAAATAAAAGAAAGGAAAAAAGAGAAGGATAGGCCTGAAAATTACTTACGTAAAGAATAGAAAGCAGTGACTAGGACAGAAGGGTATCTCTGAAGTACTCCATCTCAAGATCTCTGTCTGTTTAATGGACAGAAGCTGGTGTCGCTAACCTGGAAGACATAATGAAACAAAATTAAAGTAAAAGAATAAAAAAAGAAAAACGAGAAGGCAAAGGCCAAGGACCTCAATTTCTTTAGTGGCCCAATCAATGAGAAGGGGATAATCTCTTTTTGTGTGCATGAAAATGATTTTAGGATTTGTATTCTTAAATACTCAAGTGTAAGAATTTCTCTTGAAATTTATGCTAATATCTTTTGCAAAAAAAAATCTATGTAGCTTTTTACCTCTTTAAAAGTCTTCTGTATTAGGTAGGTTTAGGAATGAGGGTCGGGCGGGTTTGGGGTGGCTGAATCACATATCTATTATGTCTTGACACTGATATCCCTAATTCGAGGCAGGTGTATAAATTAACATCTCTGTATGAATCAAATCAGCACATCTAATTGGATCACAATGATGTGTTCACATTCTAAGTATTTATGATGACCTTGAATGATCCAGTCCAGTGCAACCTCCCAACACCACTGCTCAAAAAAAAAAAAAAAGAGAGAGAGAGAGAGAAGAAAAGGAAGAAAATGTTGGTTGAGCTTGAATCCTATTGCCATGTAGATTACTGATCTTTACACATTCTGATCGTTTTAATCTGGGGTGTTGGCAAGGGTGCATTGGGTGTAGACCTAACTTTTTTACTTCGTTCAGCATTTGAAAAAGTGATTGTCGTCAGATTCCAGTATACAATCTCATGGTTATCAACTTACCCTTTTAGCAACACACCATCTCATTCGCATTTAGATGGCTACTCAAACATTTTGTTTCGTCCATGAATTCCAATTTCCCCTAAATCCCTACTTTCCACCTCCCACCACTTATCCTTTCTTCTATTTCCTTCAATTTGTGGGGTTACTACAAATTGCCGACTTTCTCTTGCTTACGTGATAGTCTTTGTGACTATGTTGTTGCAGGATGCCTATAGACTTCAATTGAAGCTATTCCTTTATGAAGTGAAGCAGCAACAATTATTATCAGGTGTTCGTATCTTCTTGAAAGTGTATTCGACCATCTCCCTTGGGAAGCTTGCAACATACATGGAGGTGGATGAGTCCACTTTGAGGTCAGATATCAAAAGAAGATTTTTGTTAGCTTGAAGCATTTTTTCATGTACATAATACATGTCGTTTTCTGAGCTGTTGGCTGTCATTAATGTTTACAGGACAATCTTGATGACATATAAGCACAAAACGCATGCTGTTGATTCTGATGGAAAAACCATCTCCAATGCTGATCTTGATTTCTACATTGATGATGTATGTATAGACTCTAATACATTCGATTTCTTGTTTATAGAGACCATATATTCAGGCCTAGTTTTGAATAATGGAAAAGGCAATCTCATTATGGTTATGTTTAGATCGGCCAATTGGATTTTCAAGATTGGCAGGGCTTTGGAGTTCTTATTTGTACCAAGTGAATCAAAATAAGTGAAATGTCTACCAGAGGCATCTTTGTATGAATTGTGTCTTCAGTCCTCTGATTCCTATTTGCCTTTGAGTAATTCCCGGGGTGCATGAGAGAGAATGTCTTGAACTTGGCAAATGTTTTACGTTTGGGATAGAACTTGAGTAAACATTCCTCTATAAATGTTTACATATGTAAGGTGGATGTTACGACAAGAGCATACTAGGACATACTTAACATTGTTGGATATACTTTAAATTAGCTTTGCTTTCATGGATCGGGATCAAACCGTCTTTTTTCTGGGGCATTGCAGGACTTTATTCATGTTGGTGAATCCAAACCAGCTAAGCGGTATGGGGATTACTTTTTGCGTCAGATTGTTAAGGTATGCTGCTTCTGCCATTTGTCAGCACCAACTTTTTCTTTTTCCGGTGCATGATTACAACATGCGTGGATAAATAAATCACAGTCTCTTACGGTGATGTTCCATACAGCTTGAAGGGGTGATGAATGATATGGACAGGATAAAGCTGGAATGATGCACCCATTTTTGATTAGCAAGAACAAATCACCCATTTCTACTTCAGGATAACCTCTATTCTTCCTTTGTCTTGAGTTCTTATCATACTTCCCCTTCTTGTAATGTCCTTCCTCAGGGCCGCCTTTGCGATTACTGATGTGGATGGCTATGAAATGTAATTTTGACTTATTTTATTTTATTTTTAGAGATGATTTTGTTTTTGTTAAGAGAGCCGCCATGCAAGTCATGTGCATGTATTCTTAGTTTAGCTTTGATAAAGTAATTTGTTAGCATTGGTAAGTTGCTAAACTCTTTATTGTTATTTAAGTCGTTGAAATTTATTTCATGGGTCTCTGATGTGGCCTGCGTCGTCGAGTATGCTGGAGGTACAATCTGACTCATCTGGTGAAATTTTTTGACCAGAAAAACTCCTGATTGAGTGAACTAATGTAAATCCCCTTTACCACCCTTCGTTTAGGTGTTACAGACAGGTGGCCAAAATTATCATGCTGGAGCACAGAAAGCTTTGAATGATGGAAATGACGTAAATAGACATTGATTGGGACTCTTTTTTTAGGGGTTAGGTCATGTTGAAGCCAGTCTTTTGACGACTGTGAACATCAATTTGAGACGATGGAGTGGAAAAACAGCCGAGGGTAATGGGCACAATCGTTATGTTGTTGGATTCTAAGGTCGTGATTTTGAACGCTGTTGTTCACCATTGTCCCGTTGTTAGATTTTGAAGCCGCGAGCTCGAATTTCGTTCTTTTATGTAATAATCTCCGACAACAAAAAAATGAAAAATCAGTTATTTCTGCGTATGATATTAGATAAAAATTATACTAAATTATATGGTAATATAATTAAATTTTTGGAAAAATGTTTAAATGAGCGAATGTGATTAGATAGAAATTATATTATAATTAAATAAAAGTTCTAAAAAAAAAGAAAATTAAGAGTGTAGGCTTCTCAAATGGAGATCTAATTTACATAATCTTTACTAATAGCGGTGGCCTAGTGTTTGCCAGGAATTTATGTTGTATATTTTTCACACTTATGATATTAGATAAAAAATTATCCTAAATTATTTTTGTTAAAATATTTTTATATGAGTGATAATTAATTAGTAAGGGTGCATTTCGTAATGTTTTTGTTTTTATATATATTTTTTATAAAAAAAATAGAACAAAATTTTATTTTTTTTTGTGATAAAAATTAAAAATATAGAATATATTTTATAGTCATTTATATTTAAAAATTTGTGAAAACAAAAATAAAAATTATTTTTGATATTATAATAATGTTTTTGTTATTTTAATTAATTTTTTAACTCCAAATCACTGAAAGCCCACCTCATCCAGCCACTGAAAACCCACCACCACCCCCTTGTTTGGCCATCACCAACCACCAAAAATCCACCATCCAACCCACCACCACCACCACCCCAGTTTAGCCACCAACCATAAAAAAATTCACCATCTAACCCACCACCAACATTATTGAAAACCCACCACCCAACCCACCTAAAACCCACCAGCAACTCTAGTCCACCACACACCGATACACATATGCATTCACAAACACATGTTGCAATCAACAACCAAATAAAATATAGGTGAAGAAAAATTCCTCGATCTACAAAAAATAAGCTTAGATTTGACAAAAATTGGAATGGCTCGTCGTTGGAGAAAGCTTTGTCGGAGGAAAGCGAAGCCGAAGCTTCGCCAATGTAGAGAGATCCCATAGACGCGAGAGAGAGGGATCGCTAGAGCTTGAAATGCTTCATGTGAAATGCTTCTTGGCCTTTTATAGGCTGAGGAAAAAAAAATTATTTTGTTGTGAAGAGGGTTCGAAATCTAGACCTCATTAAAATAAGGTTAGAACGTCCGTATGTTTTTCTTTTTTGATATTTTCAAAAACATCCTTTTGAATGTTTCTATATTTTGATCTTATTTTCAAAACGATGTAGTTAAAAAAAAACATTTATCAAATACATTTTTGTTTTTTTTTGCTATAAAATAAAAACAAAAACAAAAATATTCAAAAACTTGAAGTTACCATACGACACCTAAGTTGATCAGGTGGTTGCATAGGACATAGAAATAGAACGTGATCAAATAAAATTTAGGGTTAATTGCACTGGAGGTCCTTAAAGTATGAAATTTGTCTCATTTTGGTCCCCTTTTAATTGTATTATTTTGGTATCTGAAGTATTAAATGTGATTCTATATGGTATCTCAAGCGGATAGTGTCCAGATTGCTAATGATTTTTTATCATAAACTTATCATAGATATTTAAATATGGACAAAAAAATAATTTGGATAACTCTTGACTAAATTTCAACTCAAATTTTGGTTAAATCTACCTAAATTATATAGCTTTGATCATGAGCTATCCAAATTTTGGCCAAAAACTACCTCTATTACACATTTTTTGGTCAAAAACTATCCAAATTTTGTTTAACAGCTATAAAAATTATTTTTGTCCATATTTTGCTATTACGTGATAAGTTTATGATAAAAAATTATTTACAATCTGGATGTTATTTGCTTGAGGCACCATATAGAAACATATTCAATATTTTAAGAACTAAAATGATGCAATTAAAATATTAAAGACTAAAATAAAATAAATATTATGTTTTAAAGACCTCTAGTACAATTAATTCTAAACTTTATTTAGCAAAAGGAAGAGGTCGAGCCCCAGGCAAAGTACCGGACGCAGTCGGGAACGAGACGCTTGCATGTTCCTACGAAGAAAGAGAACGTTGGTATAAAGAAAGCAATGCATGCCACGCGCATAGCATTTGACACAATCTGATTCCCATGGGCCGAAGACTGTTGACAGAAACCGCTTTAAACTACGTGCCAAAAAAAGAAGAAGCAACCCAACCGCTTTCAACTTACGTTTCACACACGCTAACTAGCTCGCCACATAATGGATGGAATTATAGTACCAAAAATAATTGTGAATAATTTTTTAATTAAATATAGTTATTACTTATTAAATAATAAAATTATTTATATATCTATTTATATATGTCATTATAGCAAATAATTAATAGGACAGAACTTAGAAGCCTTCTCTCCTTGATTTTTAATTAGCATGAAAATGAATAATAGATAAGAAAAGAGAAAAAAAAAGAAAAAAAATTATAAATTCAAGGAAAAATTTCAGCCACACCCCCTCTAGTTTATCATATCTTCAAAGACACCCCCTCTAGCTTCTAAATCTCAATGACATCCCTTCTAGTTTATATTTAAACATCACTAACACCTCCTACCATTAAAATATTATTTCTAACAAAAAAATTAATCTAAAATATCAAAAATGTCCCTACATAAATCTCAAGTAATTTTTTTACATAAAATTTTATTAAAATTTTAGTCGATTAAAATTTATTTTTCTACATATTAAAATTTGAACCAATTAAAATTCAATTGAAGTTGAATAGATTTTATTTTTTTAACGTATTAAAATTTGAACCTATTAAAATATATTTTTTACATATTAAAATTTGAGTCGATTTGAACTCTACCCGAGTTGTTAACTCGATTAAAATTCGCTTTCGAGTCGATTAAAATTTATATTTTTATGTATTAAAATTTGGCTGATTAAAATTCAATACGAGTTG
>CM042186.1:38587868-38598979 GCA_023539305.1 Ilex asprella | reverse complement strand
CTAAATTCAATCAACTCTTGTCATCTCATAATTGAATAGAAATAAAATATATAATATTAAAAATTATATTTGCATTAATTCTCAAATAATGATTTTAAATAGAATAATTTATAATTAATAAATTAATTATATAATAAAACATTATCCACAAATTACTTTTTTTATTCGTATCATAATAATTATAAGATTTTAATTTTAGACATCCTATCTAGAAAACTCATCGCCACGTTTTCCAACAACACCGACAGTTACTAACAGGTTGGGCCTCTAGTTGCCACGTCACGAGATAAACATCCTCACCATCACTCGCCGCGTCATCCTAGACTTTCCAACACTATAAAGACGATCGTGGAGCGCACAGTCAGCAAAGCGGAAAAAGGAGCAGGTTAACTAATAAAAAGGCTAAAATGTACCCACAGTTACCATCACTCAGATCCTTCAAAACCAGCGGTTCTTCGTCGTCTACTGATCGGAGGTTAAGTGCTCTGGTGAGACATCTCGAAGGCTCAGCAACCGCATCGGCCGCCATGGATTCTCTGAACAAGAGCTCGACGATCTCGGCTTCGCCCACTTCTGGCTTCACAGCGGGCAACTCTGTGTTCGCTCATGTTGATCGTGCTCCTGAAGATTCTATTCTGGGGGTATTCTCTCTCTCTCTCTCTGCGATATCTTGTTTTGTGATTTTTTTGGCTGCATCATGATGTGGTTGATGATATATTTTCAATTCTGATTTAATTTTTGTAAGGTGTTCATGGATCACTGAGTAGCAGTAAATTTTAATCTACATATTCTTAAGGTTCTCATGAATGACTGACTGGGAAGAGATATGACTGTTTTTCTTGAAAATGACAGTTTATTTTGTGTTGGTCTGAGAAATGTCAGTTTATTTTATGTTGGTCTGAGAAAATGTCGATTTCCTGACTTCCATTTTCCAATACTTTCCCGGCAACTAAACAGAGCATGAGGGAAACGTGTAAAGTGGAATATACTTAATGGACCTTAAAAGTAAAACCTGGTTAATGAAGGATTTCTTGATCAAAATGAACGTGATTAGTGACAGATCCATCTAAAACTAGTTGATTTTGATCCTAACATTTGCAAGAAAATCTCCACAATTTGTCTGCTGTTTTTGGTTGCTGTAAATGTTTGACACCTCGAGTAGTATTCTCTTACAGATGGATATGTTTGGGAATTCCCGTGCTTATGAATGAGGTTTAAAACCCCCTATTGGAACTCTTGGCAATATTTTGAACTGTTTGTATATGTTTTGGATCCTTACAACGCATATATCAAGTCTTTTCATTTCTGTGTGCTCCTCAATCCGCCATATATAGTTTGGTTTTAAATTCAATGTGTGTCGGAGCTTGACATCCTTTGTGGTATTATTTTTAACAAACAGGTCACTGTTGCGTATAACAAAGATCCCAGCCCAATGAAGCTGAACTTAGGTGTTGGTGCTTACCGAACAGAGGTAACTTTTTCTGTTACATGAATGTATGGTTCTGTAGTTCTGCTATCACCGTCAGAAATAGAAATGCAGATGTTAGTTTATCTGTGTTCGATTTGAAGTCATTTGAGAATACTGGCTATCATATTTGGGCTGCAATGTGATGTGAAACATGCTGGCAAGACTATGGTTATCCTATAGCATGGAAGAGCTGAACTATAGCTAGGATGCCTTCAGAAAACCTAGGTCTACATGCCTGATGCTGTCATTTGCTGATTTGGTCTCATTCATTTCATAACAGGAAGGAAAACCTCTTGTACTAAATGTTGTGAGACAAGCGGAGCAGCTACTTGTTAATGACAAGTAATCTTCCTTGTTTATCATTTTCTTTCATTATTGTAGTTGCCATCATTTGGTATGACCAATGACTAGCTCCAACTTGGATGATGTGTAGCTCTCGTGTTAAGGAATATCTTCCCATTGTTGGGCTGGCAGATTTCAACAAATTGAGTGCTAAGCTCATACTTGGTGCTGACAGGTATGGCATGTCATGTTTTATGTGATATTTAGACCATTTGTTATTAATCCCACAACATATCAAGTTCCGGTGGCATGTGGGATAATAAATAAGGCTTTGCACATCTGTTTTCGCTTGTTTATTCTCAAATACATGTTTTCAACCCCCCCCCCCCCCACCCAAAAAAAAAAAAAAAAGAATATGAAGTGTGTGATGTTTCTTTGTCCTAGAAAAGGGAACTTGGGTTTTTTTTTAAGGGGAGGTAAGTAAATGAAACTTTAGTTAATGCATGTCTTGCCATGAAAATTCATTTTAATGCCTATCTTCACATGAATATTGGATTTGCATATTATTATAGGTGGAGAGTTAAAAGAGGCTGAGACATGTATCTATGTCAAGGATAATTGAAGGATAAGTAGGATAAGTGGATGGGGATAGAAGAAACTCGAATAACTTGTTAACGAACGGACTAACCAACTGGACAGATGGTAGGTGGATAGAGTGAAATGATCTCACTAGCCAGAAATCTCATGTCTTGCAATGGGTAAGTAATGCGGGTATCGACCATGGCGATTTTAGTGGCTACTAACGGTGAGTCACGTGTCCCATCATTAACTAGACGCTTTCCCCGACACAGCTTGGATGCGGCCTCCAAGGAGGAGTACGATAGCTGAGGAGAAAGGGGGCTCCCAAGGTTAATGATTGTGATTGGTCATCGCGGGATCATGACCTTGAGAAAGTCATGTACGCGATGCCCCTAGCGTGCTTGTACTTGGGATCTTCCTTTCTCTATCTGAACTCTTTCCTCAAGACTTTTGTCAAGGTGCCCGATAAAGAAAACTCATATAGTTTTGGGCTTTCAACCACCAATCCACATGCCATATTATCCTACTATATGTTACTCCAGACTAATGACCCCAATTTGCCTTGGGAGTTCCTCTGGATCTCAGTCAAATACGTCCTAGTAGGCAGTAAGCCATGCATTGGGAGGTCTACTTGAGCAGACTAAACCTTCAAGATCTTGTCTTAGACCGAGGTTAATAATCATGCTCGTCTGTATCTGTTGTTCAGTTCTTCCTTGAGGTGGGTCGTATTGTCCTGTCTCTTGGTGGGGACCCCTTATCTTAGTCCACTAAGCCAGTCGAGTAACAGTGTCCCATAGGTTGAGGATATCCATTCCTTCGGCTGTGTAATCCCAACCTTGTGACTTATTTTTGTCGTGAGAGAGGTGAGTTACACCAAGGTTGTCTCTAGACTTCTACGAGGTCATTATTGTCCGTCGTCGGTCAAGGGTTCGTTTTGTCACTTTCAATGTGATGAGGATATGTCCCGCCCTTCTATGGCACAAGGCGTTGTTGTGGCGCTGAGCGCCTACCACAACATTGGTTGTTTGTCGGGTTGTAGATGTTTATCGTGGTGTTGGAATGCTGCTGTGACACTATTGTCCATACCAATCTTGTTGGACCTTGTTGGGTCCCACCACCATGTCAATTGATAATTCCTGTCACTTGTCATTCCATATCGTGGGCATTTGTCCTGAATTTATTGGGTATTACAATTATTATTTTTGTTTTGGTCAAACTCAAAATAAAACAAAAAAAGAAAACTTTGGATGCCTGCTGCCATTTATTATATGGACTCCTTACCTTTGACTTCTATTATATTTCTCAGTTTATAAAGATATTGATGTCAAATCAAATGGTGTTTGTTTTTAAGTGAGCACCATGATTAAGACAAAAAGTTAAAAATAAAACTCTCTACCTAGTTTGGTATTTGGAACTATATCCCATTGAGTGTGTACCATGTCATGATCGGACTCGGAAGTCCACTCGTCTCCAGCGAAGAATAATTTTCTCTTTCACTTATGAAGATTGGACGTAAGCTCGGTAATGAACTTGCCTGATCTTAGAGCGAAGCGATACCACCCCTGGTGGGGAGCGGGGTTCTCCAGAAGCACAAATGTAGCTAGAAATTCTTCGAATGGCGAAGGGATAGTAGCACTATGCACTAAACGCCACAACGCAAAAAAAACAGAAATCACCCTCCAACCATTGGGAGCCAGTCTCCCGGGAATTGGTGACAAGTGTCCTAGAACTCGACATATAAGCCCGGGAATAGGGAATCACAGGCCCGTCTCCAACATGTTCTCGTAAACAATAATCTTGTCCAAAGAGTTGCAGCATGTAGACTCATCGGCCTCGGCGCGACGACAAGCCATGCAGGGTGGAATACGATATGAACACTATGGCAGCAATATCTTCATCGCAGTCAAGGGAGCTAAGTATAGAGGCTACCTTAGAACTATTGCCTCCCTCAGCACCTGGACCTCTGTTGAGGTCTCCAGCAATCTCCTTCTCACCTGAGTGAATACCTGTGAAAGCAAATTCAGGCCATTACTACAGAAAATAATTATGACAACAGGAGGGAAAAAAGGAGTATCGGAAAACATACCTCGAGAACTAGACTTGTCCAAATTGTTGATCGACCACTTCCTGGCCTCATAAAGGGAAGACTGAACCATGCCTGAGGAGCCGCCTGGAGTGCCTGGGGCACCGCCCAGCCCATGGCAAGTGCCCCTGTCTCTTTTGATGGCCCTTTTTGCTGTTCACCTACGCCTTGGGTCCCTCCTGACACACTAAAAGGATTGCCTGAGGTCTCCTTACTCGTACTCAATCTCGCGTCAAGAATTTCGAAGGGCCTTTCACCAATTGCAGACACCTTCACAACACTGCGGTTGTCAACGGAGTGCCCAAGACCAAGGCCCACAACAGGACAGGAACCTCGGGCGCCGCCTGTGGCAGCCCCTTGGGTGCCGCCTCCTCTTTGCTCCTCTCCTTTACACCTCTTTGAACCCCTTGTCTCCATGATTTTTGATTTGGGCAAATAAGAGAGAAAGCCAAATGGGAGAAATAAATGTAAGAAATGAAGGATGAGATGAACAATACAACTTAAAGGAACCTTTAAATAGGGAAGGAAAAGCTTCTTGAAGAAGCTTAGTTGAATAGCTTCTTAGAGAAGCTTGAAGGGACAACCTTTGAGAGAAACCTCCAGAAATGAAAAATGGGAAAAGAATGAGGAAGACGAGAACAATGATATCTATTTACAGACGAAGAAGCAATGCAAAAAAAAAAATTCGATATCAGTAAGTTTAGCGAGTCCCCGAGGATAAAAAGATACTGTGGAGAGCAAGAAAAACTCTTACTCGCTCAAGTGAAGACGAAACACATGCCCTCAATCACTTCCTCTCGCAAAAATCAGAGGCTTGGGACATAGAGGGCAAATGATGAATCCAAAATTAACTAGGCCTGACCCAACAAAAATAAACCAAGAATAAGCCCAAGTGATCAGTATCTGGGTCAATCCATGAGGAAATCCAAAAGAAACCAAGGAAGCCAACGCAAGAGAGGCAACAAAGGGGCACCGCCCAGGGGGTCACCTAAGTCAAGAGCCGCCCAAGGCTACCCCCTGGTCCTCCTTTGTCCTCTTGACTCGATTGCAAGTCCAAGCCTACTCCAAGTCAAGTCTAATGTCAAAACCAAGCTCAATCCAGCTAAGGATCTTCCTTTGACGGAATAGGAGCACAAGGGAAAGAATATCAGAATATAGAGATCTAATCCTACTAAAATTATACTTAAAATGGTGGAAACCCCCTTTCTTACGTCACCGCCTTGTTGAACCTATATAATGTAAGCTCTCTTCACGAGAGACATCTACACACATTGGCATTACCTTGAGAACACACACACCCATCTCTCTCTCTCAAAGCATTGTAATACTCCCGAAGTTACTCTCTCGGTTACATTATTCATCAATAAAACACCTCTAGCCACCGCTGTCGTTCCCGAGAGTGGAGTATGTCATCCGGACCGAACCACTATAAATCTCTGTGTTAGCTCTTTATTTACTATTCTTCCATTACTTGCCTGATTATTGTTTATTAATTGCATCACTTACACATTCTTGATTGTTGATTTTGTGCAATACCGATTTGTGCATCATCAGTTTGGCGTCTGTGGGAATCGGTATTGCGTAAAATCAACTTTCAAGTATATGAAGAGATGCAATTAATGAGCAGTAAATAGACAATTAATGGTAAAACAATAAATATAGAGTCAACACAAAGATATATAGTGGTTCGATCCGGGTGATTTATTCCACCATTGAAAACGGCAGCGGTGTCCGGATGTGTGTTATTGATGAATAAATGTGTGTTATTGATGAATAAGAGTCAGCGGGAGAATATGCTCCGGGAGTATTACAATGCCTTGGGAGAGAGAGCAATGTGTGTAGAAATATGCAGGTGTAGAGATGTCAAGGTCGTGCCTTTATGTGGAGAGGGCTTACATTATATAAGCTTAGTAAGGTGATGACGTGAGAATGGGGGTTTCCATCATTTTGGTAAGTACAATTTTAGTAGGATCAGATCTCTGTATCCCGATAGTCTTTCTCTTGTGTTCCTATTCTGTTGGAAGAAGATCCTGAGTTGGACTGGGCTTGGTCTTGACCTTGGACTTGACTTGGAGTAGGCTTGGACTTGCATTAGAGTCAAGAGGACGAAGGAAGACCAAGGGGCAGCCTTGAGCGGCGCCTGGCTTGGGTGAACCCCTGGGCGGCGCTCCTTTGTTGCCTCTTTTGCGTTGGCTTCCTTGGTTCTTTTGAATTTCCTCATGGGTTGATCCAGATACTGATTGGTTTATTTTTGTTGGGCCAGGCCTAGTTAATTTCGGGCTCATCAGTTCTCAATCTATTTTCTCAGATCTTTTCTGACAGCTTGGAAACCTTTTGATGTTTGAATTACTGTATGTAACCTCAAAGCAGCAGTTCTGCCTGACCATTGGCCTAATAAGCCCATCGATTACCAATGCCCTGTCCTCCTGCCTACTTATTTCATCCTTGCGCGAGGATCGAAGCCTAGGCCTTCAGGATAGGTCTCCCACTTATAGTTTTAGTACCCACGTCTGGGAACCAGTACTGAGCATAGCTACAGGAGTATATATCATATGCTAATGGATCAGCCATTTTGAAGGGTATTACAGAGATGGCGGATGTTAGTATTAGTATTTACATATTTGAATTCAAGTCAATTAATGATAATAAAGGAACAGGTAAATTACAGGAAGGCCCCAATTTCAAGATGCGCAGGGAAATTCTTTATGTTAAGCAAAGCCTCGACGGAGCTTTGATTCATGAAACAAATATTACCCTCCTGAAACAAAAAGCATCTTACTGATTTATCTAACTTCTCTAGAACACCTTTCACAACTCTAATTCAATATCTTATTTGGTCTTACTTGATTTCTTATTCTGCTTGCTTCAAAATAGTCCTGCTATTCAAGAGAACAGGGTTACCACAGTTCAGTGCTTGTCTGGTACTGGTTCGTTGAGGGTTGGAGCTGAGTTTTTGGCCAAACATTATCACCAGGTAAAGAAGAACTTTATTCTCTTTTGTTCTTCTTTCCCTGTTAGTTACGTAAGACTGCTGTCAATATGCCTGGTGATATTATGGTCTTCTTGCAGCACACCATATATATACCCCAGCCAACATGGGGAAATCACACCAAAGTTTTCACACTAGCAGGGTTATCTGTGAAGACTTACTGCTACTATGATCCAGCAACACGTGGACTCAACTTCAAAGGTTTGTGGCATTCCTCTGTACAAAGTAGTGAATATTATGGGATTACCCTCACATTGTATACATTTCTGTCAAAACTTGGACTAAATGATATTTTGTCTTCTTTTTGCTATTTATGTATCTTTGATTAAGATGGTAACTCGTTTTCTTCTAAAGACTTATATTACATTGTTGAGTTGCATTTTTCTTCCTGAATGGTTGCCATATGTAGTGAGTGATATGAACGTACATCCATGCATGTGTACATGAAGTATACACCATTATGGATATCTGTCGCTATTTGTGTGTGATCGTTCTTGTTTATGTAGAGGTCTTTTTTGGTGGATAACAGGCTTGTTAGAAGATCTTGGTTCTGCACCATCTGGAGCAATCGTGCTTCTTCATGCATGTGCTCATAACCCCACTGGTGTTGATCCAACTCTTCAGCAGTGGGAGCAGATCAGGCAGCTGATGAGATCGAAAGGGCTGTTACCTTTCTTTGATAGTGCGTATCAGGTGGGTATATGAATGCCGTAAATGTGAGAACAGATTACCGACTATGTGGATTGACATGATCAGGATAGTGGCCATTCTCTTACCAGTATTACTTTATACCAAAACATTGAGTTGATGGGTACTTGAAATTCATTAGGGTTTCGCAAGTGGAAGTCTGGATGCAGATGCACAGTCTGTTCGCATGTTCGTTGCTGATGGTGGTGAATGTCTTGTAGCTCAGAGTTATGCAAAGAATATGGGGCTTTATGGGGAACGTGTTGGTGCTCTAAGCATTGTAAGTTGAGACTGAATAAATGCGTACTTCTATCATTTTCATTCCCATCTATTAATGCCCTGCTTTTTACTTGAAATATCAGAAGGAATGGGGTTTTTAAAGAAACTTTCCTCTCTTGTTTATAATTCCATATATTGCCTTCCCTACCTCTTTTTGGATGTTGCTGACTTCGTTAGCCTTTGCGACCAAGAGAGACAATCCTAATGACTTGATCTTGATGTTCCTGTTAGCATTAGTGCCTCCTTTTTCCAAAGTTATTTTCTTTTAGATCTATAAAAGGAGTGCAGTTTGCCTATTATCAATATCACGTAATTAACTGAAAATATTGACAAAAAAATAAATAAAGAGCTTCCAATATCAGGCAATTTATTGTAGTGAGTGCCATCGATCTGTAAATAACTTGCTAATCACTTCCACAATCCATAAAAAAAATAATATAAGGTTAAAGATCAATTTTTGTTATATTCGCAGTCTATTTTTCCCTTTTCCCGAAGATAGACGAGCCAAGTGAAAACCGAGTCATCGTATTATGCAGCCAGCATAGTGGCCCCGTTGCAAAATATTTATAAGAACTCCCAGTCAGAGACATTGGAACAAGCTGGAAAGCATTTTTAGGTTCCATTGACATGTCTTGTGTCAGACTTCTTGTCCACACTTGATATGTTTTTTGTAATCTTTCCTTTTTTATCAATAATTCGTTGTTTCTTGTAAAAAAATGGAAGAACCAGATAAGTTAGTCTGGACCACAGAACGAAAAAAGATTAAAACCCCTCAATTTTTGCACCTCAATTTATGGTTTTAGATGCTGGAAAAAAATTAACGATTAATTCTCTCCAAAATCTTAACTTTTGACTGACCTACAGTTTTCCTTCTGTATTAATATTGCTTTTGGGGACATGCACAATGTCCCTGGCTTGGCAACTCTTAAACACTCTTGTTAACTCTTATCAACTATCAAGTGGAAGAATAGTTGTGAAGCTAACAGTGCTGTATCTGATACTGCTGGCAGCAACATCCCTGTCTACTGTTGAGAAAAATTCTTAGTTCTTGGGTGTCAAAGCTAACGTCATAAGAAGGAGAATTTGGGGCTGAGGAACCACAGGAGAGGAGATTGAAGAAATAAATTCCCTTTCATGTCCTTTATGAGCAAAAGAAACATTGCACTTCCCAAACACGTCTCTATTCCTTCTGCATAAGTTTTGTTGAACTTTGATTTACTCTCTTTGAGAGATCATGAAAATTTCCTCAATTGTTGGTCCCTTTTTCTGGGTCTATGGAGAAACATAAGAAACATCTACATGAGAAGAACTGCGGATATTGCTAGAATTCCCCGCAAATTTGTAATTTTATGATACACAAATTTGAGACCTGGTCTCAGAATAATATATCGCAATATTTGCTATTTATAGGTTTGCAGGACTGCTGATGTGGCAAGCAGAGTTGAGAGCCAATTGAAGCTTGTGATCAGGCCCATGTATTCAAATCCACCCATCCATGGGGCATCTATTGTTGCTACCATCCTCAAAGACAGGTATTTAATACTCATTTGAGAGCTTAGCTTATGCAGTTTGACCAAAGGTTCAGAGTTTGGAAGCTAAAATCTTTTATTTTTTTCTCTCTTTCTACTCCAACAAGGGATTACTATAGTTAGCCAGATTTTAAAGCTTGAGTGGCGAAGTTCTCCATTAACCTTTCATGTGCTCTGCCTGCAGGAACATGTTCCAAGAATGGACCATGGAGTTGAAGGGAATGGCTGACCGTATTATCAGCATGCGGCATCAACTGTTTGATGCTTTACGTGCTCGAGGTAATGTATTGTCGTCTTTATATTTTTTCTCAAGGTCCCAAATAAATTAAACTGAAAAAGTTCAAGCTCTTTTAGGCTCATGTGATAACAAAACAACTCAAGTCTGATTAACGCTGAACTTGGCCTCTTCTTTTTATTGGTTGGGGGGTTGTTACAAATAGGACAAATATACACCAACCCTTTGAAGGATGAGGTTCCAGTTTGCCATTCTTCTTATTTATACGCTTCCAGTCTCCTGAGAAATTCGCTCTTCCATCTTTGCAGAATTCACCTGGACCTCTTACTCATCTTTGATTTCTAGGGCATGATGTCTTTCTTTAATATTATTAAATTAACCAATCGTCTTTTGATTCTCAATCAATTTCCCCCATTTGGGTCTGGCTCAGCTTGATCAGGGTTCTGAACGACTGTTTAAAAATTATCAGCTGTGTTGAGAAAAGAAGTCAACTAATAAAGGAGAAGTTCTCTCACTTGTTAAAAGCTGGGGTTCACTGTTCTTATCAGTCTAGACTGTTAAAGTTCCCCTTGTACCTGCTTTGCCCTACACCTGGAAGCTCTACTGGCTTCACCAAAGCACCAATGGATCTGCCTTTATTTTTCCATCCTATATCATTGATATCAAATTCCATTTGCGGAAATATCTAATGTTTTTTAAATTCTTTAGACTAGATATTTGATCATTTCCACATGTAGGCATTTTCTTTGCTTTCGCCATGGTCCTTGGCAACTACTACTACACTTGCACAATACGCCTGCTAGCTTTGAAGATTTGTGGTTTACATGAGCCAAGCCAACAGCTGTGTTGAGCTGTCAGCTTTGTTGGAATTGTTGAGCTAAGCTTGACCAAGCCTGGCAGTACTCGCTCAGCTTTCAATTTGAGGTTGAACACCTCATTGTGAGCTGAGCAACCACTCACCCCCTGTCTCTTATACACAT
>CM042186.1:38550749-38562125 GCA_023539305.1 Ilex asprella | reverse complement strand
TATATATATAGTACAGTACTTTTAAAAATTATTATTTTAATAAATATTTTTATAATTTTTTGTAGGTTATTTTATATTTAGAAAATTTATTAATTTTGTGGGTAATTTCTTATTTGTTATGAGTATTTTTATCACTGTTATAAATATTTTTATTATTTTTTTTTGGTATAAATTTTTTTATCACTTTTGTAAATTTTTTTACTATTGTTGTAGTAACTATTTTTATTGTTTTTTTTTATACTATAACCGTGTTAACATCAACAATAATGGTAAAAGTACTAATAAATATAGTGAATATTAGTACGATACCAAATATTAAGGTTGTCAATTTTTGAAACGATACGTTAACATGACACGAATCGAACACGAAATTAATAGGTTGGACAGAAAATTAAACGAGTCAATGAGTTAAAACGGGTCAACACGTTTGCTTAAATACAAAAAAAAAATCATGTCGGATTTATATTAAAATCAAGTCAACCTGATTAACTTATATATTTTAAACGGGTAGACATGATACGGATATGAACCCGACCTAACTCATTACAGACCCGTTTAACCATTTATCACAATATAATTTGTCTATTATATATGGCTGATGTAGTCTTAACATTATTACTTATTAGTTATTGTTTCTACTATGATAATTGACAGTATTATTTTTAACATTGTTATGAAATTATATTAATATAGTTCTTGTTTTAATTTTTGGGTTGAAATTTGAATGCATTTTAGTTTATTTCATTGATGAGATGTGATATGTTATTTGTGAAAAAATTATTTAAAATTTTAAATGAATTATTGAGTTGTGTATTTAATTGTAATGAATAGATGTAGAAACAAGTTATATGTGTTAAACAAGTTAAACAAATCATGTTATATGTGTTAACCTAAAAACGACATATTTATTAAACATGTCAAACAGGTTAGGTTTGGGTAACCCATTTAATGGTCAGATCAGGTTAATGTTTACACATTTCGACACGATTATTAAACATATCAGGTTCGAGTTTTAGGATTTTCAACACAAACTCGAAATCAACCCGACATGTTTGATACCCCTACCGAATATTGTAGACAACTCCTCCATACCAACTCTTAACAAAATATTTTGTTTGGTATGATAAAAAAATAGATAAAAAAAAAAGTTAAAAAAAATAGATAAAATAACATATTTAGTAAGGAAGAAAAAAAAGAATAATGAAAAAATAAAATGATTAACCTTCCTTCTAATTTATCAAAATCTATTCTTCCAAAATTGAAAAAAAAAATATATGTATTAAAATATATAATATTAAAAATATACAACTTTTACTTTTTATCCATCATACCAAACACCATAAATCTCAACTACACTCAATCATTTAAAAAACCTACACATCAATGAACTCGAAATTTATAGGAGATAAATAATTAAGTAAGGAATTTTTTTAAAAAAATAACAAAACCTACCAATTTGAGAGTAAAATTTGTTAAAAATTTTAATAAATATATCATTACTCATAAATTATCAACAACTAGGTTATTTTGGGGTTAAAGTTTTTTTGGGGATGATTGGGAAAATTTCTGATCTGTCCTCGGCGAAATAGAAGTTACTTAGTTGTTCAAGGTCGTGAGTCCAAATAGAACTGAAGGCAAACTTTGGGTGCATGAATTGGTCCCTCAACTCATACTAGAGACTTAAATACGATTCATCAAAGTAATTAAAATTCTTTGTCACACACCCACCCCAGATTACATAGAATGGGCGGCGAACCAGCCACCAAGGCCTTAACCAACCAATCTTATACATAATAAATACAAAATACAACGGAAGACAAATAATAACGTGATCTATTCTACCGACTTAATAAATACTAGAGGAATTAACTAAACATCACCAACATCACTACTAAATTCATATAAAATAATAACAAAATCGTAAGGTTCACTACTCCAAATGTAAGCAACATTATTCCCAAAACAATTAAACATTTGTCTCAAAACTACAAAAGACATTTATACCTGAAGATCTACAATAAAATAAATCTTCAATTCCTCTAATCCTTTGTCTATCTGTGAACTTACTCCTCACCTGAAAAATATTAAATGTTTGGATGAGCACAATGGTCCGTGAATAGCAACCACCTCTAATGAGGTGTAAAAATAAATCACACAGTTTATATACGAAAATAAATTTTGATACATACATAAGTTCAACAAATTATACCCCAACCCCTCTCACAATTATTTAAATAAAATGATTTCATGATCACAAATAACTTTATAAATGAAAAGACATTTATAATCCAAAACACTCACACATATTCAGTTTCAAATACATTTGTCAAATCATATTTGTTATCACTAGCCTAGTAACTGGTTCAATCTCTTATCATCACTAACATGAGGACTGACTCAGTCTTTTGTTACAACTAATCTCGTAACTGACTACACCTCCACCTCGAATCACATAGAGTGGGCGGCGGACCGACCATTCTATGTGATCAGAATAGGGGTGTGACATTCTTCCTACCAATTAACTACTTTTTTTTTTTTTTTTGTCGGCTAGGAGATTAGAAACCTTAAACTCATGAAACTTAAACATTCATAAGATAAATGTACCATCCAACCAAAGGTTTCATTGCTTTCGGTTAGAGTTACTTTTACTTTCTAGTGGTCAAAATGTCAAACCTTTTTTAGTCTTTTTTTTGATGAGGAACCTTTTTTGACAATTAGAAAACTTGAGGTGTGGGACAACAGAACTTAGCTTCCTATAAGGGGTGAGTGAACACCTATGAGGTGATATCAGCTAATTTGTTTGCATGGTGTGGACCATAAAAAAAAAATCTGCAACATTTCTTACATTTTCTCCAAAAATATCTCAAATCTTACATATCTAATTTTAATTTAGATGGTTAAATTATTAAATTTTACTATATTTTTTTTATTAAGATTCTTGATCTAACTATCGATATTCAACTAAAATATTAAATTCTTGATATATTATATATATTTTCAAAATTGCGAATAAATAAAACATGTAGACAACAATAAATCTATAGTACTTTTTTTAAAAAATTGATATGCTATTATATATGCTAAGTTTTTATTTAATAAAAAATAAATATATAATATTAAAAAAATATTTTTTTAGTATCAATTAGCAGAGTGCATCATTGTGAAAATATAGTTACCGATCTACGATATTTTTAAATTTATTTATTAAATTATGATATTTTTTAAAAAATGGGATAAACAACTTTACTTTTAAATTCAAATTATGGAATTCATATAATTTAACATCATTTTCAATGCTTTATCGTGACGCTTTAGAAAGAGACTGCTTTTGTAGGCTTGCTATAACGTTGGGGACTTTTTAATAAAAGTGGGGTCAATAATTTAGTTTTTTTTTTTAAAAAAATATTGTAAATAAATAAATACAAAAATATCATAAATTAATAAATATTTTTTGTAAAATGCCAGACTATGATATTTAATTCCAAAAATGAGTGGCGTCCGACATCATGTGGGTGTGGCATAGCATAGCGTAGCATGGTACTATTGAATTACTAAGGCCCCGTTTGGTAACGTTTAAATTTTTCGTTTTTCGTTTTTATTTTGATATTTAGAGAAAACAAGAAAAACAAAACTCGTTTGATAACCGTTTATGTTTTTCGTTTCTGTCATCGTTTGATAAATGAGGGACAATTTTCAAAAACCAAAAAAAGTCATTTTTAGTTTCAATTTTTCGTTTTTTAAAAACGAAAAACAGAAACGTTACCAAACGGGGCCATGACATCAAATTTCGCTTTCTTACATAAATTGGGGGTGGCCCATGCGTCCGAGGGACCACTAAATGCTCATATAAAGTAGGTTTGAATCAATTGCATGGTACTTTATTCACACCCCGCCCTAAGTTATCATTCTCTAATTTGTCCTATCTTCAAGACCTTCTTTCTAATTTTTGAATCTTCGTTGGTATGTCTTGTCAGATTAAATACCTTACTTAATTAGAATATAATTTTATTAAATTATTTAAAAAATATTTTAGAAAAAATTTCATCCACACTCCCCCTAAATAGATAAATCTTCAATGAGGCTCCCTTTATTTTATAAATTTTTTTACGTATTAAAATTCGGACTTACTAAAATTCAATTCGAGCTGAATAAAATTCGTTTTTAATCAGCTCGAATCAAATTTTAATTAACTAGCATTGAATTTTAATCGGTTCAAATTTTGATATGTAAAAAAATTATAAATTTTAATCAACTCAAATTTTAATACGTAAAAAATGAATTTTAATCAACTAGAATCGAATTTTAATTGACATGAATTTTAATAAGTAAAAAAATATATAAATTTTAATCGACTCGAATCGAATTTTAATTGACGCTAACAGCTCATGTTGAGCTCAAATAGGCTGGAATTTTAATACTTTAAAAAATAAAATTTAATCAGCTCGAATCGAATTTTAGTCGGGAGTCAAATTTTAATATGTAAAAAAAATTTAATCAACTCGAATTTTAATATGTAAAAAAAATAAATGTTAATCGGCTTGAATTTCAATTGAATTTTACATAAAAAGATTATTTGGGGTTTATGTATGGATAATTTTGATATTTTAAATAAATTTTTTATTAGAAATAATGGTTTAGAGCTCTTATGTTCGATAAAGATGGCATCCAACGTAAATCCACTCTTTCATAGGGATGGCATCGTACGTCCCGTTGCCGACAAAGAAAAGAAGAAGGGCGGCGAAGAAGGTGCTTTTGGCTTGAAAAAGGAATGAGATGAAGAATTCATTAATTTTTCCATTTCTGGTTGATCGGAGAAACTAGTGAAACCGAGGACGGAAAATAAATTTTCCTTAAAAAAAATTTAAATTTACTTTTTGGTCGATGATTGATAATGTGGAAAAGGAGATTCAAATCTGTAATTTTAAGTTTAGGTAAAGGTGATAATTTTAACCTATTATTCATTAATTATCTCATAAATAAATATGTTAAATATTTATATTAATTAATGCGAGTTTTAAATAGATTAGGTAATATGATTCATTTTAATTAAACGGGCTAAGATGAATTACAAATGGACACCTATTGGTTGAGTATTTGTTTTTATATCAAATAACAAAAGTAAAAAATCAAATAAATATACTAATATTTTAAAAAATATATACACTAATACGCTAAAAAATACACATATAAATACTAATATACTAAAACACACACTAGTCCCGACCCATGTCCCGAGTTGTGACTTGTGACCCGCACCACGACTCATGACCCACACCCCACGACGACCCATGACACAAGTAATAAAATAAATGTGTTTGTGTTTTTTATGTGTTAATAATATATGTATGTATATTTTTGGTGTATTAGTGTTTGTTATGATATATCAGTGTGTGTATATTTTTGCTGTATTAGTATTTATTCATATTAAGAGTTTTAATTATTTTACACGTTAATACGTTTAATCCAAGTCATTATGATACAATTCATTATAATCTGTTTATTAAGCGGATTGAAAACGAATTGGATTTGTTTTATACTCAATTTTACCTTAAACCAATCCAATCCACCTATTTGTCACCTCTGGATTTAAGGGTGACCATTAGACTAACCACTAACCTCTTTTTAGTTTCAATATCGTGATTTTTAAAATTTATGCTTAGATTATTATTTATTTTAAGAAAAAATAGTTTAAAATTGCAGTTCTTCACATAAGACAATTTTTTCAAAATATAATTTGAAGATTTTTTTTTAAAGTTTGTTTTGAAAACACAATTTGACATTGAAAAACGTTTTTCTTTAATTAGGAATGGGTTTATGTTTACAAGTATCATATGTGAATGTTTTGAAAAAAGATGATAAAAGGTTCTACAATTGAAATCACAAATACATAGCTTAACACAAACAACATTGCTACAAAGTGCACAACTACATTGCTAAAAAGTTCACAAATACATGAAGTTATCTATGATACTCCAAAAAACAAAATTTAGTATAGTATTGACATTTATTATATTTGTATACAGGTGTCTACTCATTATTGTAGTACTGAGAAAAATAATAAAAATAGTAAAAATAGTTATTACAATAGTGATTAAAAAACTCATAAATATGATAAATTATCAACAAAATGATAATTTTTTTTTGTACCAAAAAAAATTATAAAAATAGTTACCATAACACCGATGAAAATACTCACAATAATAGTAAAAACACTCACAAAAAGTGATAACTCACTCACAAAAATAATACATATTTTACTTGTAAAATGACTCACAAAAGTTATACAAACACCAATTAAAATAATAAATTTTAGAAGCACAATATTAATTTTTTTTCGTATCTTATTCAAGTCTCAAATCTATATTAATAAAATAGAGTATCATGCTTAAGCTCCTTAGTTAGAAAAGTAAAAAACGGTTCAAATCGTTTTGATTCGACAATTTATATTAGAATTTAATTTTTTAACCTTTTAACCACAGTGACTTACTTAAATTTTAAAATTTTAACCATAATAACTCATTTAAAGTTTATTTTTAACCAAAATATCTTAATACATACATTAAAAAAAAAATGTGTGCTTTATATGGGCAACGATAGTACATTGCTAAATCATATCACACTTTGCTTTATGACAGAACTTTATAAGGGTCCAATTATAGTACGAAAAAACAAATTTTTTTTATATTATAATATTATTTTTACCAAATAAAAATGTGAGATGCGTAATTTTTTTTATTATAATATTATTTTTACCAAATAAAAATGTAAGATGCGTAATTTTTTTTTATTTTACACTAGTTTATCATTTTTTTAATTAATGTACTATAAATCAATGAAAAAAAATTTACAACAATGAATCAATTTCGATATAATATCATTTATTTTGTTTAGTACAATAGTCATATTCGGCCTAGAAACCAATTTTGAATCATTTGTACAAGGGACTAAGGGATTTGCCATTGTATTTGTTAGATATTTGGTGGAAATTGGACCCTTAAATGGCTTAGTTAAGAGTACGTTTTCTAGGTCATAAGTATTTTATCAAAGTTCTCCAGCAACTTCCAGGAGATGACGGTTTTACTCCATTCTACAACTTAGTTTTGTGGAGAAGTATTTGGACACGAGGTCTAATTAATGAATCAAAGAATTTTACGATCTATGAAATACTTCCAAACAATTTAGAGTGTGTTTAGTTTAAGGATTAGGAAGAACTGAATCAGACAAACTCTTCTATCCCATACCCATCCATTCTGCTCATTGATTAATTATAGTGATAATACTTCCTCATCTCATATTTGGTTCAAATATTAAGAAATAATGGGCCCCACATTTATTCTATCTAATACTTTGTTTAGATGAAGTATTAAATGGTAATATAAACATAAATTACTAAAGAACTCTCAAGATGAAGAATGATATTTATATTCTAGATATTCTTGAGGATAAAAATATTTTTTGCACAAATACATCTCAATTGAATTATTTAAACCCACAAAAAAGGTGGGTTTATTTAATAGGTTGTATGTGGTATTAAATATACTATTTACAGACCGATATTATTTTTAAGTGATAATGTCGGACCTAAAATATATATATCCAAACATAGAATACGAGGGATAATGTGATCCTAACATTATTTTTTTCAATTCTTCTTTCCTAATACCTAAAACAAACACACCCGACAATCTCATGGTGGAGGAGTATTTGGACATGAGGTGTAATTGATGAATCAAAGAATTTTACGATTTATAAAATACTTTAAAAAAATATTAGAGATGAACTCTTCTCCATTTTATTTTATTTGACTGGGTTAGAGTTTATTACTAAAATTAAATAAAAGTATAATGAAGTGAACCTTAGATCCCGTATTCATCGATTGATTGGTTTTTATGTAAACTAAAATCCAGCAAAACGATTTTTAAATTATGGAATTTTTTGAAAATTGTTCTTTTTTTCATCTTTAGAAAAGGAGTTTGGAATCTTTAAAGTTTAAAGGGTGTCATGTGCTAGTTTTTTTTTTTTGATCAAGTCATGTGCCAGTTGAATTCAAACAAAAGTCATCTCTTGGTGAAGACGCAAAGGTCATTTTCATTAAAAAGTACGAGTCATGAAACTCAATGAGTTTGTGCTTTGATGATAATTCTTGAACTATATTTGTAAATTGGGCCTGGAAACTGGAAATCCATTTGTTAGGGTCTCATATTTGCATAGGTTGAAGCCCATTCTAATTGGGAACATAATAGGTTTTGTGGCCCATAACCTTGTCTCTTATAGAATGGAATGAGTGCAACATAAATACATCTCCCTTTTTTTTAGTTATAAGGTGTCGACTTGCGTCGACTACTCTCTCGAACTCAGTGACTGACCACCATGTCTTGAGCTACAACGAGCCTAAATCTAACTAGGACGGACCCAATAAATTAAGTAAGCTCAAATCAGCTAAAAGGCAGGTCAAGCCCAATTCGTAGATTCAATCCAACCCAAGTTCGATGAAGTCTTAGAATAATTAGAATACGTGGGGAACAATTATTGAGATATTCACTCTCAAAGATCAAAACAACCTTTTATGACACTTACCCTTTTGTAGCGACCTGAAAAATTAGTACATTTGTCCTCACGTCACATCTTTAACCAAGATTCTGTGCCTATAATTGTAAACTGTCTCCATTGAGAGGAACATCTCTACATCTCTCTACACACACACATAGCTTCTCTCTCTCTCTCTCTCTCTCTCTCCCCCCTAGCTATTGTACCCCTCCTGTAGCTAACAATTGCTCTCTTTCTCGATCACCATACTTTATCAATAAAGGCCCTCCGACCACCATTGCCATTTTTTGGAATGGAGTAGGTTAACCAGATCGAATCACTATATATCTGTGTGTTGACCTGATATTTATATTATTACCATTGATTGCTCTATTAATTGTCCATTAATTACACTTTATCACGCACTCGACTATTGATCTTGTACGAGACTATTTTGTACATCATCAAGCTGGTTTAAAACATGTTTACAAAGGGACAAAGGTTGCTAACCTTTAGAGAATTGGGGAAGGAATTCAACTTGAGATCCCTGAATTATCAAAGGATATATTCAATCACTGAACCACCGATAAAAATTATAAATAAATCTCATTGTCATAGATATTTTGACGCTCTGAATTCGGCTACAATTAATGAGCTAATACCTTATAAATCTGTACAATTTTTTTAAATGTATAGATAGATATTGACTATGGTGAGGTGATAGTGGCGTGATTGGCTAGGTTCTTTTGGACTACTGGAGAAATAAGCTTTTGGTTGTTACCACCCACCTCCTTGAGGAAAAAGTATCGGAGGTAACACTGACATTAAATGATATTGATAACGTGTTATTACTAATCAGTGATAGAATATTAAGTAAATTTAGTAAATTTCATTGTTTTACTAACTACACATAACTATCTTAGAATAACTCAACCTTATCCTTGTGGAACCCATCTAAGAATACAAACATATGCAGTCAGCCATATGTGTTAATCGAGATGAACTTTTTGGACTTAAGTTAGATAAGACTCAACTCAAGTTCGATTTGTATTCTAAACAAACTAAATTTGAATAATTTTTTAAACTTGTAAGCTCAACTTAATCTCGTAAAACTTAACTTGTTAATATGTAAAATAGTTGAGCTACTCGGACTCGACTCAAATTCTAAATAAGTTGAACTTCAATAATTTTTTAGACTCGTTCAGAAAAACAATCACTCTAAACACAAGCAAGTACCCCCGTGAGTCCTGTTCCACCACCGTGAGGTAAGACTAGCACAGTGGACGGTTGAACTTTCGGCTGTCACAGTAGCGGTGTTGGTAGTTGTCACACCCTAACTAAGCGGGGCTCACAAATGACAGTTTTGGTGGCACCTTGCACCAAGGCACGCCTCGAGATGGAATCAAGGTGGCTAAAGACCTATGCATGGCTGAGGGAGGCAGATCATGCATAGGCACGGTTGGGTGTAATCGGTGGGATTGAAGCCCCAAAGGCATGGCTGGGCGTAGCAGCCAATGCATGGGCACGTGGGCATACAAACAAATGGTCAATCGGATGACTTAATTTGTGGGACAATGCACTTGGAAGACTAAGCCATAGGCTGGGCGTGGCTAGGCACAAAGACAAGGCAAAGTCAGGTGTTGTGGCTCACAAGGAAGACATGTGCACAATAGGTGAGGCGGTTCCGAACGGTTGTGGCACATGTCCTGCAAGTGGTGCGGTTCCAGACAGTTGCTGTCATGCGCAAGACATGCTGGGCGGTTCTATGCAGTTGCAGGCAGTTAGGTGCACAACATGAGGATGCTGGCATGTGCACTCAGCATGCACAACAGTTGAGAGCAGTTGAAACCGCCCTTACCATGATCAGCAGACTGGAGGAGTGGCCTTGTGGGAGACCTGAACTGCCATGCAGTTGCCTAGGCGGTTGGGCTTTGTAACCGCCATCTTGTATGCTTATAAATATAGGGATTGGTCTGCAGTGCCACAGAACATAGTGTTGTGCACGTTTTTGTAAGCAGATAGTGCCTGAGTGTGTTCCTTAGTCTTTATTGAGAAAGAAAGGTTGGGCTGTGGCCGGTAAAGCTTTGTGTTGTGTTGTGTGCTTGCTTACTAAGCATCATTCTGTTCGTGTGTATTTTCTGTGAGCAATTCGAGGGTTTAGCTGAGACTGAGTGTTGGATCTCAGTGCCATGGCATAAATCCTGTGAAGAAAGTTACCCCGTGACAGTTGGTATCAGAGCTTCAGTTTGCGACCATGGCTGGTGGAAACGCTGCTGAACTGCGTGAAAGAGTGAACCGTCTCGAAGATTTTTTGGGCGCCCCTGGAAGCGATGGTGCAACCAGTGTGGCTGTGCAGATAGAACAACATGTTGTTCAGATTGCTGGTTTGCAGATGGCCTTTGACAGTTACGTAGCCAGCAACGATGCGAAACTGGCAACAATGATGGAGGACATTCTGTCCCTTACTGATGCTGTCAAAACGAATCTGAAGAATCTGGAGGATGAACTGACCCTGGTGAAAAGGGCCATGTATTCTCGTCCTGGGGTAGGCGAGACATCTTCCAAGATCAAGGTCCCGAAACCTAAGGCCTTTGGAGGGAGCCGAAGTGCCAAGGAACTGGAAAAATTTCTGTGGGACATGGAGCAGTATTTCAAAGCCGTTCATGTGCCTGCGGGAGAGAAAGTGACCATTACCAGCATGTATTTTTTTGGTGATGCCAAATTATGGTGGTGGACCCAGAATATGGATGATGCATCTGCTGGGCGTGCCAAAATCGAGACGTGGGAGACACTGAAGAAGGAATTGAAGGATCAGTTCCTTCCTAGCAATACGATGTGGATTGCTAGGGA
>CM042186.1:38537553-38550649 GCA_023539305.1 Ilex asprella | reverse complement strand
AAATTTTCTTTATCTTCCATGGAAGCTCCAGAATTTCTCGTTTGCTTTGATGATGGAGATAGTGGAGGTGCATTCTCATCAAACATAACCTCCAGTCGAGAAAAATCTTTGGCCAAGTCAGAGAAAGACTCCTGCTTGAGATCAATTTCAAATTTCTTCTCTCTTCTCTTTTCTGACAAAGGTGACACCAAGTCCCGGTGTCGTTTCTTTAATATGGATGGCGTGCATGTGAAAGTTTTGGCAGCACTTTTCAGCACAGCATCTGGGCTACCATCCCGTGATGGTGAGTCCCATAGCCTAAATGGAGTTAGACAGTTCATAGAAGACATCATCAGTTGGCGGATACCCAGAGGACTATACTCTTGCTGCATATCACTACTAGACTGTATAAGATCACAACTGAAAAAAGGAATATCCAAGCTTGGAAAACGAGGAGGCTCATAAAATAAAGCTCCTCCCTCAAGCTGTTCAGCTGGTGCATCTGGATTTTCATCATTGGAAAGACAACTTTGGACATTATTTGATAGTCCTGCACCAAAAGCATCTACAGGAACTAGCTCTGGAGAATCATTCGCCTGATCTAATTGCTCTTGCAGGCCCATATTATATGTTCCAGTATCACATTGAGAGCTAGCAGAGTCATTGGTATAGATAAACCCATCATGTTTTCTTGTATGAAGCTCCTCTTCGTGATTCCCAAACGAAAGATCATTAAACTGATTGGGGTCAATACCAAAGATAAGTGCACCATCATCAGGAGGAAGCGGTGAAGGAATAGGAAAAGGTTGAGAAAATGAAGTTCCCAACATGTCAGGCATCGGAGGATAGTATGGTTGTGAAGCCGAAGTGCCAGCTTCAGGGATGTGATAGTTTGCTGATTGATAAAGTAACAAATCTGTGGGCCCATCCACACCACTAATATTTAAGAACTTTGAAAAATTTCCATAGGAGTAACATCCATCAGTCCCTGCCTGGGGATATATGAACAGGCAACTTCCATCTTCAGGTGTCAACATGTGCTCTAGTTTATCAGAACTCATTTCTATGTTCCTTGTAGGAGTAGAAGCACTTTTCACAGAATTCTGTGATGGAAAGGATGCCCCTTCATGGTTTATATTGCCATCTATATATGGCATCAATAATTCGGATGATTCCTGTCCTGGATCCATTGAAGATATGTTAGGTAAATCATTTGAATTCAGCTGCCAATCTTTACCAGAAGAAGTTCCCCAATCGTGTGCACAATTATGTTCAAGAAACTTGGAAGAACTACCCACTTCACAAGGTACTTCTGTCAAAAAAGCTACTTCTTGGAAAGGTGTATAATTTTCAGAACATGATGCTGGACTGGAGCTGGGATCCTTTCCCTGACTATATTCTTCAATTACTCGGCATTCCTCTCTTGTATGTATAACTGCATTGGTCATGTCACTCGTAGATTGAGAACAACCCACAACAGTTGAACCTTGACTACACTCAGAAATTTCTTCTGCTTCTGTCCTGTCTTTAGGAACACTATCATCTCCACTGCTCTGTTGCACCCGAGAAGAAGAAGGCATGGACTGGTTCAAATGGCTCACAAGAGGCAGTCCTTGGAACTGGTCAAGTAAACCTGATGCCAAGTATGAATCCAGTTTCTTTTTCACAGAACTATTCCAATGGTTTTTTATGGCATTGTCTGTCCTGGGACCACATAAAGAAATTTCAGGACTCAAGGTGGTGAAGACAAATCCAACATTACCTTTCTAGTAAGCAAAAGATAAAATTCAACATAATAAAATACACAAATGGAAGCAAAACAACTCCAAAAGATAAATGAAAACAAAGGCTGTAAGTATGATAAATATGCAAAAGGTACAACATAGAACTCACAAAAAAAATCAAAAAGAAAATTCAAAAGCCTTCAGATGACTGAGAGTCATACCTCCCGGGCAAAAATTTCATTAACTCCGCCCACTTGTTCCCATAAATTTGATGAGCACGAATCAAGGCCAATTCCTCTTCTTGTGTCCACGCTTCCTTCTTGATAGCAGGATTAAGATGATTATGCCACCTTAAAAGTAAATGCAAGGGCAAATAAGTTTACTAACAATATTAAAACATGTGCATACATTCAGCCTGCACCCACTAGTTTAAGATACACTTGCACATTTGATGACATCACCAGCTATAGACTAAACATACTTTCCAAAAAAAAAAACAACTATAAACTAAACATCAACCTCCCTACACTCACAAAAGAACAAATAAAGAATAAGGAAGTAAATATTGCTCTAATGAGCCTAACAGTTTTTAGTCCGACACACAAAGTGCATAGTGGACAATTCACAACAAGATCCTTACCAATAGATAAATTCAAATAATTCTCAACAAATAACAAGCAGCCTCTGTTAATGCTGTTAGGAGGTGGGTAAGACACTGGAAAAGTTCAATTGAGACGGATCTCTGGGACATTAGAAACACCTGTTAGGAGGTGCCAATCCAGCGCATAGGGTGAATTTGGATTTGGTTAAGCAATTTGCCATCCTTGGGCAACCTAGGGCACGCAAACATTGAAACCAAAAAAAAAAAAAAGGAGCAGCAGTACATTTCGATAATTAGTAATCATAGAAGGTCATATGAAGCAGGGAACACTGAACTAAAGATGCAGTAGAGTGGTGTTGCAAACTAAATAACTAAATCCATCACAAATGACACTAGATTCTTTTGACTGACAGAATGTTGTAACTAGACCAAATTTGTGAGATTGCACGGTTTAGGGGCATTACTCAATTTGGCCTGGTTAGTCGAGGGTGTTGGGAATGGACTTTAACCTTTGGCATTATTTGCACAAAGTGACTGCCCTAATTCATTATTGTTAACCTAACAAATATATCAATGCATCGAGCAACAGATACAATTTCAAGTGTAGTTCTCTACTTGTTAATAATCATCAAATCATGTAAACGAAGTTGCACTGTATATTGAACGTTGAACAACTTAAACCCAGAAAAACCACCTCATACACTCTTCAATTCCCACTGACCCTTTAGAGAGTCATTGACAATAGAAAGCCACATGAGCATGTAATGACAAAGCAACTATGCAAAGAACAGAAATTAAGATGAAGCTCTCAAATCTCACCTTTCCCGACATTGCTTTCCTATACGTCCTGGTAAATGTTGTGCAATTGTGGACCATTTTTTTGGCCCATATTTGTTCACTAATTCTACCATTATTTCATCCTCCTACACATATATTAAAAGAATATTAATTGGTCATTTATAAGCCATAAATGAAATATTTAAATAATTGAAGTCAAAGACATTGACAAAAACATGACTAATGGAGCAAAGTGGACAAAAAAAAGCGAACAAAAAAAATTGAAACAATAACTGCCTCACCTCTTTAGACCATGGACCTTTGACAAGTTCTGGATTTAAAACTTTTTGCCACCTGTGTAAACACTGTACATCGGTCCGATCCTTGAAACATTCCGCTACATAAGGCATGAATTAACAATTAAAATAACCTATTGTCTGTCAAGCAATCCTGCCAGGTTGGACGCAACCTCAAACCAAGTAAGAACGAACTAAGAAAAAAATGGATATTATAATTTGGTTGGGTGCATGGTAGCATTTAAGTGACTGACTAAAACAGGCAACACACTAGGCAGAAGAAGCAGAACCACAAAAGGCCATCATTGAATCAAAAGTGTGGCCCCTAATAGAAAAGGTCAGCAGAAATTATACCCAAAGATTTTACAAGATTTCCACCAAAAAAATCAATAGGAAAAATAAACAAGAGTCAACTAACAATAAAAGTGTGTAGCATTGAAAACAAGATGTCATAAACACCACAAATGATTTTTTGCTCAATATAGAATTGTTGGAGACAACTTTGCGCTGAAGCATTTGGGAGCTAGAATTTTCTCTATTGGGAAAAGAAACAGATGTCACATGCTAGAAAATTGAAGTCCAACATTCAAGGCACAAGATTAAAGTCATTATGTTGTTTTGATTCCTGAAATTGGCAAAAACAAACTAGTAAATCTGTTTTTTATATCCATCTAGCACCCCAGAACTCCAGACAAAATGCTAATATAATTATCTTATACATTTCAATCATGCACTGCAATTGCATAAATTTATATACATTCTAGATAGCATCGATTCGTTATTTAGTTTATAGAAAAAAGTGCCAATAAAAGGATTCAGATTTCATTCACACGAATAATTATCGCCTCATAATAATTTAGGGGATAAGCTAGTCCTGATAATGGCACTTGGAATGTTAAATTTGCTCTCCTCCCCATTATTTAGGAGATAAGCTAGTCCTGATAATGGCACTTGTTATCAAGCCATGTGGGGACCGCACCACTTATAGAACTGTACCAAACCCACCAATAGATCATGATATCGCGCCATCTTTAGCAACATATGGTCCTCCCCTCACCCTTTAAATTCTCACCTATAACAAACGGTCCGGCACGTCTTGATGTTGCTGATAAAAAATTTATTGGCTTTGAAGAAATATCCGTAACGAGTGTTTAAAATTTACAAACACGGAACATAAGTACTAATGCATAATTCCGATTCAGAATTTCTAAGATGAAAGTAAAAAATAAAAAAGGCCCTCTAAATCCCTTCTGCCAGTCCACCTTTGAAATAACAAGATCATAAAATGTTGAACAATTTCTCAAAGGTTGTGAACTTCATCAGTACTCAACTCTTAAGAAGGGATAGTAGTCAATTCCTAGGGTATATAGTTAAAAAAAAAACCTCGTTTCATATTTATAACATAATACTCATTTAAAAAAACTACAATTTATCAAAAAGATAAAACAAATGCATCGGTTTCACAGCAATACCTATTTTTTTCCAATTTTTCCCTTTGAAATGTTGAACAGCCTTGCGCAAAATCTCGTCCTACATGAAAAATGAAAAGCCATCTCATCAAACATACATACCAGTATGCCTGAAAATACATTTATATAGAGATCAGGGAAATGACACAGAAACTCAATGAACCTATGCAGGTACAGATTGAACGTCATATGACCACATCATTACCCGCACGGGGGGTATACATCAGCATATACCCATATATATGTAACATGAAAAGAACTTCACTTCTTGGAGTAGAAGAGGAGAGAAAATTAAGTGTACACAACAGAATGGGAGGAAATATGTTCTCTAAATCTAAGAGTGTCAATTACAGAAAATTATTAAAAAAAAGGACTTTTGATTAAGGATGGCATAAAATTTAACTGTGTGTATGATGGCAGTCAATATCGCTAATGTTAAAATTGCAACTTGATATTACTTGTATAAGTGAAGAGAGAAAAGGAGAATAAAAAACAACTAGTACCTAAAAATAAAAGACAAAATATATGTTGTTGAAATCATACCTAGCAAATACAAGTATTAAAACCAAAAGGCAAGAGGAATCCAGAGCTCATCATAGACAACTCAGCAGCATGCTTAAACCACATAAGCAAGAAATTTCAAAATGCAAGGAAACCAAAGAAATTGCAGTTTTACTTAGAACACCTTCATGCGTAAATAGAATTGACAATGTAAAAGTGTCCGATACAAAAATAAAAGTTTACAACACAATAAAGCAATAATGATAGGCTATAATATATCTAGTTATCAACCATGACATATATATTATCAACAACTTCAAAACAGAGCCTATTTACCTCTTCGGGGGTCCATTGCCCTTTTGTGGAACGCCTTGTTGGGCCACTGGTCCTCCTATAAAACAGTGTTACAATGTTATCAGAGGTCAATTTTGTGAGAATAATAATCGCTCTCCTAATCAAATGGGGTGCTAGCCATATGAAAAAATTCATTGGCAGATCATTACTTATGTTATATGTGCGTGTGTGTGCATGAGTGTAGATGCTATGGGGAAAAAAGGCGAAAAAAGTGGCAAAAGTACAGTAGAATACCATCATTCTTGTGCAATAAAATCTCAATGGAAGGACAAAAAAGTAGCAAACTCAACTACCAGAGTAATCATAAAAATTATAAGAATGGTCATCATAGAATGCTTTCTTCTTACATTGTCTTATCCATCATTTACTTTTGTGAAATGTAATTTAATTTAGTTTCGTCTTACTCAAGAGAGCGAGCTCTACTTGCATCTTCTGCTAAGTTGAAGATGAAAATCTCCTCACAAGGGCCCACTCCAGGAGACAACAATTCATGTACCCTTTTATCTTCATGGTATATGTCCTCTTCTACCTCAATAATATACCTACCTTTCTCCCTCAAACATTTTATATTCATATATACAACTGGAAAAGAATGTAGTCTTGTTCCGAACAACCCCCCCCCCCTTTCACTATCAACAGGTGACTAACATCCGCACCATCTAAATAGGTAAAATCTGCAAGAGTTGAAGGTGCTAAGCACCACCAGGGGATGTTTAATCTGGATGAAGGGTAACAAACTTTGTTGAAAGGTGAAGTTTTTTACACCACTCATCCAAAACAACTACTAAAATTACTGTCCTGAAACTTGATATTGTTATTTACGCCAGAAAATGTGTTCTTATAACATGAGATGACTGAAACCAATCATCTAACAGATACACCTTATTCCAAATTATAAATGCTTCAAAGCTATGACAAGAACACAGAGCCGATTTACCTAATGAACTTAGCAGTAAACAGTAAAGGGCACGTTTTTACTTTCCATAATATTGGCATACCCATGTAAAGGTCGGATTTTTTGAAGGCCATCATTGACCCCATCTGAAGGAATGGTGTTTGTCCTATCACTTTCCATACTTGTTTGACAGACAGACAAAGCTGCATACTGCGATTGCCACTTGACAATAGTTTTCTCCAGTGTGTCTCCTCCAAATCATCATCAATTTCCCTAATATGGGGCAGTAGTTTCCTTCTCGAAAAATGACATCAGAGGCTGAAAGAGGAAAAATGGCAAATCAGAATATAAAAAGCATAACAAGCATAAGAGCATTGGAATGCTCAAGTATCCATACCCCCTGAAAGGAAGTCAATTGCTCAGAATTTATATGGAGAACATGTATTTCGTCAGTCACATAACCTCAAGATTTGATTTCAGGGAACACAAAAGGCCCAAAGGGGGGATCATGAGTCCTTCAGACAAAATGTGAAATTGTAAACTCAACAAACATGCCCTTTTTTTTCCAATTCGGCAGCCTTTATTTGACGTGACTAAGTGACCTGCTTATACTATTTCTTGGTAAGTGGCATATTCGCTCAACCAATAAAAACACCCTCCATGTGTATGTGTGTGTTTTATGTTAATTGATCCTTCCTTGTTTCTAGTTCCAACAACTTAGATTTTGTCAAAAAAATTCCCAATCCCGGATTTTAGATGATAACCTACTTACACAATCAGGTAAATCTCGAGCTCTGAAAACACAAACTAATAATAAAACTATCTCATCTATGCAAATCCATATTCTTCTATCCATGCAGCTTCCAAATCGCTTTCTCACATATGCTTGCCATATTGTGGAACCCACCATCTGTCAAAAAATTTCTATTCGGAGCATTTGCTGCCTCTATCGGGATAATCCCACTTTTTCATTTGATATCAAAATACAAAATTGATTCAGTATATCATAATTCAGTAAAATCCCAGGTACCAATAGTCAAACACGATACCTACAAATTTAACAAAACTAATAAAGAGCATAAAATTACACCATCCAAAGTTAAAATAAGTGAAATTTGATAAGAAAATACATTAATTTGAATTTCAATCGATGAATTCTTAAAAGACTTTGGGTTTTGCACATTCAAAATTAAAATTGTAGACAAAGAAAGTATCAAATTAAACTTCTAAAAATTAGAGTTAACAAATAAAACAATTTGATCAGAAAAGAAAAATGGACTCACGGAACTGACCTTTGAAGTATGTAATCGGCCGAGAGAGAGAGTTGAAATGGCCGATGATGCAATCGATTCGACGCGCACTGCAGATCCGAATAAAGAGAGCAAGATCTGCGAATGCGCGATGAATTTAGTGAGAGAATGAGTGAGAGTGTAGAGAGAGAAAGAAATAGAATAGAAAAACGGTCCGAGTTTTCAAACATGAAAGGGGCGGACTATGTAGTTCAAACCCTATCCTAAACGTCGAGCATCTTTCTAATGAACCCACGGTGCAGATCGACCAGAGAGCTAATCTGAACCGTCCATTTTTCATAATTATTTGAATGAAACTATTAAAGTCCAACGGGCAAGTTTTCTACCTGGTGTTGCCGGTAGGCCTTTTTGTTTATATATGCCGACCATACTTTTATTATTAAGTGCTAATGATAATAATTATTACATTTTCTCAAAAATAAATAATAATTATAAGGATTGCATTTTCTTGAAAATAAATAATAATAATTATGATATTTTACCATGTATTTGTTGTATCAACCAATTTGTATTATTTTGGGAGATTTTTATCCATATACTATACGATTAGGTCAATGCATACGTTTTATTTTTACAATTAGATTAGATTCTATAAGTTTGAGTTATTTACTATTTATAGCGAAAGAAATTATTGTGTTAAGTAACATTGCGAAACTAAATTTGAAACATCCAGAACAGTTTTATCTTTATTATATTAAATTATAAATTATATATATTGTTCTATCGCAAATGGGTGTTTGTCGGTGAACAAGATACCTTATAACTGATAGTTAAACAAATTTAGTTGTTTTTTAGTCAACGTACACATGTGCATTAACTTGCTTAGTATAGGATACAATTGTTTTCTTATCGTCTATTTACTAATAGATTGATACAAAACACGATAATTTATTGCAGCGTAAAAAAGTTAATATAATAAATGTATATTGTTATAATTTCAAATTTCACAAGATAGAAAAATAGTAATTGAGAATCTTATTTTAAATTTGTCTTCGATTATCCACTATAAATGGCAAGACCATTCAAAATATTTTTGACACTTAGGGTCTTTTTTTGTATCTGCAACAATTTTTCACTTGTTTCTAAAAATTTAAAATAAAAGTTGTATCAAGACATCAAAATATGGACGGATTTGAAAATGTAGTTTGACAAGTCCAGAATTAACTGGGCTTGGGCCGAGACTATGGGTTAAGCCCCAGATCATCTGAAAGGCTAGGCCTAGTTCATGGCTTATGTTCAGCCCGAATCTCAAGAGTTCAGGAAATGTCAACACATGTGAGGAGTAATTATCAAAATAACCACGACTCTAATATAATGTCTATCCCCAAGTGTAGCTATTCTCCTTAGAAGTCTAGTAATCTAACCTTCACGTCACCGCCTCAATTAGGGCTCTGTGTTTATAAATTGTAAATCCTCTTACACATAGAGCATCTCACACACACAACACCTTGAGCTTATTCATGCTCCCTCTCCCTCTTTCACCTACTACTTCACTCTCCTCTTAATAAAGTTTTGTGTCAAATCGTGTACAAGTTTCACATGCTTAAAGTTAAAGGGTAATCCTAGTACTAATGAACGGCTAAAGTCGTTAAACCTTATAAGTGAAAAGGTAAATGTGTTGCGAAAATCTGAACTAAAATTCTCTCCTATACTAAGCTCACTTTTTGTTAGGGGTGATAATCGAGTCAGGTTGAGTTGGGTTGGATCAAGTCGAATTTGTGTCGAATTATTGCTAGCTCGTGTCGAATATTAATCAATTCTAACTCAATACATTTAACTAATCATGTTGTGTTGAATTGACTTGTTTATTTTAGTGTTGTCTTTGAGTTGACCTACATAAACTTTAAATAAAAATTTAACGCTAATATTATATTTTTATTTAATTGAATCAATGCTCATACTTTTTCTACAAACAAAAAATTAACTTAATAAACATAATAATAATGAGTAAAAATATATTTTTTATATAATAATTATGGCAGTGCTTCATAAATAATTACAAATAATTAATATTTTATTTCTATAATACTAATTAAACATATTAATTTCGTGTTATTTGGGGTACCATACAAACTAGAAAATAAAAAAGTGTTCACTCTTAAATAAATAGATTGATCGTATCAATTTTGGGTTCGGTGAGTTGAACCCAAACATGACCAGTTTATATTTCATGTCTGTGTGTCGAGTCATTTTCGAGTTCGTGTTGAGTTATAATCAAGTTCATGTCATAAAATTCGTGTCGATTTCGAGTCGTGTCATCGTGTTGAGTCGAAAATTGTCACTCTATTTTTTGGTAAACTAGTTCATGCACACGTGCGTTGCACGCCAACTATTTTGACTTTTAAAAAAAAAAATTGGAACAATTATCTTTATATGGAGATATTCATATATTATATGATGGTTATTGAATTTTATGGGATTTTTCTCGAATTTTAGGTTGTATTAACTAAATTTCAAATATTTGTTTTCAGTAAATTTGGAAATGCACTATGTACGTACAAACATATGATGTAATTAAGTGATTATGTAATAAAATTGAGGAGAAATCTATGTGCTAAATGTTAACATCGTCTCTAATCAACTTATTCAGATCTGAACGAATATCTATTTTAACAGATTCATATATGCACTGTGAAAAATAAAATTCGTTGGACAATTAAATTGGATTCTGATCACATTTTTCAAATTGGATTTGGATCGATTTATTTTGTTTAGAAAAAAGATAATCAAAAGTGAAACAATGAATTTATTAATTGAATTAATGCAACAATAAAGAATAAAAAATTCTTCAAAAAATAATAAAGTAGACATTATAAAATTTTTGAAGGATAAATAAAAAAATCAAAAATTTTCTCTTAAGTCACTTTAAAAAGGACAAAGTAGATATTATTGAATGATAAATAAGAAAATCAAATTTTTTTCACTTAAATCACTTTTATTAATAGATATAGATTGTTATATGGAGAATGATTATCGTAAAATGTTATAAATAAATTGTTGATAGAGGTATGACAAACTTAAAGTTCATGTGATAGTATACAGGATTCAACTATAAATTTGTAGAGATTAATTAGAAATAAAAAGGGTTATTATATACTTTACGCTCTAAAAGATGTCTCAAATTTTAGTTTGCACACTGAAAGTTTACGATTCTCAATTTGCTTCCTCGATCAGTGTCTCGAAATTGATTCAATGTGATTAAGTCCCCTAACTTCGGTTTACTTAACCATTCAAAAATACAGCAACGGATTGAAACGTAATTGCACCTATCAATTGATGCTAAATCAATGTTTTGTCACGCTAAAAGTCCATCTTTAGGTTCTGACATGTACAAGAACAAGTGACAATAACACTTGAGAAAAGCATCTACTTTACACCATTCAACAATATAGCCCTATGCTTTCTCACATCAGAAAGTTTTGATGTTGTGTGTGTATAAAGTCTTCTGAAATTATCAGTTTTAAGTGACGATTTCAGTAGGTCTATTTCGTTTCATTATCGAAAAAAGATAGAACTTGTGTGCGTGTGTTTGTCCCACGCTCTTCGGTCGTTAGCTCTGCCTTCTAAAAAACAATCGGTGCACCTGTCCACCAGACGGGACTAGGGCTTTCCCACATCAGAAAACCTTGGGGTTGTGTGTGTGTGTGTATAAGGCCTTCTGAGACTATTACTTTTAAGTGACAATTTCCATAGATTTATTTCGTTTCATTATAAAAAATAAAAAAAAAACAATATAGCCCTCTGCTTGTAATCCTTCATAGATACCATAGAGCAGATATTGCATGCTTACCATGAGATTTCAGTCAAATCAAATTTTCTTCAACCACAGCTTGTCTCCCTCACATTAAGAGTCCTCTCATCACTATACATTCCAATTACCTCAAAATTTTCATCCCTATTTCAAGATGGTATGAGAGCACCTGTTTCCACTATAGTTGCATCTAGTCTCTTTTGAATATTTGGACATATACTTGGTTAACTATTAATAGTGTTATTTTATTATATTTAATTTTTAGTTAATTGTATATTATTTGTGATTAAATGTATTAGATTCGTTGATTTTCTAGTTTGATATTTTTCTAGTTGTTTGATTTATTTTGCTGATAATTTGGTTGATTTAAAATAATAGTGGATAAGACAAACGAAACAAATACTCAAGAAATAGTCATAGTTGAGAAGATAATATTTGATAAGAATTAAAATGATCAACATTAAAAGATGAAAATTTGAAGATAAGACAACAATTTAGTCGTAGTGGGAGTCTAAATTAGTAGAAAACTCATTTATAGTTAGATTAGGAAAGAATTCTAAGAGAGAAAGTTTAGATAAGGATTCTAGAAGAGACGATTTTGACACGTCTTCATTTATTTGGTCATAACTTTTGACTTTGATGTCCGATTGCGTTCAATATTTAATACACGTGATTTGACATAAAATGACTTATTTTGGTAAAGGGATTGCTATCAAACCAATCCTAGACCTCCTACTTAGTATAAATAAAGGCGTTCACTTATTGAGAGACCTGAATTATGACTTTTTATATTGCTTTGAAGATTATCCATGTCTTGTAAGTAATTTTCTTTACCCCTATGATGCAATTTGATTTGCCACCATAACCTTCAAATTTACCACTATGATGCAATTTGATTGTGAAAATATCCACTGCCATCATCTGCATAAACAAATCCCACCACATACATCAAAGCATTTCAACAAACAAAGCCCATTCTTGATCTAACCAACCACACTTCGAATATAAAAATAGACCCTTATGACATACAAATTATAAAAATAAACCAAACTCAAACTTCACAACACTTGCAGATTAAACTACAAATTCAAAACCTTCTTTTTAAATCAAAGCATAAAGCAACAACGTCATTCATGAAAACAAATGCATGCGTAGAGTCAACGCAAACACTCATTCTCGAATGCACTTTAAGGATAAAGTATGTAAACAACCCACAAGCAAACATTAGCCGACACAACACGTAAAAAAAAATCATGCATTATCCAATCTCTCATCAAAATGGAACTATCTAGGTGGGGAAAAATTACCATAAACTAGTGCATCCTGTCCATGGGGGTGTATATCTTAGTTGTATTCCCTCACTAACCAATACATTTTGTCAACACTAAATGAAGCTTTATATATATATATATATATATATATATATATATATATATATA
>CM042186.1:38526668-38537453 GCA_023539305.1 Ilex asprella | reverse complement strand
TTTTTGGATCATTTTAACAATTTAATTAAATAACATGCATCAATTTAGCAATACGATAAACCAATAACACTAAAACCTAAAACAATTACAACAATAATTACAAACATAGGAAAACATAAATATCAATCATCATGATTGTTGAACAAATATAATAATAATTATTTTAAGTTTAAACCATACGGTTAGGCAATTAGGGTTTTTAATTTTTATATATATATATATATATAAATTAATTTATGCGAGTTGGATAGGGTAGGAATACAAAAATTAATGGCTATTTTGTATTCCTACTCGATTTTTTTGGCTAGCCATTCAATAGAGTCGGGTAGGCTAGAAAATTATGGATAATCGAAAATTTGAACACTCCTAATTCTAGATATAGAAAAAAAATTGCAATGTCATTAATAACATTATACAACGCTATCAAAATTGTGAAAATTTGCTAGGTCAATTGTAACCAGCTACAATCAACCTCATTTTTAATAAAAGACTACGATTAATCTATTTTTTGTTTTGCATGTATTTGTATAGAATTTGAAACATCATTGATGTATAGTATAAATATATTACTTTTTTTTTTTTTGATCAAAACTTTCTTTTATTGATTAAGATAAATTTTGTTAGAGTGACAACATTTTTCTAGCTCTGCCCCTGGTTATGCACAACTGATATCACCTTTGATATCTCAGATGGATCTTCAACATCATCAAACCCTAATCTCTCTCTCTCTCTCTCTGAGTGAAATGGGAATTTCATCGGACAAAATTTGTGTCCCATGTGCTCACATAAGGCCAAATGATAGGTGCAATTACGTATCAACCCTTACGAGCTGCGTGTTATATTTTCGGACTGTAAATTAAACTGACATTAAGGACTAGATGACATTGAACCAATTTCGAGACATTGAGGGAATAAATTGAGAATCGTAATCTTTTAGGGTGTAAATTAAAAATTGAGGCATCTTTCAGGGGCAAAGTGCAAATAGACCAAATCTAAAACAAAAAATTGTGGAAGTTGAAAAGGATGTAATACTGTATAATTTTATTTGCCCGGAAATTAAAATTTAATCCTTTATTTTTCTTAAAGTAGGCAAAATGTGAATAGATAGTAGCACAGTTGAAATAAAGAAATACACCACCGGGTAGGGTGGTTTAGTGGTGATATCGACCTTACTCTTCACCCAGAGGTTAGAAGTTCGAGTCCTAAAGTCCCCATTAGGGCTTAGTGATTAGCCGCTATGCTAACCTAACTAGGTTTGGTCCCGAGAGGTATTCCAGGTGCGATCAGTGGCCTGATGATCCCACCGTTGAGGGCCTAACGGAGTGGTCGCTGAACACTACTTCTTGCCCCCACCCTTTTTTTATTTATCAAAAAAAAAAAAAAACAGTAAAGAAATACACTTGCAATGTCCTGCATGAAAAAACACACAATTGCTACAAATATTCACTTCAACACAATTTTGTGGTATGAGGATTTGTCCCAACCAGATAAACCACATGTTTTTTCAACTCATGACTATAATATAAACCTCGATTGCACATAATCATCTACTAAACTCATACATCCTCCAAACCCAAACTATTTATGATCAAGGACTTGAACTTAGGATATACAACTGTACATTACACTCGTTAAAAAAATCACTGAACTAATCCGTATGGATTTTTCCAATTAGTTTTAAGCAAAGGCCAACAAGAATCAACCATCTTGTCCCTCTTTTTTGGCTACAAAGAAAGAGGTCACAGTGGAAGTTTAAATGGTTCCTCATATTCTCTCTCGCACGGGCCAAAACTCGCAATAGGGTACATTCATCCTCCAAAAGCTCCGGAAAACAAGGCTTAATCCAAAGTTTTCCAAGTTACAATAACACAAGTTTCCTCATCCCTTGAGTAGCATTAGAACTTTTAAGTTCACATCTATGAAGAACCCCTGGACCAAAGTATAACAAAATGCAAAGAACACGATGGCCTACTTTTAAATTAAAACCACAAGTTAGCAGATCCTTGGCAAAATCACTTGTGTTATGCCATGAAATACCACGAAAAAAACGACAGTTAGAAACAAAATACAGAAAAAGCTGGCGGCAGTTGGATCCGAAAATAGGCCAAGCTAACTGGGTAAAGCAACAGAATGCACAAAAATAAATCTGAAAATATCAAGGAGGATAAGAGAAAACCTGAAAACATTCAAGGGGATAAGAAGAAACACTTAGCATATTGTTGGATACAGTGATTAACTTAGCTCTACAAGAACCCCGACAAAGAACGAAGTAGTTGTGCACAAAAATGGGAATGACGTACAAAAATCGAGACAAAAAGGGATAGGAGGTTGGTTAATAGCTTATGCAGCTCCAACTTTCTGACTCTTATTTGGACGACTTCCAGAATCATTCTCCCTAGAGCGTGAATGCTTCCCATTAAAATGCTTCCTGCCTCTATTGTGCTTTCCTCCCCTGAGGAACATGAATAACATGTCAAGAGCTTTGAACAGTAGAAACAGTATGAATTATGATTAGAGCAAAGAATAAGATCACAATGGAATTTTGTACTCAGTATTCTAGTCAAAATATTCAAATAGAATTTCAAAAACGATGATTGATGAAGTCAATGATACAGATAAGAGAAAATTCGCTGATACCAACCATCCCCGGTTTCCCTTATTTCCCCCAAATCTTTCCTGATTGCAACGAAGCAGACTCCAATACTCTCTCTCAGCTTCGCCTGATAGCAAAACAAGACCTCCATAAATAACAAGCTCTGAACATCACAGTTTTGGGTAATTGAGAAGTCTTTCAAGGACAAAACAAAGCTAGCAAATTACATGGCATATAATTTTACATGACACCAACATATGACAGACAACAAAAATTGGCATCAGAAACCAGCAATCGGAAAAAACATGATGAGGGCATGGAATATAAGAATGCATGCACAACGAAATCAGGAGCAATAGTTCTTGGAGCCTAAATTCCTGCTTGATGTAACCTCTTGCCTACATACTAAATAAAACTTCTCCTAAATTGCAGACAAGATCTTCTTCGCACTCCCCCAACCTACTCCAAACAAAAAGCCAAAAAATGAAAATCCTCCGTGTTTTTGCAACCTTCCATCATTTTTTTTCATTGTCTAAATCCAAACTATGTTATTAATACCAACCCCCACCCCCGACAAAGTACACAGTTAAGGATGCATACAAGCACTAGTAAGCTACCAAACATTAGAAGCATCGCTCAGACACACAAACACACGACACAAGTTTCTGCTTTAGTTGTCATTAAAAGGGTTCTATTCCTCACAAATCAGTAATATAGCAAACTGAAAGCAAGAGACGACAGGAAATACTAAAAATGCAAATTCTGCAACCAGGACTTGGAAGTAGTGAACATATTTAGATGTCATTAACTCAAAAAGTCTTAATCAAACCAGGGTATCCTAATGAAATTTCCAAGAACAACAGAGAAAATTCCAAGAAGACAAGAAGAATTGCTAATGAGGCCAGCATGAGCAACAGGTTGCTGCCTACCAGTTACAGGATCTAAAGTTGCAACAAAATTTTTCACAACCAGACCACCTTCCTCAGCAAGCACAGCAGCAGCACGTGCTTTCTGAGCTGCTACTGCATCTTCAAACCGTATATATCCTGAATCTGACCCCAACTGGAAATCAATAAACTACACAAAAGAAAAAAACACAAATCAGTAAAATTGTCAACAGCTATCAACAATGCCTGATTCCAACAGTTTGGGGGCAGAGGAATCCTTTGTGCTATTCTCCAAGCTTCCAAGAATGACAGAACAATTAATAACAATGACTTATGAGAGATGATGATGATCCAAATTACCAAGAAAAGTAAACCATGTCCATTCAAATTAAAAAAAAAAAAGTAAAAGGCCATCCAAACGTTGAGCGTGTTTGGATGGCTGGCTTCAAAGGGATAGTATTGGAAGAGTATGGCTCTGCCCTTTGCCGCGTGCTGTCTCCAAGGCCGAAAAATGTTAAGTCAATTGCCTTTCACGTCTTCAGATGGTGTATAGCCAAACCATTATTTCTCTTGTTAGGTTACAATTTCGTGGGACCCATAGACTAGCCCAATTGATTGATGTCAGTAGAATCTTACTTTTGAACTATTTACCATTTTCCCCATATGCTATCCAATCAAATTCAATATTGAGGGCAATGTAGTAATTTGTTAACCAGGGCCCACCTTAAATACCCTTTATCCAGTCATCCAAACACCCCCACTGGATTTTTGTTGACCATTCGTTTTGGAAGTGCGAGTGAATCAAGGTGTGCAACCATCTATATCATGTACATATAGTGGTTAACATCTCAGAAGTGTAAAATGGCACTTATTTAACAATATTAGTCTCAACTTTATAATTCACTTGAAGACTTCTAATATTAATTTTCTTCTAGTACAATGTAGCAAATAAAACAAACAAAACAACATCTAAGAGCATCTCTAATGAAAATGTCAAAATTGATATGTCAAATTTAAATTTGAAGGCTTGTGTGACAATTTGACATCTTCACCTCATTGTAATCCAATCGTTATGTCTGAATAATTTATTTTATTACATCTTTATCTTTAAATCTATTAGCTTTAAATTTATTGTTGAATTAAACACACAGAAACTCCATAAAATATTGCATTAAAAAGGATTTGACATACAAATTTTAAAAAGTAAAATGTGGCCATACGCCAATTTTTTTTGCTCATTCAGCAATTGACATCCCCCTTGGCGAAGGAAGGCATGCAAAAAAAATCCGTTGGAACCTCCAGCTGGCATTTGGCATGCCAGTTGGAGATAATCTAACAACATCCAAATTAAACCAACCGTTGTAATTCATTGTTGCCATATCACATCTACTCAAAATTCAAATTCAGGCAAACCATTTCATGTGTGACCAATCTCCATTTTACAGAAAAAGGTCCCAACATGAGTGCATTGTTTAAACATTGATAAAGGTAAGCTGGTTTTTCCGATTCTCTATGATAGTGTACTTCAAACATTTAATGCAATGCAAGGGTAACTACTACACCAACTCTCTCTCTCTCTCGGCAAACCCTTTTTCTCTCACTCATTTCTTCACCCACCATCCACTCCCCCACCCCCACCCACAAAAAAAAAGAGAAGAAATCCTCCCTTCTGCCACAAATCCCCTTTTTCTCTCTATTCCTTTCTGAGCTAAATCTTGGGATCTAGTAATTTACTAAGAAGAAAGAACAACATGACGAAATTTCTTCATTTTTGTTTTTGATTTCCAAAAGTAATTCATCTCTCATTAATCCACAAGATAGACTATAGAGAGATATGTTGTATCTATATGCGATCCTTCTTTTTCAGTAATCCAAGAGAAGTTAAGGACCTAGAAAGGCATTTAGTACAAAGTAAATAATAGAATAGATCCACATCTATTTCGTCTTGCCACACAATCAATATGATTACAATCAATAGCTTATAAGCCCTCTCACCCAAAATCTTCCGGGCAAGCCCAATACTTTTGGGGATCAGGGTCATCCTCTTGGCATGAATAGCACATAAATGAGTGTCCTCAAAACGCCACTTGAGGTACAACACAGCAACCTACCAGAAAGCAGCAACACAGAGTTTTGGAAATGAGGCCAGCATTGAAGTTTTAAGCACCTTCTCTCACCAGCCTCGGCCAATGCAACGCCCGGATCAATAGCTCTGTGTACTTCTGGTGCTCTCAGATTTCTGTAAAATCCTGAACCTGTACTGCTTCTTCACCTGTCCCGTCCGGGACACAAGTGGCTTAAGTGGTGCCTTCACTCTGATGGATTACTTGAAGTCTGCATGTTATGGGCTAAATGCATAGGGTTTGAGAAAGAAAGTGGGTATGGGGTTACCGAGATGAAACTGACAGACTGATGGGGTACTTGGTTCATTTTTCTTTCAAGTGTATGTTGCGGGGTTAAAAAAAAAGATAATGTCCTAGAAATCTCATGGGAGTAATGAAATTTAGTTTTAACTGCTTAAATGAGGCAACCGACTTTGTGGGAAGCCCAAAAACATGGTTTACAGAAGCCAGTCAAGTAAGCTTCTCCGTTTGTGCATTCTAAGAACGCTCTTCTTAACTCCTAGTCAAAATTGATGATCCAAGATGCCAAACGCACCCCTACTCACTGTCATTGACATCCTAGGCATCTTGGGACCAGTATTGATGGAGAAAGGTCATAAAATAAGATGGCAAGTAGGGCTGTTAGTCGAACGAGCTTGAGTTGAGTTCGAGCCGAACTTGAAAAGTTTGTTTCTTAATCAAGCTTAAAAAATTGTTCAAGTTTGGCTCGTTTTGGAAACGAGCCGAACCTAAACGAGCCAAAAACGAATCAAGCCTAAGTATTTGCACATAAATGAGTCGAGCTTGTCGAGTTTGAGCTGTGCTTTTTAAACGAGCTTAAAAACTTGTTCGAATTCGGGCTCGTTTAAAAAATAAACCAAGCTTGAACGAGCTCGAGTAGCTCAGTTTGATTAACAGTGCTAATGGCAAGGCAGCTGTATTAAAGCTAGAGAAGGTGTAAGCAGAAGGAATAAGGCAATGGAAATATACTGCTAAACAAGCAAGGATGCAAAAAACTTCGCTAAACACATTTATGCATTTGGATTAAGGGAAGCAAGATATAAACAGAAACACTATAAGACCAATAATATCCAAAGACCAAAAAATTATGGATTAATCACATATAGGTGGCCGTAGAAGACAGGCAGAACTTAACAATTAGTATTTTCAATCAGAAAGAACGTCTTAGAAGACATGATGCTTGTCCTTAATATGCAATCTATGTATAGGTGTACATAGGAAACATAAATCATAAAGACATAAATCATCTCAATATAAATAAAATGGACACTGACAACTTTGATAGGTACCAACTAAATCAAAAGTTACACAAAATAGAATTTATAAGCAACAAAAAAATGAAGTTCCAAGCAAAAACAACAAATAAGAGGACTTAGTAGTACCTTAACAGTGCCAAATTTTTGAAAGACACTCTTCAGATCCTCGCGTATAACGACGTCTTTGTTGTCCTTATATAACTCAGCGGTTAATTTTTTTTCACCTGTTTCTTGATCGTCCTTTTGAATGGGATTGTCGAGAGATTTCTCTCCATCTCCATTTTCCTGTCCTTCGGGCTCCAAACTAGATTTCTCATTGCCCTTTTCTTCACTCATCTCAATATTCTCCCCATTGTTTTCTTCATCGTCTTTAACATCTTCTGACACCTTTTGTTCCGTACTTTTGGTATCATTTTCCGTGGAATCTGGTTCATCTGATTTGCGACCATCCACAATGTCACTGGCCAGCTCTTGAATGCCATTTTTTTCGGCAGAACCTTCAGCCAAGATGCTTTTCAAGGTAAATGCAACGATTAAGCCTTTGGGGTAACTGCAATTATCAACTGACAGAGTTAATCTAAGCATTTCGATATTGGAAACCACTAAAGCTTACATAGTAGAATGAGATTTACTTTGCTTCTACAGTTGAATTGTTTTTACGAGTTGATGATACATGGGAACGGGAATTCTCAACTTCCTCTGATTGCTTTGCTCTTTCTGCATTAAAGTCCTTCCTGAATCGTTAAAAAACACATCAGATACACTTTTACAACATGCTTTTGATACACACTCGTGCAACCAAGAACCTTCAAACATATCATATGTGCAATACAACAATAAAAAAAGGGCCAATAACAATGTCTGGTCAATCTAGGGTTTAAAAAAGGGACATTCCCAGATTGGTCTTTCAATTGAAGGTGCTAGGAAGGATGCACAGATACAAACATACCCTCTAGCATTATTCGCACAAATTGGTTGCCTTCAGATTCAAACCACATCCTTGCAATAGTTAGTCCCATACACATGCTTTAATGAAGTGAGTCATAGCTTGAACTTAGATTCTCAGAAGTCAAACATCCTAGGATGAAGCAAATGTGACCATGATACACATACTTGTTAATATGATGTACAACTAACAGCTATACACTACATAGGATGGCAACAAGAATGAACCTACTAAACTGTCAATTGTAGATCTTTTCAATAAAAGAAAAATTCAAACTGACCTTTGCATCAGTCTGAACATGTGCTCAGAAAATACAAAACAATAGAACTAATGACAAAATATTAATTAAAAAGATCAACTTTGATCCAATAAATTATATGTATCCTATAGTTTAGCCAATCCTGCAACCAATATAAGCCTACAGAGATGTTATTTTGAACGACATACTTCTTTTCCCCATAGAACTAAATAAAACCAATGAAAAATCATAGCCACCACAAACTGTCAGACTGTTATTAGCATTACACTGAGCTTTTTGTTCAGTTTCTATCTATCCACAAGTTTTTACAAGAAAGAACAGGATGGAACACTGCATATGGTCTGGTTCCCCATTCATGTGCAAGTAAATATGATTTTCTTTTCTATTAAGCATTGCAACCAATTCAATAGAAACTCAAAGTGACAATCATAACTTACTTTGATTTTAAGTCTAATTCAACACCTGCATAAACCAGACTTAGGTTCAAAACATTAGCAGCATCTTCCTCGGTTGAGAATTCAACCAGAGCAGTGCCACAGAACAACCTTTTGTCTGCAACATGGCGAGGCAGCCTCACACTGTTAACCTGAAAAAGTATGACCAGATTTATATACAGAGCCTTCCAACTGCATTAACATAGAAAAAGCACAACCATATTTTTCTGCATTTAGTTTAGAATAACCACAGCCTCCCAACTTGTGAGAATATAAACACTAATGCTCCTCCAATTATATCAGATGGTTCAACACTTAACAAATAATAGTTACTTCTTTCCATATACATTCCCCAAGCTAATTATATACAAGAATAAATTCCCCTTCGCATCACTCTAACAAATCTTAGTTCCTGCATTTCCTATCCTTTTAGGAAAATTATACTCGGGAATACATTCTATGCAGACTGTACTTTATTGTTACAATCAGATCATCGCATATAAGTGTACAGACGAAAGCAACACAGACAAGTGAAAAACACGATTATGAATTTCCATATGAAATGGAAAATAAGTGTCCTCAGCAGTGATGATGTCAATTAAGAAAGTGTGGAGCAATCAATACCTTCGCATACTGACCAAAGAAAGACTCTATGTCTTCAAGCTTCACATCATACTCTAGTGGTGATGCAGCAATTGTTCTTACATCTAATTGCTCCATTACCACTTCTGGCTTTAGAAGTTCTGTAGTCCTACCAACCTTCTTCCCTGAAATCCACAATAGCCATATAAATTCACCTTTTCTGTGACTGGAAAATAAATCCTTCAACTATCAAAGGGACGAGATGCACATTCCAAGCAACCAAACAGAGCTTATGAATAAATATTCTGAAAGCTCACCATCTTCAGAAACTTTTAGGAATGAAGATGTCCTTAAAGTTTCAGCCACAGCTTTCACTGTATCTGCTGAAACATCTTCTGGCTTAGCATCTCCCAAATCAAGATGATTTCTCATCCGAGAAAATGAACATATCAAAGCCAAACTAACCACTATAGTTTTCAGTCAAGAACAACACAATAAATTCAGATACCCATGTTTTGCCGTTTATTTCCTAAACATTGAGATCTCCAGAAATTACAAGTTAGTAACACTTCAAACACCCAACCCCTCGTTAGTGGTGGTCACTTACTCAAAGAGTAAACATATAGAATATAATCACAAAAATATTGAAATAACAATAAGAACCACCATAACTTTGGTAATTGCCAAAGAAAAGAAAAAGGAAAATACAAGAGAACAAAATTTTAAGCCCTATGTTCTGTGCCACTTGATTATCCAGTTAGTGGAAACTCTTCCAGCATAAATCCAATTCTTTTCAATTTCCTATTATTCTGAGAAACCAAACAGAGTTTTCAAATTCTCTCCTCCTACTTTCTGTTTCAATGTCGTTGATTTTCTATTTTGATTTTCGATATATTTGTGCCACATGGGTACTATGGTATGTCATTGGATAAGTGTACTACGGTATGTCATTAAAAAGAAGAGGGAATAGATCATTAATTTATTATTTTCCAGTATTCCCAAATCCATTACTCCTATCCAACTATATTTAAATCAGTTACAATAATTAACACCACAAAAGGATTAACATAAACATTGATAGTCATAAGCATCCATCAACAAATACCAAAACATGTCACCTTCAATTGAAGGCCGAGAGAAAACCGAGATACGCAATGATTGTATACATATATACAAATATATTCATATACAGATAAATATAAATGTGTGTGTAAATGTATATATCCAAAGTTCAGCACAAACATGAAGACAAGGATACTGCCGTCTTGACTCTCACTAAGGGTGCGGCTGAGAAACTTATCTCTTGGAAGATTACTATCACCGAAATAGAACTCCACCTGCGTTCGAAAAATTAACAAACACGTTCGATTTCTGTCGATTCAACACCAAAATCTGAAAACGAAAAGCAACAAAAGCGATGAAATACAACCTGTCGAATCACTTTCTTCGATGTTTCTTCGTCCAACGACGCCGTCGCCATTGTCTCACGGCTTTGCAGAGCTCGAAGTTAGAGAGAGAGAGAGATTGTACCGGGGTGTCTGTGTGAGGGCTGAGGACTAAACGGAGAGTCTTTATCAAAAAAAAAAAAAAACGGAGAGTAGGGTTTAGGATTTTGATGTGCAGGTGGGCTGTTAAAGTAGTGTTTGGGAACAGGCGACCAATTTCTGACCCGCCTATCCATTCGCGGTAATTCATAGTTTAATAA
>CM042186.1:38502035-38526568 GCA_023539305.1 Ilex asprella | reverse complement strand
CATCGGCTGGAAGAGGGGGAGTCCTGGGCTATATATGGAGGGTCCTTTGTCTACTTGGCAAGACGCGTTTTCCCAGGGGGTCCTGGGAGGAACAAATCCGTGAGGGCCAGTGGGCCCGAAGCGGACAATATCTTGTCACGTGGAGGGGGGTCGTTACAGTCCCACATCGGAAGAGAGTCGTCTCCCCCACCCCCATATAAGTCTGGGCCTCTTAGGAGTGAGTACCCATCAATGAGACCCCGAAACGGGTAATATCATTTCCAATAGCCATCTAAAGTAAAGTTTGATATGGACGGTGAGACCCAAGACCGAGGAGAGAACCACCATGAGACAATCAAGGACCTAATTATAATTTCTTAAATATGAATGGACATCCATATAATTAATTCATTCGTGTCAAATTTACCCAATATATTACATTGGCCCAACCACACATTTATCATCACATTATGCGTGTTAATAGATCAAATTTAGGTCTGAATTTGATCCGAATACGATTATTCAGATATGGATTAAAAACTTGATTCGTGAATTTTGAATCTAAATTCTCTAAAAGAGGGGTCGATGAGCTTAGGGCTTGGAAACACAATTCTCTAAAAAAGAGGTTGACGAGCTCGGGTTCGGAAACATGGTCCTCTAAAATATAAACATTATTTTCTAAGTACCCAATTTGTTATACCTTGTGATTAATCTTTGCCATCTATGTTTTATTTCCAATTATGAGGGGGAAAACAAGCAGAAGATGCCTAGGTGATAAAGTTTACAATATTAGTTGTCAAGCTAGTTATAGGAGTTATTATGGCGCTAATCGACTCAAATTTGTCAGAGTTTTTTTTTATTTTTTGGTCAAGCAAATTTGTCAGAGTTTAATAAACAAATCCATATTTCACTTTTCAGCAATAAATAATTAGAAATAATGTTATAAAATTTAAGAATCATTCCTACAATACTTTTATTCTCGCGAATATAAATTTAGGGTTAAATCTCATTTTATCCCCTAAACGATACAAAAAATTCTTAGTTTGTCCCTCAAATAATTAATTTTCTCACATTGCCCCTCAAAAAAATAAAAACATTGCAATGTTATCTATTGTCTTATTTTTGTTTGGCCGTCTATCTGTTTTGTGTCAAATTAATCAATCAAAAACCACAAAAAAAGACGGACGACCACACATAAATAAGATGGTTGTCCACATTGTAACATTTTTTATTCTTTGAGGAACAATGTGAAAAAATTAATCATTCGGAAGACAAACTGAGAATTTTTATATTTTTTAAGGACAAAATAAATTTTTGCTAAATTTAAATTTCTCAAAACTTATGAGAGAGAGAGAGGTGCAATAACTTATATACATATCAAGCGAGCCTAATTTACTTGAGACAGCAACACATTATTTAAATTTAGCTTGTTTTTAAACCGAGTCAAAATTTTTGACAATTGTTTCAATTTAAAATTTGAACGTGTTAAAACTGGTACGTAAGTATCACTCAATAGTTAATACCGCTCAAACCATTTACCGACCTGAGAACGCCTAGCCAGCAACAGACCACGGAAATTGGAAATCTTCTTCAGCTGTTGGCAGCCATCAATTTTTTTTTTTAATGACGAAGAACCTCTCTAAGATAGAATAACATTAAATCTCAGAAATTTGCAGCCAGTCATTAACCATAAATGTGCTGTTAAACCCAATAATCACCAACAAAAATTGAAGTAAAACATTCGAATCGACAGTTTTGCCAAAGCAAACCTCATACCACTCGACTACCCATGCCAGTTTTCTTTTTGTAGTTATCTTGCTCATGTAGGGTGGTACATTCAGGAGGAACTCAAATGGACAAGGGTTCAACTTCCAGCCATTATTCACAGGTTTTCACCGAGTTGGTCAGAGTACCTTCTTTTTTCGAATCAACTTACGCATAAATCAACTAATCCCTTCTCCGGTTCAGTCAAAGATAAGTCATCCACACCGAAACTAAGATATTTCTAAAGAATAAATCCCTCATGATCTGACTCAAAAAAATTGTCAAAATTTGAACTCAAAATATCTAAATTTACAACACGTTCATGTTACTACATGAACTACCTCTTGGAGTTGATTAGAGTACCTTTCAACTACTTAAGAGAGATCCTATCCTAGACATCCATCCCAGAACAAAGCTATATGATACCACACCATTGAGGGGAAAAAAACATCCTGCTCAAATTTTGAGTACGAAGCATGCACATTGTCAAACATTCAATATTCAGAGAGTCCACCACAAATTGGAACTCACACCTAACTACAACAAGCATAAATTGTGTCCATTCGTCGCACTTAATAGCACAAAATTGCAAATTCATGGAAAACCCGATATCATGATCCCTATCTACTTAGAGGGAGCACCTTAAAACAGTCTTTAACTTACCTGCTGGGATCTCCAAATTTGACAAAGCCCAAAAGAAGTCCTCTTGCAATCATTTATGCATCACGCTAAAAATATTAGCAAAGTTCATTGCTATAAAGAAACAGTTCAAAATCATGGTTTTAATCATTATCCAATCACACACAACGTTACTACACAATCTCCACTCCCTCTCAACTTGCAAATCCTTTTTTGCAATCTTAATAGCATCCCTAGTAAAGGAGTTCAAGACTGCGTAATTTTATTTCAAGAGGCTGTAAGAACACAACCCACCAATCCATTTCTTTACCTCCCCTTTTTCTCATGAGTAAGTTTCTCAATTTCTGCAATTTGAGGCGGCGAAGTCCAGGAACTAGTTGAACCCTATTCTTTTCACATGAAATCCTCTTCCAGTTCTTGTAAGGACTTATTGGTTGATGCTATCTCTTTATTCGAAGTCATTTTCTCAGCTACCATTAAATGTTTGTAGCTTCTTACCTCTGCTTGCCTCTCCTTTTCAATCCTGTCCATCTCCTCCCGCCGTTTCTGAGGCAATATTGGCATGTTAGAAAGAGATGAACAGTAATTAAAAGCACAACAGAGATCATACCAAAATCCATTCAATTTCTAAAACAATATCCCCAAGTAGCTGTGCCAAGCTCTAAGATTTCATCAGGTTTTGGGGGGTTCAAGAACTTTCTCTTTTTGGACCATGGTGTGTTCCATGTCCTAGTCCCCTCCAACTTTAATAAGCTTGGCCAAGAGTAATGACACAATGGGTTCTGACAGTTATGCAAGATGTGCATGCTCCTCCTTCCCCGCACCCAAAAAAAAAAATGTATTTGTTTTGGAGGCAATACACGTGCATTCATATCCCAAGCAGGAATTGAGATCTGCTCTTATTGTTTTGGTTGCGACAAAGAATACCACCCAAGCTGACACATACTACCAACTTCTGCACTCTCTTTACCCTCAACCTTCCACTCCCTTTTTCAATTTCTTCCACTTGTCTAATTACTCCACACTGCCAAGTGGAGCATTTTTAGCAGAACGACAGCTCGAACATACAAAAAAAGGTTCTGGCTTAATATCAGTAAAGTGACATATGCAGTTACCATTAAGAAAGGGAGAAATTATCAAATCTCTCTCCACCAAATGCAGAGAGCAATCAGTATGAAAACTGAGAATATACCATGAGGTTCTATCATTTCATTACTGTACGTTGGCTTTAACAAAAGAAATGACAACAACAACAAACAACCCAAAAAAGCATTCTATGGTGCATACTTTTTCTATCTGGTAAGGGCTTTAAATAAGGTCAGGGTTGTTTATAAAAATAAAGAATTTGGTTGTGAAATAACTCTAGAGTCAATTAACATGTGTGGAGGAAATTTTACAATGAGAAGATACATATCCATCCGAAAGAGAAATTAGGGACCCACTTCAGAGAAAAAACAAAAGGAAATTACTTTCTATTAATGCTATTTGCCTTCATATTAGGACTTAATTTATGCCCCATAGCCCAATAACTTCAAATTTATCTGACTACAAAATACAGAGATCTGCTCTAATATGGGAATTTGCAAATTTTCTTCCTTCACCCAAGGGTTATTCCAGTACATAGAGCTACATCATTCCAAAAGTGACAATGGTCAGGCCTAAAGAGTGAGATACAGTAGCACAGAGGGATGCTGTCCAGTGGGGGTAGGAAGGGGGAGGAGGTGGGTGGTGCTTTTTTCGGTGGGAGGGTGTTCTAAGAGGAAGGGGGGGAAGATGGAACTTTTTTAATGTTTTGCAAGGGAGTGATGGGCACCATGTGACTGAAACAAAACCAGCCAAAATCAGTTGCAATTGGAACTCATCTGATTCAATCTTTCACCTCAAGGGTATTATATTATACTTAAATTTTCTTTGTACTAAAAACTGAGATAAAGATCACAGACTGGGAGGCTTGGGGATATTATTCATACCTGAGGGAGTATTGTCGTTATTTGAACAAATCTCGGGATTTCAAGCTAATTAACCCTCAATGTGCTGATATCTAAACTACCATATCATGAATTGAATTACACTGCAGTGGCATCACCTGATTGAAATTAGCCAAGCAAAAATGATACTCACTTTATCTCTCAGGTGTTGTTTCCTCTCTGCTCTTTCTGCTGCATTAACTGTCTCTCGTTCAGCTGCATACAAACAACACATATGCAGAAAAATAGCAATTTAATAGTAAGAAAATTCATGACTCAAAAATGTATAACCCGAGAAGTAATAACATATTGATCAACTTACACCTGGGTATTCTTACACCGTCAAAATCTCTTTTTCTACACGATTCTTATTTTTCAATCAACCTCTAAATTTAATTTTTCTTTTTTACTATGCTTTTCATGCATAAAAAATATCAACTTAATCATTTTTGAGTGCTTTATCAATGAATCCATATTACTCTCCACATTATGAAAAGATAAAACTTTAATTTAAAGCACGTTGTTGATCAAGCAGGCTATAAATCTCAATGGATTTGTTATGACATGAATCATATGCATAAGAGTGACATTTACTCCAATGATTGAATTAAACAGTATGTGTGAACCTCATAAAAAATATTACTCATCACTTAGTAGTCATTCTCACACCAAGCAAATCCACTTCTACTTTATAAACAAAAAATCACAAAATCAAAAGAAAGCATTAGTACTAGTGCATAAAATACTATAATGTTCATAAAATTACCTTTCAAATCAGGTTTTCTCTCCACTTTTGTCCGGTTTAATCTATTAACAATCTCGTTTATTCGCTTCTCCACTCTCACAGTGCGGACCTAAATGGAGCACGAGCATGAGACAAGGATCTGACTATAAAGTCCATACTCAATCCAAGAAAGGGAATGCAATTCACAAAGCACAAAACCCAACAGTAATTAGACACACAAAAAAATTTAAATGTATTAAGCACCTCACCATTTTTGGATTGTGGAAACCAACTTGGCCAACATCCATAGAGGCAGTCTTTTTTAAATTTTGCCATGGAGTGTAAACAACATCAACATTATTCACCTTGTTTCCTGCCACATAATAACTTCAATGAAGTTATGACATAGCTACAAGATTCTTTGATTAAATCTAAAAAGGTGTGAAATATACATTATATAAGGAGGAAATGTTTTCCTTCATTTCTTTTAAGCAAAACCAGTTGTCAGCGGACACAATTAATGAGTAGAAGGCGTGATGAACCACTGTAACGCAGTGTTTAGTTCCTACCATACCCAATTTATGTCAGGTTCGTATTTTCTTCAATTCTAGTATTGGATTTTATTAGCTTCCCATGTCTTTCATGGTTATAAATATGAGTTCAGTCGGAGGCCACAGTTACCTCCCATCAAATCAGTGATTTAAACTGGAGTTTTTTTGTCTTATCTATTTGAGGTTGTAAATCATATGGCTAAAGATATCAGATCCATGCCCGTAATATGCATGCATCATGTTTTCAATCTAAAATTAAGGTTAGAGATTTATAAATCCCACATAAAGTTGTGTCTAGGTGCAAAGCGCAAACTTAAAACATTCTCACACTAGTTGTAATTTGATCCTAACCTCAAATAATAACTCCCTAATTTCCTAAATACTACGGTACTCTAGTTGAAGGAAATGACTGTCTATAAACAAACTCTTAATAGGACAGGAAATCTTTGTGGATTTGCCTTGGATAGAATTCGCTTTGACTAATTGAGCACAATCTTCCAGTAAGCCTTCAGATATCCCATCTATTGTCTGACCCTTGTGCAGTCTCACATAAACATGGGCTGAAGACATTTTATCAACATGAAACCTGCAGTAAAATGCATTCTGTCAAGAAAGTACTAAAGTTCAAGAGAGTATCATCGTTGGTAAAATAGAATGAAACACCTGTAATTCATTTCATGAACACACCAAAACTCACATCCATGCACTAACCTTCAAGTCACTAACTATTCGTAAGTTAAAACCCAAGTTAAAACACTGCATCTTGACTTCTCCTTATCTTCACGTCAAATCACTCAATTTTCTGAAAATAGTGCAAATTACGGGAACAGCAGCAGGTGGGTAATAAAAACCAGATTAAATCATTTCATGGATCACAAAAAATTCCAATTACCAAAGTATTAGCTATTGTAAAGGCCCACATTTACCAAATTCATAGCCTATTGACCTATAATTTACAAATCAAACTATATAAAAACAAAGTATCCACAAATGGCAATTGAATTAGCATCATTTAAACCCGAGCACAATTGAAACAATCGCAAAAAAACCAATCAAGATAATAAATTACATTCAAAACTCTGTAATTTTTAAAACAAACCTTATCACCATTGACACACACACACACACACGCAAATTTTATACTTACATATCTGAGGGTAAACAAAATTTCCATGATTGAAGCATGCAATTTTTTTTTTTTTAAAAAAAATTGACTGTAAGACTGAAATTTCTCACAACAATCAATAGGAATAATATGAACACCAAGAGACGGTAACTAATCGCAATTTTCAACCAAAAAAAAAAAACACATAGTTATCAAAAAGAGATTCATATATACAATAAACAAGTTGAGAGATTAGTGGTACCAGATGTCTTCTGGTAAGCCATATTTGATGAGCTCTTCGTTCTCATACTTGTCTAGCCCCATGAAGATGGTGTAATCACCGGCCTCGGGTCGGGCTTTGAAGTAGAACACCATTTTCGCTCAGCCTCGGCCCTCCCCACACACACACACACACACACCACACACACACAAGAACGCAAATTCTCCTCTAGGGTATCAATTATGAGTGGAGTAGTCATGCTTTAACCCAGATTCGTATTTATCATGGAAAGGAAACGCTTAGCCAATGTTCTTGACTGACCCTGTTTGGTGACTAAATAGGCCGTCATCGCCACGTACTGTGGCCATCTAATCTAAATCTGATATGATAGAGAATAACCAAACCGGAAGTGAACCCATTTTTTTTATATATAAGTTAGTGATTATATTTAGGTCCTTCCATGGATCGAATTTTGACCTGAATTTTATTCGACTCGAATCCGATTAATTGAATATTGATTCATATTTTGTTATCGATTATTCAAATTTAATATTTTATATTTTATGAATTTAAATTTTGATATACTTATACGGTTATATCAGACCTGATTATGATCTGATTCAAAATATTTTATACTAGAATTAATCCGTGCTTGAATGCACGCTATAGTGTGAATGATTTTAGAGGAATGTTAGTTGTCGTTGGATGAGTCTATTTGAAACCCTCAGATGAATTTACTGAAGTTTCTTCTGTTTTATATTATAGATATTTTTGTATAATTATTAAAAAATTAAGGGATTATTTGAAGAAAATTATTTAAATTTTAGGTATGAATTGTTAAAATTAAGTTGAATTAAATTATTCAGGTTGAATCGATTTCGGATTAATAACAAATCTGGATATGGAACCACGAAAAATAAAAAAACCGTTGGATTATCGAATCGAACTTTCAAAGTCGAATTCAAATTCGAATAAATTAAAATTTGATCCAAAACCGACTCATTGCTCGGCCTAATTCTAATTATATTACATGGATGGTCGGTTATTGAATTGTGTAAAATTCACTTCTTGTGATTTTATTGTGTTGTGACACCACGTAGTAGTGATAATATGGTATCACCGTTACATTAAATATTTTCTTATATTTGAAAGTTCATTTTGAAAAAAATATATATTTCGTAAGTATTCAAGAGTATATTATGGAAAGTATATTTTGATCATTAATATTATTGAGATATAATTTAAGGATGTACTTTGGAGATTTAATGTATTGTGACTGTTGAATTATCGGTAGACTTCATTTAACACTAAGATTCATTGATAGCCCAGTGGTTATAATCATGATGTTCTTAAATTACATTTTAATAGCATTACTCTTTGTAATCACAAACATAATTGTTTAGAGTAATAATAATTGACATTCAAGGGTCAATATATATTTGTCATAATGATAGTGATAACAGTAACAAGAGTGGTGGCATGAGTTTTGTGGTGGTTTCTGGTGGTAGTAACGATGGCGATGATGATGAAAGTGGGAGCGCTAACGATTTCTTACCATCTAAGTCCCCATTGGTGGGCTTCCCTTGAGAGGCTACCATGGTAACGCCCAAAAAAGAACTTCAATTGTTCCTACAAAATATATATATTTTAGGCACAGTAAGAGAGAAGTGATGGATTTGGAAGAGGAAAATTTAATATAAATGATTTTGAGAAGGATGTTGGTGACCGTTGAATGAGTTTATTTGAGACTATCGGATGAACTTATTAAGGTCTATTATATTTTATATTCTCAAAATCATTCAGATTATACCGTCCTAAAAAATAAGTTATCCTGGTCTTTATGGGCCAGAATAATCTTTCAGTTGTTCTATGGTGACTCTTTTATGCTCATGTCAGTTTCTGTTAGAGTTGACATATTATGTTTGTATGCCTAAGTTAGATTCTTTAGACTATGCCTTAAGCATCAATCTCATACCACAAAACACACCTGCATGAATCTTTTTCAGACCACCCTTTTAAAACCATTCAATTTTTTTTTCGCTACTAACAAAAATCGTCTCACCCACGCATTGGGAATCATGCCTATAATTAAAACTTCAAATACACATAATCACACACAAACACATGCACATCAATGCATCCCGAATTTTACAAACGAATAAAAAACTAGACAGTGGCTACGAGTGGAATTTAGAATCCCTACACTAGGGCAAAAAATTCGAAGATCAACTTAACCCAAAATGAACTATATTGGGGTCGGGATTTAGCTGTACAACTTGCCTTAAAATGCACAATGTTTGATTCTGAAATTCAAATGCATGATATGATTGAATCATAATCGCACAATTTTCATCTTACTGCCCAAATTGAGAGCATCTAGTTGCCTCCAAGTGAACTTTAATCATATACATCTACTAAGCAATAGAATATTAAACAACCAACAAGTTGTCTATAGTGTAACTTTCAAAATGATGAATAATTTGGTGCAAAATAATCATTCACAACCAACTGGCGGGTTTTGCACATGCAAATCCATGTGCGTGATTATAAAACAGCGAAATAAAAAAAAAAAAAGGAGAGAAAAAAGCGCGAGTGATGAGAGACTTAAAGATAAATTATATAAATGGTTGAATGTAGTTGACAAAAAATATTAAGTCGTTGAAAAATTTACAAGCGATTACGATGAGAAGAAAATCAGAATATTATAAGTATTTTAGATGTGGACACTAAATCTATCCCTCGATTTTTGTAATAGTAATAGATAATAGATAATAGAAACTTGAGTTCAACTATAATTTCTCTTGTCGGGCATGTTGATTCGTAGGTCCACGTCTTTGCAGCACAAAATGTGATTCTTAGGTCCACAAATGTAAGCATAAAAGTATGACTAAATAAAAATGAAACATCCAGACATCTAGTTGTTTGAAGGGGTGGGTTGGTGTAGGCGTGTGGGCTCCTTACTCACAAATCCAACATAAAAAGTACAGTAATGCTATATTGATTAAATTTTAAGAATAAATTTAGAGCTCAAATAATATAGCAACATATTATTGAAAATTTTTATTGGGATCCAAATGACATGACACCAAATAAAGAAGCTCAACTCAGCTGCCATGTCATTTGAGCTCCAAATTTAATCTTAAAATTTGGTCAGTTTAGCATTACTCTAAAAAGTAGGGGCTTAGGGAGGCCGATACCTCCCAAAAAAACTTAATAGGATAAAAATATGCTTTTTAAAATAATTGAGATAGAAGTACATGTACTAAAAAAAAGTCATAAAAGCCCTTTTACCTATATCATAAATAATATATACTTAATTGAATGTGAGACTTTCAAGATTAGAATGTGAGAGTTTCAAGATTCCTTTTGATATTTGTGTATCATTTGAATTTTGAAATTTTATATATACATATTTCTATAAACACATGTATATATACAGACGTACATACACACACACGTATATATATAATAATATTAAACAGTAACACGCTTAACAAAAAAATAGTAATAATAACACACTTCACAAAAAAATAGTAACAGTAGCACGCTCAACAAAAAATAGTAATATTAAACAGTAACATGTTCAATTAAAAAAAAAATAGTAGCATCAAACAGTAACACGCTTAACAAAAAAATAGTAACATCAAATATTAAATTTTTAATTAAGTTTTTTATTGAGTATGTTACTATTTGATGTTATTATTTTTTTGTTGCGTGTGTTACTGTTTAATATTACTATATATATGTGTATATATATGCATACATGTGTGTATGAACTATTTATAGTAGGAGTAATTATGAAATACATTTTAGAAAGAATTTGAAAATATTTTAAAATGTGTACTTATTGACAACTATTTGATGAAAAAAAGGACTTAAAAGAGGATAATTTTGGAGGTACTTAAAGCCAAATAAATTTTAAAAAATGTGTTCACATCCCATTATCTCTAAAAAGTATAAGATAATGTTATGTTTACTAATTTTCTTGTCAAATTTTCATCCCAAATGATGTGGCAGAATTTTTTACCATCAGATAAATGAGTCTCATTAATGTTCAATTACGGAGATTGTACCACATCATTTGAAATGAAAGATTTTGTAAGAAAATTTGGTAAGTCTAGCATTACCCTATACTTTTTATGTTGGATTTGTGAGTTAGTAGCCCACATGCAAGTATTAGCAATAACTCTGTGTATAAAGACACTCTATAATAAATAAAATCGAGCATTATTGTATGACATTTTGTTTGTTTAATTATAGTATTTAAAATTAAACTAAATAGAGATAAAATTATAAAAAGTTGAGACTGTGTTGGTTGAATTAATGTTTTTGAACATAAAAAAAAAATTGAAATGAATTATTTATCATTTGATAAAAGTAGATAAAAATTAAATTAATATTGACCATTGTTGTACTTTTATTAGGAGTATTCAATTTTTTAATTGTAATATTAGATAAATTTAAAACAATTTGTCACTATAAATGTAATACTTTAATACTTTATTTTATAACTTATTCCTAAAATTACCGTTTTTTTCTAAGAGAATATGGATTATACTTTATACTTATGTTTGACAACATGATCTTAAAGTTTTATTGATGAAAGTATATCTTACAAACACGCTTTTACATCGTGTTTAAGTAACTAAAAGCTATACATTTTCCCTCTATTCTGAATGGAATTCAAATAAGAAGGAAATTATAATACAAAAAGAATCAATATAATCATCAAGAAACCCATTTACTCTGTACAAAACAGTTGAAGATTGAAGACGGAAAAAAAATCAAATTTTGTAATAGATGAGATTCTTTTTCTTTCAATCTGAAAGAGAAGAAGGGAGATTGCAGAGATCTTGAAAATGACGATAAAAAATTTTTGTTTTGCCGGTAGAGCACTATTCATGCATCATTTGTCAGTAGGACACCATATATGCATCATTTAAGCATAAGTCATATTTAGGAACATAATTTAAGTATGTCATAGAAGAGAAACATGCTTAGAATATTAAAATACATCTACTGTGCGAATTTGAGCTTAAACAAAACAGTTTCAAAAATTGAACGAAAATGGCATTTCGTTTGGCCTAAGTGGGACCGGCCAAACTCGGCTACTAGCGGAAATATAAATTTTTGAAAATTTTCATTTAAAATAATTTTAAGAACTTTGGTTAAAATAGAATGTTGAATTGAGGCGTTTCGGGACGAGTTATAGTGTAACGGGGTCCGGATTCATCAAGGGCAAAAGGGTCATTTTGCACTTTTGACCTCCACTATAAATTCTAGGTTCTTGAATCTTAATGCCACCAAAACTCATTCTTAGACCAAGATTTTTGCAAGACTTCCTTCTAAGAAGTTGTTCCTCTCAACAAGAGTTATATTCTCACTGATCGGTTCGTCAATAAAGCGAACACAATTTCCTTGGTTTGAGAAAAACCATTTTAAGTATGATATTTTACTAAGTTGGGAATAGATTTAAGTTTTCTTGCCTTCCTATGTACTAATTAAATTATTTAGGTGTTTACCTAATGTTAGAAAATTATTTAGTTGGTAGTTTATTTGAAAACCTAGAATTATTGGTTTAAATACTTTTGTGTTCTTTGAGTTTCTTGATAATTTGTTGTTATGGTAAAAGTATATATTGCTTATGTGTTAGATTATTATATTACACCTTATGTTCATGCAGAGAAACTTTTATGGTTTGAGAGTTATGATGAATTGGTTGTTTATGTATTTTTAGTTACTTTGAGAAATTGAAAAAATAATTAATGTGAAGCTTAATTGTATGTTCAATCCATTGAATGGTGTTTTACATTCATGTAGACAAGGTGTTTGACGAAATGTTTCATGCAATTCACATTGAGAAAAATCAAGACATCTTAGCATACATGAATCTTTGGAACATAGTGTGTGTTGAGCACTTGGTGCTATCCATTATGAGGGTGTAGATCCTGTGGTGAACAACCCAAAATCTGATAAATGACAGTACTCGTGGGCTGACGGGGGGGAAACGTAAAGCGAGACATGGGTGGCATAAAGTTGCATGAGTGTGTCATGCATATTGACATTGCATAGTATTGAGGGATTATGGGGTTGTAGCTTTTAAAATGTACACTTGCATATGTCACGCTTTAAATTTGTTCCTAGTATTAGTATTTTGTCATACCAGCAGTTAAGCTGACCCATTCGTGGGATATCATATTTCAGATGAGGCTCCCGGTACTTGAGACTTGAGGAAGTTTTAAAAAAAGGAGAGAAAAGAGACTTGAATGAATATTTGTCCATTAGGGCATATTTTGTATATATGAGCATAAGCCCAAATTACTTGTATTTTAATTTGAAAAAATAATGGATTATATAACTTGGATCATTTTAAAGTGTAAGGGTGTAAACCCAATTGACATTTAAGATATTTTTTATTTAATGAGTATCATATATGTATATTGGGATAATTATATGTATATGTTTAGATTAAGGGATGTATGTTTAATTTACATAGATTGTAGTCACCGAGTCAGGGTAGATTGTGATAACTTGAAATATTGTGAATATTAGGTAGGAAAAAGGCTTGAAAAACAAAAGAGGTTATGTCAAAATTTTATGAAAAATTAAAAGATGTGTTACACCTTTGAAATAGGTGGGAAAGATGTCAACATGTGGAGTTTAGAAACCTTGAAAGAATAGGTTAAGAATGGAAGAAAAATGACTTGAAAAACTTTGGGAAAACGTGAGAAATGAATGAGAAACTAATTTATCCAACCTAATAAACTTTCATTTACTTTTCTTATTCTTTTTCCTTCACTCCCCGGGTTTGTGGAAATTCGGGGCGTGACAGAGATGGAGGAGAATGGGGAAAGAATAAAAGTCTCAATAAATCAATAATAAAAGGATCCACAGGGAATACAAAAACCATAAAGCTAAGAGTCCAAATAAATAATCGAAATGATAAATAAGTCTTAATTCTTACTTCTGCGCCAACTAGAATGAAGGACAATCTGAGTCCCATTACTTCCCTTCCCACCTTTCATATTGTTCGTCCTTCCTACAAATATTTGGTAGTGCAAAGCTCTTACAAAAAAAAGGCACCGTCAGTGAGTAATGGAAAATATGAAGCTTCCATGGAATCGAATAGGAACAATGTAGTCACCATGGATTGCACCAGTGAGGAATAGGAATAAACTTCTGGCCAATTCCTGTATCCTGATGGGCATGAACCTAAGCAAATGGGTTGTGGAGGGTGATGCTAAGCATCATACTTGCAGAGGTTCTCAAAACCCATGTATTCATGCCGTTCAAACTTCCCAATCATGTTTGATATACCAACCCCACCTGTCAAACCAAATAGTTTTAAAAAAAAAAAAAAATTTCCATGAAAGGAAATATGGCCAACTTTCTTAAAAATAGAACAGTAAACTTAATTAAAATTTTGTTGCAATAGAATTTTAGAGTTGTGTTGTGAACCTATAGAAAACATTGATTCCAAAAGTCCAATCAACGGTGAAAGCCAATACTCACCTAGTGAGATTGCACTCACAAAGATTGTGAAAGCCAGAATGAAGATGATTAGGGATGCCCTTCCTAATAAATTGATCAGCTTGCTCACGACATGTTGCCCAATAAAAGCAGAAATAGTTGCCACAGCAATAAAGTAAAGAGCTGCTCAATAAGTGCAAGAACTATTAAGTTCAAATCAGGAAAAAAAATTGTAACATGGTTTTTCAGATGACTTCCAAGAGAATAAAAATCAGTTGACAAAAAAAATATTTGATTTTGGTTGAGATATGCACTTACCATAGGGAACTGGAAAACGTTTTAGAAGGTAGTATTCGATAACGGACATTGAAGAGGAGAACATCATTGCGAAGGTAGCTGTGGCACTTGAAACCTACACAAAAGTTAGAAAGATTTTTAAAGCCAGACTAATAGCACCTATTTCATGTGTAAGAAGAAAATGCAACAAACCATATGCAGTTACTTCATCTTCCTGTTTTCTTTTTTGCAATTTTTTTTCCTGTCTCAACATCTGTGCATTGCATCCGTGTTCGCAGATTAAAATCTTCAGAGGTTTCACATTTCTTTCCATGAGATCTTTGGAAGGTTTTTTTTTTTTTCCTTCAGAAGGTTAAACCTAAGAATGTTCAGAATATGAATTATTTGAGACCTGCGCGTCTATCCGAGTGAAAAAATAGCAGCATTGTCTATTGATACAGGTGATGATTTCGAATCCCCTCCCCAGCTTTGAAATCTTAGTGTTCGAAAGTATAAAATTCGTATCTTTCTACGTTTCCAGTAATACACATAATGTTTAACTTAACATTCTCAACCCATTTGCTAGATTAGTCATTGATTTGCGGGTTGTTGGCAAAAATCTATATATTAAAAAGAGTATATAAAAATTTCTCATTTCTGTATGAATCCCCTAATGGCAATGTGCGTCTTCATCATAAAATGCAATGATCTTCCACCATTTGAATTCTTTGATATGTCCTAGCTCATTCATGTGTTGTTTCTGAATGATGAATGCCTGCCATAGCTCCCCTATAACAAATTGTCCTCAGTAATTGGTCTCAGCATTCTTCGACACATGTTCCAGATGTATTTTGATGGTAAACATAGTAAAGAGTCAAAAGCTCCACGAGTCCATGACATGGTTTTGAGGAACACAACTTTCACTATCCTCAACATGAACATATTGGCTGTATTCCATGCTTTTTGTTTTTGATACTTTTATTTGTGGTTGTTTGGGTTTATTTCCTTTTTTCATTTTCTCTTCTTTTTTTTTTGTTGGGGGGGGGGGGGGCGGGGGGAGGAGGATTCCATGGTAGGCACAATCAAGAAGATGATGTTAATAGAGTCAAGTGATAAATGGCATATGGAAAGGAATTTCTCCCTATTTATCTAACTTAATTTCTTAAATTTAACTGATTAAGCACATGAATAATGACACAAAGCTTATCACCTATTGTTTTTTTTGTTCCACTTTTACTGTATCTTAGGAGAAGCACAAACTCACCTGAGGAGGAACTCCCAGCTCTAAAAACAGTGGACCCATGATGAATCCTCCTCCTAGACCAAGCAGCCCCCCAACCATACCAGCCAGTAAGCCAAAGGAGCAATAGACGATCAGTTGGTGCACTTGCAAGTTGGTGCCTGCATCTCCCTGGGATTCAATTTTTCTCCATCCCTTGTACAGGCTCATTGCCTCGTACGAGGATACCCCAACGGAAACTGGGATCTGAGGAAATTGAAAGGATAAATTCACATGGATGAGCGAAATCCAATTTCAAGCCTAGCAAGCTTGAAGTCATTTCGACTGTGATAATATCAACACTGCACTAAGAGAGTTTGTCCTAATATTTATAAGGCACACTCGCTTTATGCATCCACATAGCGAGAAAAATGTTATAAGTACACTTGAACAGAAGAGTAAAAATACCTGCAACAAGTTCACTACCCAATATGCTACAGAACATGTAGCAGTATAGTTCTGTTCCAACACATAAATACAGTGAGTTCACCAATTCAATCGAGCTCATAATATTACAACATAAGCTCACTAAAAAAATCGGGAAGAAAAGACAGGGAAAAATGACAACCTTAATTATCTGCAGTGCCAGGAATGCAACCCAAACAAAAACTAGAAGCCCAAATTCTGTCCAGCAAACATTCTCAAGAATAGTGACCTGAGATTATTACAGCAATTAGATTTGATGACTTGGATGAATTAAGAAAGTCCAATTCTCACAGCACACTTACCTTTGGTTCTGCAGACACATTGGCCCCCGTTTCGGAACTATTGCTTGGGCCACCGGGAAGAAGCTTGTATTCTTCTTCTTCTCTGCCACTACCTGACAGAAAACGGCACGCATATTGGTTTTATTTCAAAGAAAAAAACAATTATTAATAAGTTCTTTATTGCTTTGGCAGTGTAGAAGGGGTAGCGCATCAATCCACCATTTCCATCCAAGAGCTTAGTAGCCTCCTGAAATTAGAAAAAGCAATAGATAATCACAATGGATGATATAAGACTGTTTCTGTAAACAAACACACTCTGGTGGCAGTGAATGCCACATGGAAAAAAGCATTCCATTTTGTCGTCAAATAATTTGACAGAACCAAAATCCATCTTGTGACAGTTTGGTTTAGTAAACCGAAGTTGACACAGATTGCAAATTGAAAATGAACTCAACATGAAAAAAACTGGTAGTAAAAATCAAAATCCTCGGATGCAAAATAGGTCAGTCCATGATAACCTTTTTCATAATGGTTTCTTTCTTCCATGTTTCAACACCTTTGAAAAAGGCCTTGGTCGATGTGCCTGCAGACCAGCACATAAAATCAGCACTCTTCCTGGAGCAGAATTCATTTTTTGGCGAGGAAAATTGCAACAAAACAAAGCATGACCTATGAAGAGAATGATCAACAGAACTGTAACCATCCAGTCAGCAAAAACCACATTGAAAGCAACTCCAATGCTAATCCCCAGCATAAGCATTGGTTGGATAAGCACAGCCAAGTCATAGTCAATGATGGGCATATCAACTGTGGGATGCCGTAGCTTAAGATTATAATAGACAGTTGAGACTGCCGCACCCATGATCATACCTGACAAATGAACAGGATCTATCACTCCCTAACCATGCTAGAGAGGTTTATATAGCCAAAAAAATGTTCTAAAAAAATACAGTTTTTCCCCCTTCGGTGGCTATAATTTAAAGTAGAGAAAAGATGATCCATGCAAACTTCTAAATTTATAAAACTAAACCAGGGTTCAAACTTAAATTCTCAATAATGCTGTGACAAAATTTAGCTCAACAAGGGTCAGGGAAGATCATGTTGAGGAGGGAAATAAATCAAAAACTTCAGGGTAAGAAATAATAATTAAAGCTGGTTATGTTGCTCAAGTTTGTTAGGATCTACAGTTTTAGAAATTCACTCGTCTCTTACATTTTGAAATAGCAGTCGCTGATTTGGCATCGAACCCTATAATTAAGGTAAGCATGGGAACAAATATGCCACCACCGCCAACACCACCTACACTCCCCAAAGCTGCTCCAAAGAATCCAATTATGGTACCCAAAACAACTTGCCACCCAAATTTCAATTCCTGCATGCCACATTCCAAACTTTTGCTCATTAAATGTTCCCAAACCAACACCAATAGTTATGAACATAATTTTAGAATCACACAAACTAGGTACGCATGGATGTAAGTAGGTATTTTATGTTTATAATCTTCACTCAACAAATCCATAACAACATGGAAAATTGGGTTAATCATTGAAGACATCTGGGCAGGTGTTGGAGAATTGGCCATACAGTTTAACCACACTACAAGAGTTTTAAACATGGCAACACATTGGATGGCAAAGGTTGCAATTTCTGGCCTGTTTTTGAGTGGCTAATTTTCTAGAAGAACTATTAACTATTTTGAAGGAAGATTGCAACCATGCTTTTTGTTAGCTCAGTAACCAAATGTCGCCAATAAAAAAATAATAACAAATCCCTAACAAAGTTCTTTGTGTTGGTTCAAATGCATCCTTTCTTTTATATATTGTATGATCATAGACTGAATACCTAGGAAGTACGAATACTTCCCAGAGGGTGCCGTGGCAGTCGGAGTCTGACACGGACACGGCTAAAAGTGTCGTGAATAGTGATCTCAGTCAAACATGACCAGAATACAACCAGGACATGACCAGAAATTTTTTTATAAAAAAAACCGTACTTTATAAATATTAAAAGGGGTGTGATTTCTATTTTTTTTATGTAACTTATATACTATGAATGTTAATGGATGTAACGATATTTGATGAAAATGGTGGATATTTATTTTAATCTATTTCAATTTTAATCAAAAAATCAATAATTACTAAGTCTTATTATCGATATTGTTATAATATACGTTTTATATTTAATATATTATTATCTAAAAAGTATATTATATTATTTTAATAGTCGTATCCTATATTTTCAAACTTTGTCACCTGTCCATATCTGTGTTTCCTAGGTTAATACACATAAAGATATGCATCCTTTCAACTTTTTCTACAACTTTTTTTTTGGGTAAGTATTAAGTAACTTCTTCTACAACTTGCCAGCACAAAAAAGTACATAAATCCGTGCTTATAGTTATAAACTTGTAAGAAAGTTGATAAAATATAAAGAGCACCAAATCAAAGATGCCACTAGAGCAATCAATGAGATACAGTTGGAGATAACCATCTAAGACAAGCTGTATGGCTGAGTAATTAACAACAAGTACCAAGAAATGGCAGATGAAGAATTCAAAAAACAAAACACCAACCAATTCAAAAGGAATCAAAATGCAAATGTTAAGCTATAATTTGAGTATTTTAACTTACTGGCCAAACGTGTTGGTAACCCGATTGATTGGATAGCCATAAGAATTTCGTGAACTGCATAAAGTAGTTTGATTCAGATTCATCGGGAATAGTTGAAGTTTCATGTTTGAAGCTTCTTTCTGCTGAAACAAAGATTGAAGCTAACAGAAAGCTCCACGCTGTCCTCGATATTGATACCATAATCCTCCTTTTTCCTCCTCCAATTCCCGCCATTCAAATTCAATTCCAAATATTAATCCCACAAAGAATCCCCCCTTTTTTCCTTTCACAATTATTTCCCTCCCTCTCTACTCCAAAAGAGAGAGAGAGAATTACAAAGTGATCTCACCAGCAATCAATTAGACTCAGCAAGAAAATTCAGGGGAGAAAATTTACTTCTGAAATCACACGAGAAAGAACAAAATTCAAAATCAACACGGGGACTATGTGATTCCTGGGAATTGAGGGAAGAAATGAATTGTTGGGTGCTTTGATTTCTGGGATATATAGAAACCCGAGAAAAGAGTAAGATAAAACGACGAAGAAGGTAAGCAATAGAGAAGAAATGAAGGCATTCGAAGCGAAGGCAGCTATATATATATAAGGAAGAAGGGACAAGCAATGAGTTTGGTAACTTTGCTTAGATCCCATGTCAGCCCTACTCTCTCTCTCTCTAAAATTAATGTCTGCTTGGAGGCATTCTCTCTGTTCCAGGCTTCCACCGATGAGAATCCCATTGGAAACCACTGAGACAGCAACAGCGAAGAAAATCAGAGTCGGACCACTGTGACGTTTGTCACAATCACAGAGACTCTTAATATTTAAAATATTACACACAAACCTCCTAAAATTTATACCCGCATAACATTTGACATTTGCTATCAATGTTTGTTAGAATATCCGTTAATAAATTACATTCAAACTCTCTGGAGTTTATAAGTGTGTAATACTTAGACCTCTCAAGTTTAAAATGTTATATTTAGATAAAAAATAATCTAATTAAATATAGAACATCAAATATTTTAAATTTTATACCAAAATTTATGTTTTATTATATCATTTATTGATATAAAATTAAAATTAAAAATAAAAATTAATTTTTTTAAAAAAATTATAATTAGTATACAATTATATTATCTATTGAAATAAACTAAAAAAATACATAAGGGATTAAAGTGTGATGAACACAATATATTCTATCTTTGATTGAAAAAATTGGTCGTTTAATAGATAGTATAATTGTATATTAATTATGATTTTTTTAAGAAAAAATTAAAATTAAAATTAAAATTTTATATCAATAAATAATATAATAGAACATAAATTTTTGTTATAAAATTTAAAATATTTGATATTCTATTTTTAATTGAAATATTTTTTGTCTAAGTATAACATTTTAAACTTAAAAACTCTAAATATATCTATTAGACGATCAAACTACCACAATTAAATATAGAAGTTATTGCATTCATTACAATTTGACCTTTTATTTATTTTTTTAATATAATTGTATAATAATTATGATTTTTAAAATAAAAAATATATTTTTATTTTTGATTAAAATATTTGATATTTTAGCTTTGATTGAAATATTTTTTGTCTAAGTAAAACATTCTAAACTTGGGTGTCTAAATATTACACGCATATAAACTTTAAGAGGATTGGTGTAATTTATTAATGAATATTCTAATGGATATTAACGAGTCTAAATATTATGCGCATACAAACCTCAAGGAGTCTATGTGATATATTTCAAATGTCAAGGGGTTTAAGTGATTAAGTGACAAATTTTAAAAGATTTGAGTGTAATTCTCCCTAATTTTTTTTAATATCAAAGTACTAGTTATTATCTGTACTTGAAGACACAGAGTAATAAAAAAAATATTCAACAATAAACATATTTGTATTCACATCCAAAATCAAACCACACATATAAAGGATAAAGAAAAGAATTAAGTACCGGTTATAGTGAGACTGAGCGGTGGTAACGGTGGAAAGTGACAATAGTGGTATTGGCGGGAGATGATGATGTTTATGGTGGGTGGCGACGACTGTGGTGGTGGTGGTGGCAGCCATGGGTGGCAACGGTGATGGGTTTTAGGTGACAATGGTGGTAGTAACAGTCATAAATGACAACGGTAGTGATGATGGGTGTGGGCGTTGACGATGGCGACAGTGGGGCGACTACAATTGTTATGGTGGTGGTGATGATGGGGCGACGACAATTGTTGTGGTGGTGGTGGTGGGCGGTAACGATGGTGATGGTGAACGACGATAGGTGCTTCAAGGCAATAATGTGATGGATGGTGGCGAATGACGATGATGATGGTGGTGGTGAGGGTGGGTGACAGTAGCTGACTGCGATGGTGGACAACGACGAGTGACGGTGGGTGGTGGTAGGTGCTGACAGTAGGTGAATGATGGTGGTAGTGGTAACAAATATAAGAATAAGATGAAGATAGTGGTAGGTGGTGATAGTGACAACGATGGTAGTAATCAGTGGTAGGTGGCAATGATGGTGATGATGGGGGTTGACGGTAGGCAATGGAAGTGGGGGTGGGTTAGTGGTAGTTAGGGATGACAGTGGACCCGAAAAAAACAAGTATTCGTCCAAACCCGTCCCGTTTGGACCGGGAATTGACTATACGTATTAGACGGTGGACGTATACGGGGATACCCATATAAACCCATGCTAGGATGGACTTACCCTTACCCCGGCCCCGCCCCTGTTACCCACTAAATAAATAAATAAATATAAATATATATTGAGTTGATTTTACCACATTATGTTATTTGTGGACATTTGTTTGTGTTTTGTTCAAATATGTAATATTTTGAAGTAGTATTTTGAACATTTGTTGTTTGTATTTTATTCAAATATGTTATGTTATATCATGTTGTGTTAGATTATTTAGAATATTGTTGGAGTATTTAAAATATTGGATTTAATTAGCTTGGGTTTGAGCGGGGACGGGGGAAGCGGGCACGGGGACGGGGATTAACAATTTACCTGTGGACGGAGATGGGGATGAAAATTATACTCGCTAACGGGGGTGGACCGGGGATGGATGAAATTTTTTTAAGCGGATATGGGAATGGAGACTACACCCCTCGTCCCCGCTTCGGTCTATTGACATCCCCTAGTGGTAGTGGGGTGGCAGTAACGATAATGACAGTGGTGATGGGATAGCAACGATGACGATGGTTGGGGTGGTGATGGTGGGATAGTGACGGTGGTGATAGGGTGGCGATAACAATGGTGGTTGTAGTGGTAGTGGTAGTGGTGGGGTGGTGGTGGTTGTGAAGCGGTAGAGGTGGTGGTAGTGGTGATGATGGTGGTAGGGTGGTGGGCCAGAATCCCATTCTAACTAAAAATTCTTGTGGTTCTAGAGGATCCAGCTACAAGAGAATCAGGAACGGAGAACTTTCCTCTCTAACTCTTTGTTCTTAAGAACTCTAGTTTTAATAATGAGTAATTGTCCTTCTCCAACCCTTACTACCCAACCTGAGAGTAGACAGCGGACTTGACCAATATCTCACGATACGAGCTGACCGCAGCCTGCAGCACCTATAAGAAAAGTTAGTATCATCCCGTTAAGGACAAGTTTTGTTGTTCATGTGCCAAGGGTTGGTAAGGTTTTACGTGTTGTATCAAATTAAACCACGTACTCCATTGCTTGTGCAGGTCCCCCGCCAATTCCTTTGAGTTTCGGTCTTGCGACCGTACTCCCTTATGGTGGTAGTGATGGTTAGGTAACGGTGCTGGTGGTGGTGGCAGTGGTGATAGTGGTGGGGTTTGGGGGTAGTTGTCGTGGTGAGGTGATAGTGATGGCGGTGGGGCAGTGGGGGTGGTAGTGGTAGTGTTGGGTGGTTTCAAATACTATTTTTTTAAAGTATGCCACACCCCGAATCGACACGACATGTGACAAGTGTTACTTTAATCCACAGAACATTATCATACCGAGTCGTCACGTAACGTAGCATAATAACCCACAATATACAAACCACAGCTTAATATAAAAACATATGCAATACTTTTACACTAACATATTACAAACTAATTTCTAATTAAGTATACGTTACACATTAGGTTTTCATTTATTCTACTACAAACTTTGGATACATCTTCCTAATAAATATACAGAAACCTTAGTAGGTTATTATGTACACCTCTCACAGCTTCGTCGTATCTGAAAAAGGGAAAGTAATGTAAGGTGAGCATCAACAGCTCAGTAGAGTGACTCAATTTCCAAGCAAACGAGTTTAAAAATAACATATGTTAACATGATTGGGCAGAAATCCAAACAAGCATTTGATACATATACGTCAACAAAAACATCATTTCATTTTAAACTGTAGTAGTTAAACAAAACTGTAAAAGAGAATTCAGAAATTCGAGTACAGTGCTACACTGGTGGGCAATTCATCCTAATAGACCACTCAGGGTCAATACGATCCAATAATTTAGGGGACTTTCACCCCAAGGAAGATACGCTTTCAAGTCAATACGGTCTAATTCAGTACCCAAGTCCGAAAACCAACAGGGTCACCCAGGCATTTACGAACTCAATGAGTACCCTCTACGGCTTCAAACTGGAATGTAAACCATTTTGCCACTCGACCCGTGTGCACTTATATTTTCATTAAAAAGGATCCCGGAGTTTCATTCAATGCGAACAATTCAAGCAATACGATCATTTCTAAAACAATAGTGCAAACCGCACTCAAAAATGGTTATTTGATAATTTAAGAGTGACTGAAAAAAATGGATAAATAATATTCAACCAGATAATATGACGATGATGTAGTGCGTAAAATTTGATTTTTAAACGAATAAAAATTGGATGAAAAATATAATTATATCAGTATCACATCATTTGGTACGTATTCTTTTTTTTTTTTGTCAATTTAATATTTTCCATTTTTTTTCAAACATCAATGGTTACAAAAATCCATTTTTTCGATGTCATAGCCATATAAAAAAGAGAAAATATTCTATGCCAGGGTAGTATACATTAATATTGGAAAAAATAAAAGTATACATTAATATTGATCATAATCTCATTAATTTAAAACAAATCTGATGTGCCCTATTTAATCCAATAAGTTGTAACAACCACTATATTCATAGAACTACAGATCCGATTCCAAATTTGTGAGACGAGACAAAATCGTATGAATTTATATATATATATATATATATATATATATATATATATATATTAATTGAATCTGGGTAGGAT
>CM042186.1:38477720-38494377 GCA_023539305.1 Ilex asprella | reverse complement strand
CCTAATTTTCATTGCTCAACTCGTACGGGTTGGTTCAGTAATCGTGCAAGACACAACACCACTCAATGAGATAATTAGATTTGAAAAATATGAAAGAATTTTAAGTAACGTCCTCCCTATTTGTGGTTGAAGGCGGAACACGTTCAATTGAAACGGAAATTTTTTTTTTTTGCCCATGATGTTTTTGCCCTTAATAATTTTTGTCTCCAACTTGTTTTTTTTTTTTTTAACATAAAATAAATATGCAGATAGATAATTCTATCAAGCTATAGAGAAACAAACATAAACATTGAATGAGGAATATCAAATTCTTACCGATTAGAACGGTATTCGTCTCCCATTCTATAACATTGTCATCAACGCTTCACTCTCCCAATCTCTGTAATCTCAGTCTTTCTGGATGGTATTCTTCGGCAACTTCCCCCCCCCCCCCAATTTGCTTTGAGAGCTTCTTTGGCAACCTGTCAATGAGTTTTAATACTTGCAAGTTGCAAAGTATGGTTCTTTTCTTTGTGTGTGAATATACTATGATATTTCGTATCCAATCAATATTTAATTATAAATTTTATCAAACAACACCATAGTTGAGAAGGTAAACAAAGAAGGTGAGGCTGAAACCCTAATTGCTCACCCGGTAAGACACCCCTTACCAACTAAGAGGGGGACACTCGTCCTTGAACAACAAAGACTTTTTCTACATGTTAGTCACAAGGTATCTCTGAGCAATAACTGTAGAATGTATTAGGATGACTACATACTAAAAATTCCAGAACATGACATAAGGATATGATGAGTACTTTACTAAATTTTGCTCACGTGGCGTGAATTATTAGATTAGCAGGCCCATGAAAAAAAGTGTCTAGGACCCACAAATCTAACTACTTACTCACGTTTAATTGGTAAGCAAAATTTGTAAAAGACTTGATAAGAATAGCAATGATGGAGGGATAATGAGAATCACCCTTGATAGATTCACATATTAATAGGGTGTAATATGGTTTAGGGCATGCAGTTATGGGACAGATGAATGAGTGAATCATTGTTACAAGAAGGTAGTTAATAACCACCTACATTGTCATGTCTAGGGATGGCCCTCTTTCACCAACATTTTCAATACATACTTTGCCTTCATTTTCATTGAGCTGTTGTTGGTATGCCCAATGATTAGGTACCTAATTTTGGGATTGGGTTGGGGAGGGGAGGAGAGGATTGGTTGTATCCACATTTGTTTCTCTTTCTTCTTTGCCAATATTATTCTCTATTTTAAAATTATGTAATTGAATGTGTGGGTCTTGACACGCCTCTAAAGTTGTTACATTGTGACTCTAAATGTCATGATTGTAAGTCATAAAAATAATTTATGTACCTTTGATTTGTTTTTATATATCACTATAACAAAAGCCTCGTGTGTTAGGTTAGGCATTAATTTATGGTTGCACTTGAAGGGTATTCAATCTCTCAACAAAAATAATAGCACCAAAACTAAGTTGTCTACATCACATATTTTGTTAAACTAAGCAATGCACTACATTCGTAGCACGTAAAAGTTTTTGTTAAAATATTTGATAACAAAAATAAAATCTAATTATATAGCTAAATTAGATATTATCTCATTTATCATACTTAAATTATTTGTATTTTCTTGATAACTATAAACATGAAATAAACTCATTTATGTGATTATGTTATTCATAGGATTTTCTTTTATCGATCCTTTTTTTTTTTGTCTTGCTTTTTTTTACATAGATCCTCAGTAGTTTTTCACCAAATTATTTAGATTGTGGATGAAAAGAAAAAGATACATGAATTGGTTTTTGGGCAATAGAGACGATATTATGTTAATGAAGTTGTTGACGCATATTAACATAAAAGTTTTGGAAAAAATAGCTTTATTTATATATATATATATTTTCAAGTATAACATGATGATTTAAAAGTTTTACAAAGATAAAGAGATTTACATTATATGTTAGAGATTAGTTTATTATTAAAGTAGAAAAAATATAATAGTAATTTACATATTTAAATACAAATGAACATGCATGTTAGCCTTTATAGTTTCTTATAAGGTAAAATAATAAATTAATTTTTTTTATATTAAGATATTTTTATTAGTAGAATAGATAAATATATAAATTTATAACTAAAGTCTAAAACACAATCTTACAGTTAACTCGCATTAATCAGGTTAATTGGGTCAATTATTAAACTTGAGAATTCGAGACTAACTCAAAGAAATACTTGGTTAACCATCAACTCATAACCACCACAACCACCAAATTTATACTTTTGAGCTAAGACCAGTCTCCTGGTCTTATTTTAGGGTAATTCTTATTTAAAAGTGTAGTGTAATGTGAATAGTTTTGTGAGGAATATTAGTGGTGGTTGAATAAGTCTATTTAAAATTATCGGATAAGTTTATTTATGTCTACCCTATTTTGTATTATAAATATAATGATTATACAACCTCTGATGTCATCGTTAATAATAAATTTATAAGTAGGCAAGAGGCACAAGATACGTGAAACTCACTTCTTTACATAAGATAGTTAATTTTGAGAAATATTATGTTGCCTAAATTATAACTCAAATCTTTTATCCTAAGTATATCTACATCACACATTAAATAAAAAAATTAATTTTTTGGGACCCACAAAAAAAATTGTGTGGTATGCATACATTTAAGATGAGAAATTTGAGTTTTAATTTAAGTATCATAACAATACCCATTATTTTTTAATAAGAATAAAATAGTTATTAAATCGCGTGAAAAACTCATTTGTCAATTTGTAATTTAGAATTGAGTAGTGATATCACGTAATAGTAATAGTGATGACTTATTATTATATTCAATATTTTTAATCAAAAAATGTTAAATAGATTTAAAATTCAAATTTAAAAATTAAACTTAATTAATTATTATAATTAAATAAATAATAAAATTCAATAAATATGCGGTAAAGTAACGTGTTTTATCCGCCAACCTTACTACCGCCAAAACTATGGCTGCTCCCCCTTTTCCATCAAAAACCTACAAACACTTTCGTTGATTAGTCATCGTCCTTTCCCTCTGCAGTGTCAGTTTTTCAAAATCTTTGGGCTTGAATGTCTTCTTATTCTTTGATCAAAATTTCACCCTCATGTAACATGGGCAACATGTTTTTTTTTTAATCCACAATATACAACAGAAATTCATTCATTAGTCAGAAATTCATTCAGTAGTAAAAAATAACAATCTCATCATACGGTACACTCGGAATAAAGAATTAGCATATTTAAATAGAATATAAGTTGCTCGATTATCCGAACATCTTACTCACAAGACAGGGAATTAATTGATTCGATCTGTAATAATGTGAATTTAATCTACAAAATGTCCAACCTTTGACAAGTCATTGTTGCGCAAATTGATCTCAAGCAATATGAAATCTCTAGTTGATTCTTATCTACCCTAATTTCTAAAGAAAATTTTGCCCCCTTGGTGACAATTCTGAACTATATAGCCTTGAAAATTCATAATCAACAAGGCACAGTCCAACCCCATTGCCAACCATATCTACCCTTTCAATCCAATGAGAATCAAAAGCACCAATATTCTTTGCATTGAAGTGAAAAAAGAAACCATCCTGGCTGAATGACTCCTGATAAAAAAAATATATTCATACTTAATGACAACTTAGTCATATCTAATTCTGATTATTTTGGGATTTCACTAAAGAAAATGAACTTTTTTAAGGATTTGGTAATTATTATGAAGCACCCAAGGAGTTCTAAGTCTCAACTATGACAGATATGATGACGTTTACTTAGATGGGTTTGGCCAAAGCCAATTGTTTGTAAAATTAGAGTGAGTGAACCACCCTAGCCTACCTTAGTTGGTCAAATTTGTCTTTTTAATGTTGGAGATTAGGAAGTCAATTCTTGCTAGAGGTATATATTAATTTCTTTTTTTTTTTTTTGGGGTTAGTGGTGTCCAGGCCAGATTCCGCGTATTTCCACTAATTCTTTATTTGATTTGATCAAAGACAAATTATTCACACTTAGATTAAGTTATTCATGACTAATCCCTTCATTGATCTGGTCACAGGTAAACTATCTATACTAAGACTAGGTATTCATGAAGAATAAATTCATCAGGGTCTAACATCAAGGGATTGCCACAAACTCAAAACATCTGAATTTACAATTCGTCCTTGTTAATACTTGAACAACATCTAGAAGTTTTAGGAGCTCTATTCCATCCATAATTTTTTTATCATAATTGTTTGGGATGTTACTCGGACGAGTTGAATAAGTTGAGAGACCAATCCTAACTCAACTTAAATTTGCCATGAATTCGGATTCAACTTGAACTTTTTCATTCTAAGTATTGTTCATATTTAAGTTTTTAAACTTGGTTTCAATTCGACTAAGAAATCGGATTACATAATTTGATGTGAAGATAAATGAACTCTTTGAGGTTGGGTTAAAGTTGAGTCCCCAAGACTAAAGAATCCAATTTTTTTAAAACTAATGCCAGCCTAAATTTTGACAAATTCTAATCAAGTACCAAATATTACGGTATGAATTTGGATTGACCCGATCCACAGTTGATAAAAAAAAAAATTCAATTTAGATAACACCATATATCTTATTTGGGGGGGGGGTTGCCTGAAAGATTTAAGTTTTTTTTATTTTGTATCTTTCAAGATGAATTTTTTTATATTGTATCTTTCAAGATGAATTTTTTTATATTATATCATCAATGTATTAAAAGTGTTACAATGTGATCTTTTTATTATTTATTCCATCAAAATCCATTCTATTGAAATTGACAGAATAAATAATTAGAATTAACATAAGGGTCACTTTATATTACTTTTAATATATTGAAGGTATAATATGAAAATTTTAATTTTTGAGGGTTGAAACTAATTTTTTTAAAATCTTTGCAATTCGCCTCTATATATGAGAAAATATTCATTACAATGGTGATATCACGTGACAATGTGATGTGGTATCACCAACTAATAATAATAAAACAAATAAACACATAGATTCTATAAAAATTAATAACTAATTTACCATATAAGCAAATAACTTTCCACCCTCATGTCATGTAAGTCAAAGTAGGGTTCACCTTTTCTTATTTATAATTTTATTATTGGTTAGTTATACCATGTCATCAATTGTGACATGATACCACTGTTTTATTCAATATTTACTCCTCTATATATATGTCCCATTACTTCTCTTATATGTAGAGTGAGTGAATTCTATTTCATTACTCTCTCCTATGAACAAAAGGAATTTATAGACATATCACCATCTCTCTCTTTCTCTCTCTCAACCTCTCTATCTGTTGAATGAATGCTGATTTATCCCCTTAGCCTTCGCTCTTCTCTGCGGTTATTCCTCCATTGAACAACACAGAGTATCAAGCAAAACTTACTCTCACAACTGGATAAGAATTCTCACAATCCACTCCACCAATCCAGGGATTCCCCCCATGCCCAATCTCTCTCTAGATAAGATAGAACTTTATCAGCACGTTCCTTTTACCAAATGGGTTTTCTAAATTCTTGTTGTTTCTCAAAAACTTAACCGGTTTTGAATTACACAACACAACCCATATCTGATTATATTTTCTGTTAGCTGTTATGGATTATTTGAGAGAGATGGAGGGTAAAAGAGCCAATGATCGTCGTTCAACTGAGAAGTCTCTGAGATGTGTATGGGTTCCCGGACCTGTCATCGTCGGCGCCGGACCATCAGGGCTAGCCGCAGCAGCTTGCTTGAAAGAAAAAGGGGTACCAAGTGTAATTTTAGAAAGAGCAAACTGTATAGCTTCGTTATGGCAGCTGAAGACTTATGATCGTCTTCGTCTTCATTTACCGAAGCAATTCTGTGAGCTTCCTCTCATGCCCTTCCCAGAAAAATTTCCGACTTACCCTACAAAGCAACAGTTCATTGGGTACTTAGAATCATACGCGAGAAGATTTGATATTAAGCCTGTGTTTAATCAAACTGTGGAGTGTGCTCAGTACGATCGTAGTCTTGGGTGGTGGCGCGTGAGGTGTGTGGGGATGAAGAAGGAGGAGACGGAGTACGTGTGCCGGTGGTTGGTGGTGGCGACAGGGGAGAATGCGGAGGCGGTGGAGCCGGAGATTGAAGGAGTGGAGGAGTTTGGAGGGACAATAGTGCATACGAGTTCGTATAAGAGTGGTGATGCTTTTGGAGGAAAGAGAGTTTTGGTGGTGGGATGTGGAAATTCAGGAATGGAGGTGTGTTTGGATCTCTGCAATCATAATGCTCGGCCTTCCCTTGTCGTCAGAGATACAGTAAGAACCACTTTGACTCTCTCTCTCTCTCTCTCTCTCTCTCTCTCCACATATTAAAGCAAAACCCTTCGAAGATTTTTTAAGTTTTTGCCTCCCCATTCTTTGAATTTCCATTATAATAACCAAAAGCTTTTAGTTTCTATTTTTATCTCAAAACTCACTGGATAAAAAGAAGAAACCAGCTGGGATTTTCTCAGATTTTGCTTTTCTGAAAATAGGTATGAATATATATATATATGTGTGTGTGTGTGTGTGTGAGTGCATATTTGGAAGTATAGATTATTCGGTTATAAACATAAATAAAAAAATGGTAATTTGGATGTATGTTGAATCTCTGCAATCAGAATGCTCGCCCTTCCCTTGTCGTCAAAGACACAATAGAACCACTTTGACATCTCTCTCTCTCTCTCTCTCTCTCTCTCTCTCTATATATATATATATATATGCATCCATAAAGCAAAACCCTTTGAAGATGTTTTAGGTTTTTGTCCCTCCAATCTTTGAATTTCCAATATAATAAACAAAAGTTTCAGTTTCTAACTTTACCACAAAATTCACCAGGTAAAAAGAAGGAACTAGCTGGGATTTTCTCAGACTTTTTTCTTCTGAAAATAGATAGAATATGTGTATATGTGAGTTTATATTTGGAAGTATTGAGTATATGGTTATAGACACAAAAAAAATGGTATTCTACAACTTTTTTTTCTGAATGTTCTCGTTTTAACCAGATCTTTTGACAACACAAGCAAACCCTAGTTCAGGTTCCTTGATGGTTTTTTTTCTCTCTTAATTTTGATCAAGGAAATAGAAAATATGTTTCTTCTCATAAATGTTGTTGAAACTTACATTTTTTTTGTGACAAGGGATTAATTTCTTCTTCGATCCGATTAAAAGTAGATCATTCATACAAGAATTAAGATATTCATGAGATAAATTCTTATGACCTGTCACAGTTTTAGTAACTGTTTGTGTTCGTGAATTCCATTCCAACTTCCAAGTTTCCAACAGTTTATTCCAACTTTAAAGTTCATGAAAAGTAATGAATCTATTTGTTTGAGAAAAAAGGTAATAATAATCACTTTATTGGGGTTCCCAAGCATGCGCAAAATTGGTCAAAAACGTAGGATTTCATTTCATAATCATACACACATGTTTGCACTGTAAAGGACAATTAGCATATGGAGTCCAGTCATGGAGCTTTGGAGGCAACCAGCCAGGCCTCCCAAGGACTAGGTGGGTCTTGCCGTGTGGCTGTAGAGAGTGTACGAATGTAATAGAACGACATCGAGCAATACCGACAGAGTGTTAGATTGAAAAAGAATATAAACACAACACCAGATATTGGACATTCTTGTAATACCACAACATTGATTTTGGGCATATACGTCGTGATTTGACAACAATAAATCGTGTGACACGGTTGAGTCATCCAAGACATCTCAAACGACTTGGAGTCAACTATGAATGGAGAGACTCATGGTTTACATGTTGTATCTAGGTCTCAGAAAGAATGTTTGCTTTCATGCACATTAACTGATCTTTTAGGTTTCTTTTTGTTAGTCTCCATCTTTTTAAACCCTTCTTTTTGTGTTGATCAAACTAGGTGCACCTCCTACCACGAGAGATGCTGGGAACTTCAACTTTCGGATTGTCCATGTATCTGCTCAAATGGCTGCCCATGCGCCTTGTTGATCGCCTCCTATTGATCATTTCGTGGCTAATGCTCGGAGACACCACAAGATTTGGCCTCGATCGGCCTCGACTGGGGCCACTTGAGCTGAAGAACTTGACCGGAAAGACACCGGTGCTGGACGTTGGGACACTGTCCAAAATCAAAAGTGGAGACATCAAGGTACAATTGTCTATCAATTCAAATTGCAAAATCAAATTAACTTTTTTTTAACTTTGCTTTACACTTTTATAGTGTTGGATGGATCCCATAGTTAGCTTTTATTAATGAGGCGCACTAGTGGATTTGATGGCCAGGGGGGTCAATTCTCTTGTTTCCTCATGAATTTACTATGTGTTTTCCCCTTATTCGATAATTCAAATTCTTTTGTATATGACAATGTTGACGATAAAACTAACAAATTGGTTTGGTTTGGTTTGGTTTGATAACACTTTATTTAAGTTCTTTCTTGCTGTTAGTTATTTTATATATTATGTATTTTAGATTTTATTTACTTGTTTTTTTTGTGGTTTACTATGCAAATTAAGACGATTAGCTTAGCTATGTATTTCTTACAAAATGCTATATTTATTGCTCTGGGTGTAGATATATCCAGGCATTCGGCGATTGGAGCGTTACACCGTCGAATTTGAGAATGGGAGAAGAGAAAATTTTGATGCAATCATTTTAGCAACTGGTTACAAAAGCAATGTGCCATCTTGGCTAACGGTACCTTTTTGCTTTACTTTTTTTCCTTTTTAAGTTATCTTTGTTCTTTAGGGTGCAACATTTTTGCAAATTCAAGTGACTCAAAAGAGCTTAAATTGTCTCCCCAGGAGAGCAAAATGTTTTCGGAGAAAGATGGGCTACCTCGAAGACCTTTTCCGAATGGTTGGAAAGGAGAGGATGGTCTATATGCGGTGGGGTTCACTAAACGCGGCCTCCTTGGTGCATCCATGGATGCTAAAAGAGTCGCGGAGGACATTGAATTGTGTTGGAAAGATGACGCAAAGCATTTCACTCCCTTTTCTTCGTCGTTTTCGTCGCAATTATAGGTGCTGTTTTCGGTTAGAAACTAGAGGTTTGTTTGAAGAGGACATGATTGGAAAGTTTTGGTGGTACCATTGGCACAATGGTGGTAACATAACAAGAAATTGCTAATCCATTGAAGAAAAGGAGAAAAGTAAAGACAATTCCATCAGTCATTCCCACCTTGCCATTGACAGCAGAACATGGAAAGAGAGTACTTGAAAGAGAAAAAGAAGACTGATGGTATTTTTTTGTGGGGGACCTTAGTGATCTAATATATCTGTACATTGTGTACATTGCCAAATTTTTCTAATTAGTAGGTGTGACTTAGAGAGAGACAGATAGAGATATAGATAGAGAGAGAGAGAGAGAGAGGCAAGTCGTAGGGTGTTTGGGTTTTGCTAACTGTTTTGAGTGTGATTAACTTGTATCTAGACAGGTTTGAATTGACGGTGTAACAATCTGACTTTTTTTTTTCTAGACAACGCACGTTGAGAATTTTGGAGCGTTTTGTGAAGGTGACTTCAAATATCGATCACAATTTCTTATTACATTATGATGGTGAAGCTTTCGTACCAAATTTTATCACTTCTTGCACTTATTGTTCTTGAGATGATTTCATTTCCAAGTTGTTGCTAGGACCACTACTTGCAACAAATTAAATGAATTGAATGTGCCAAATATTGGGATTGCAAAGAATGTTCTCCGCAGGTATTAAGGTAGAAATTATGCCAAACACAACCTTTTCCGATAAATTAGAACAAAATTAATCCAGTGCTTTTGATATCCAAATTCGATCATAGGAAATAGTATGATCGAACAGCTCGAAAAGCGTCCGCCTGATAGTATCCTTCCAATACTACTGTGCTTATTGACCATGCAAACAAATGGCAAAAAAAAAAACGATGTTGTGATCTAAGGAGTAGTAATTTTTGACAAAAATACAAAAATATGACGGGAAATCAACACGAAATTAGTCGGTTAAAGTTGGACATTTTTTTATACGAACTTGTATATGACATAACCCATTAACATAAATAATAAATAGATTGAGTTAATGCCAAACACGAACAATACGAAATTGATTTAAGTAGTATTATAAGAATAAAACATTAATTTTTTATTATAGTTTATCAAATAATGACTTAATTCTTGTAAAAAAAGATATCTTTACTTATTTTTATTATTATATTTATTAAATTAATTTTTAGTTTATAGAAAAAATATGAGCATAGGTTTGATTAAGTGATAACAAAATTTTAAATATAAAACTGAGCATTAAATTTTTATTCATGGGTTATAAGGGTTAACATAATATGATACAAAAATAAATAGATCGATATAACATTCCATGATTAATTAAACAGATTAAATTAAAATTGATTAATGTTCGATTAAAACTCAAAATGACCAGTTACAAATACAACAAAAAGTTTGTTACAAATAGGGTATGACTATGGTAGTTTTGCGGCATCGTGTCAAAAAGTGATCCGGATTGTTGATTTTGAAGTAAATGATTTAAAATTATTGATTATATAATAATAATAAAAAAAATACACGGGGTTATTTTTATTAGCCAAAAAGTAAAAGTTTGGTATTGCAAGATTCATATTGAAAAATAATTTTTAACAAAACTAGACTTCGTATTGAAATATAACAAGACTAGACTTCGTATTGAAAAATAATTTTTTGATATGGTAGTTCAATATTTTCATCTATTGACAAGATAACACATAAAATTTTTTAATTATTTAATTTAATTGTTTCATGTCAGTTCATTATTTTAATAATTTTTTCGTATTGAAAAATAATTTTTTGATATGGTAGTTCAATATTTTCATCTATTGACAAGATAACACATAAAATTTTTTAATTATTTAATTTAATTGTTTCATGTCAGTTCATTATTTTAATAACCAAGGGCTACCTTAAAATAGAAAACTATTTTTTTAAAAAAATAAAAATAAAAGAAAAAGAGACAATTAATAACCTGCCTGTAGCCAGTGACTTTCTTGGCATAAAAGGGTTCAGTTCACTGGGCAAGTGGGTGGTATTCATCAATGGATAATGTTGGGAGAATTGCACTTTATACCCTAATTTTTTTTAAAATTCTTGATTTACACCCTCAACAATTAATTTTTTCGTTTTGCACCCTCTATGTATTAAACTAGTTGTGGTGTGACCATTATACTAACTTCCGTTGTTGTTTCTATCAAATCTTGCGGCACGCAGCACACGTAAATTTGATAAAAAACTCCACGATCCACAATTATGATTATAATGAAAAAAAAAAAGAGTAATCGAAATTAGAAATTCATATTTCAGACCAATCTCCAGTAGGGCACACTTCAAAAAACTTGGGATGACAAACAACACAACTTCTTCACAGAAATATCCTAAAACTGAATGGCCGAAACTGCCAATAATTGTTATTGTTTTTAGTTTTTTGTGTTCTCCGTTTTGCTATATAACTATCCAAATATGAAAATATGTTAAAGAATATCTACATGAAGTGACAAGAAACTCGTACATTGGGCTGCTATCTTTGAAACAATTCTACCTGAAGCATGTTAGGAAGATATAGTCATCAACATGGTTTCCTCAATTTAATCTTAAATCTTTTTGAGACCTTCAATCAGTGAGAAGTAGGGATGTCAATGGATCGGAGAAAAATGGGTATTCGTCCAAACCTGTCCCGTTTGGACCGGGGATGAACTATACGTATTGGACGGTGGACGTATACGGGGATACCCATATAAACCCGTGCGGGGATGAACTTACCCTTACCCCCGCCCCTCCCCACCCCGTCCCTATTATCCGCAAACAAATAAAATAAATATAAATATATATTGAGTTGATTGAGATGATTTTACCACCATTATGTTGTTTTAGACATTTGTTTGTATTTTGTTCAAATATATAGTATTTTGGACATTTATTGTTTGTGTTTTATTCAAATATGTTATGTTATATTATGTTGTATTAGATTATTTAGAATGTTGTTTGATTATTTAAAATATTGGATTTAATTAGCTTTAGCTTGGACGGGTACGGGGGAAGCGGGGACAGGGATGGGGATTAAAAATTTACTCGCGGAAGGGGATGGAGATGAAAATTATACCCGCTAACGGGGGTGGACCGGGGATAGACGAAATTTTTTTAAGCGGATACGGGGATGGAGGCTACACCCCCGCCCCTGCTTCGGTCCATTGACATCCCTAGTGAGAAGAGATAGGGAAAGTGACAAGATGTTCCTTAGGTATTCTCTCTCTCTCATGGTACATACATGCACAATGAGAGAGAATTTAAAAGGGTTTCTTCTTCTCCCACCAAAATCTTATTCAGAGTACATAAGAAAGATTACTGGTAGATGCAGCTTCACAGACCCAACTATTCTTTATCAATAACAGATGGATTTGGATGAGGTGGGTGGTTTTGTTGGGGGGGGGGGGGGGGGATGGTCCGACATAACCTTAAATGGTCAAATTCATTAGGCCATTGAGCCTTCTTAATATTTTACAAGCGTACCTTGTAAACTTTCCTCCCCATCATTTTTATTTTCAAAATTTTTACTTATTGTATTACAAACTAATTATCAATCAACACCTAACACAGAAATTTGAAAGACATCCTTCTATCACATTCTTCTCCAAATTTATCCGTGGACAGTTTTTCGCTATTGCTCCAATCACTAGTTGTTATGTACTAAACTAATTAATTAAGAAGATGTAAAATGGTAAGAGGGATGGATACTTTCAGTTAAAGTAGAATAATTAATAATGATGCAACGTGTATAGCATAAGACAACATGGGAGATCAAGATCGTCGAAAACAATATTGATCGCGTGCCAATCAGGGCTTATTCTGGGTGAAAGTGTCAAAAATTTTCATAAGACCCCATTCCGGAAAGCTCTCAATGATCTAAATAAGATTGAAACTTTCAACCCGTCATTTTTAAGCCCAAAAAATGACATTCAAGGCACTTTAGACACTTTTCTATTTTATCCCGTTCTTTAGGGTATATTCATAATATTACTCATTTTCTTGATTTTTCTAGTAATTTGGAACCATTAGGGATTCATATTTATATGGTCTTACAAATTAATTCAACAACTTTGGTATTATTTGAAAAAAACTAAGAGATGAATTCTCTTTTCTTCCAATTGACTTAGTATTTTTCGTGAATTAACAAGATTCTTGAAAACTTTAATCTGATATTATTTCGATAATCAACAAGTTAAAGTTTCTGTTATTTAATCTCGTTTCTTTATTCACGCTACATTGCATCAGTTAATGGGCTTCTTTAACCCTAATTATGCTCCACATGCATCAGTCTCATTGTCAATTATATACATAGAAAAACAAATAATAGGGAAGAAATTAATAGAGTCTTACGACCATGTCTAAGGTAAGAGTCAATGCCATTTGGTTCTTAATCATAAGCTATTGATTGATAGTTATGGGCCTTTCGGAAATGGTTAAGTCTGGTTAAATGTGCAGCAACATCAAAGCTTTTTTAGTGCATTTTTAGTATGATGGCTGGCATGCAATAGGTTTGAGTAGTGATACATGACTTTCAACCACTGCATTTCTCCAGGGTGGTCGGCCTAGCCTATATATCAACAAGCTTTTAGGGCTCACCCTTTTTCACCCTTAGCAAGAAATTTGTTTCAGTTGCATATTATAATTAATTCGAATAATTGCTTTAAATACAACATTAGGAAGTACTGTTTGTGAAACCACAATTTGCACACACAATACATCCCTTTTCATCGATTTTCATAACCTTGTTGTGCAACCCAAAAATCTTTAGTATATAGACATAAATAACTAGCATTTGTGTTGACCTTGAAAAGAATTGTGATAGTACTTGGATATTAGTCTCTCTCATTTGATTCAATTTTGGGTTCAATTTGAATGCCAACTTGAATTAGGTAACTTGAGTACTTAACTTTAATTCGAGTTCAAAATATTAAAAATATTCGAGCTAAAGAGTTCAAGTTGAATTTAAATTCTCAAGTTTTACATATAGTTTGGTCTCTTAATCAACACAACTCTTCCGATATAAGTTGTCAAACATACTTTTTTTGGTTCAACGGTTAGGGTATTCAAGTCAGTGTATGTGCATCTCAATTAATCTCTTCCTCGATTCAGTTCAAAGGCAAATCATCCATGCCAGAGTTAGGATATTCATGAGGGATAAATATCTCATGACTTGTCCTAAAAAAAATTATCAAGATTCAAACTCAAGATATTTAAATTTTCGACTCATTTTTATTATTACTTGAATTATCCCTAAAATACATCCAGTTAGCATAATCATAATTAACATAAATCATATATAATTGGTGGTCCTGCTACGATGCTTATGATCCACAAGCTCATGATAGGAATTCTGCAAGAACTTCCTGTCACATAGGTACACATGCTCACTGTTGATGAGGACCATCATAATTTGATGTGATGAGACTTGAGAGCTTTTAATTTTTAGTGGTCCAGAAAATTGATTTTCTATTTAACTGTTTGGTTTAATCTTTTATGCTTTTGGACCATTTCTCTTTTGTCAAAATTTATTGGCAGAAGTCTGCATCAGATCATATGGCTGGGGTGTGTTTCAATAATTGGACATCCATCAAAGAGTTCTACTTCAAGGTGGGCTCCATAATCATCATGGCCCTCAAGGGATTTCTGTCATGAAACCTAATTTACAGGCTCAGCATGCGCATAAAATTGTCAATGGTTGTGTCTTGTTTCTAAACTGTGTATGTGATGGAGTGTTAAATTTTTTTACCACTGATACCTGACTTATTTTAATCATGTGTAACTATGTTCATGTTGAGTATAAATCATGTTTAGTCCGTTTTACACCTTGTTTGGTCTGGATTGTGTCGCCATTCATTTGATGGGTTCAATGAATTTACTCAAACCTGGTAAGGTTAAATTTAAAACCACTAATTGTATATAGACTTTGTTTGGGATAAGGGTTATAGCTACATTGCCATGTATAAAAAATAGTATCACTGGATTGTATCAATTTAGGCTAATTCTAGGTGGCAGTGTCAAAAAATTTGGGAAGGTCCCATTCTAGAAAGCTCTTGACAATCTTAGCAAGAAAGAAAAATGTTTCTTTTAACCGTTGTTTTTAAGCCAAAAAACAACGTTTATAACATTTTTTATGTATTTTTTTATTTTATCCCGTTATTTGAGATATTTTCATAATATTACATATTTGCTTTAGTTTGTTTTGTGTTGAGAAACTGAATTTGACAGCTTGGTAATATTTTGAATAAACGTAGAGATAAATTATCTTTTCTTCCTAATTGACTTGGTATTCTTCATGAATCAACAAGACTTTTTAAGACTTTAATCTAATGTATTGCGATAACCAACAAGTTATAATTTCTATTGTTAATCTCATTTCTTTATCCACACTACCCTACATCAATAAAGATACATATATATAATGTATGCATACAGGATGTATATATCTACACACATACGTAAGATACAAAGGGCAGCCCAATATTCAGGGTTTTTGCCCGTGTGCAGACTTTCAACATGTCACTCTATGTTTGTGAGGGTTTGAAGTCACCATATGTAGTTATTGTATGTGTTCATTGTATGTATCTACTGATTGGGAAGTAGTAATCGGAACTTGATGCCAGTTTAATAAGTTACAGTTTTTTTAATTCCTTTTTCCTTTTTTTTAATAAAAAATGGGTGATGGTTGAAAGATCATGGATGTAGAAGATGTGTAGAATTAGGTTTTCTTTCTCATTTTGTAATTTCGAGATCATAAATAAGCAATTTTCTTAACATTTAGGTGACGTTTGGTAACAGACAGTTTTTGTTTTTATTTTAATATCTCCGTTTTAAAACAAGGCTAAAATATGGAAACATCTAAAATGATGTTTTTGAAATATCCAAAAAAAACACGTGTGAAAAGTTAATGAGGTCTTGACTTCGATTCCCCATAGTAACAAAAAATATCCTATTTTTTACTTGGATAAAAAAAGGCCATCTTTTTGTCTCCTTTCTGCTATCTGTCTTTTACTCCTCTCTCTCTCTCTCTCTCTCTCTCTCTCGATGCCAACGACGAAGACGAAGGATCACTCCACCTTTTTCTGTTGCCATCGTCATCGTCATTGCCATTGCCAATCGCTGTAAAGCTTACCCCATCTCGTCTCTGGTCTCTCTCTCTCTCGCTCACCCTGCTCTGATAGTTTTGCTAGGAGTTTCAGGTTTGGGTTTTGCGGGTGGTGGTGGATTTTAGGGATGGGTAGTCGATTTTGCTGGTTGGAATTGGATTTCGGTGGTTGTGGTGGTGGAGATGGGTTGTGAGTTGTGAGTTTCGACGATGGGGGTTGAGCGTGGGTCAGGGCCGGCCCAACTGTGTAATACAAAAAAGCGGTGGCTTTAGGCCCCAATTATAAAGAAGACCCTATATTTTCTAATGTAGAGTTTAATCAAGTCTAAATTTCTAAATATACGACAATATAAATTTCACAAAAAATCTCAATAAAGTGTACACCTAACAACTAAATTTCAAATTCAATAGTTAAGCCCAAAAATACAGCCCATATATTTTGTTGCAACGATCAAAATTCAATGTAGTAAAACAAAAACAATAAAAGCAAAA
>CM042186.1:38465717-38477320 GCA_023539305.1 Ilex asprella | reverse complement strand
AGTTGAGAGGTAGTTTTGAGTGGTTAGTGGGGGTTGGGGGTGAGTTTCAGTGGGTGGGGTTGGGTGGTCAGTGGGGTTAAGTGGTGGTTTTGGGTAGTTAGTAGGGTTAGGTGGTAGTTTTGGGTGGTCAATGGGGTTTGGATAACGAATTTTTGGTATAATATCAAACAAATTTTTTATTTTTATTTTCACAAATTTTTAAATATAAATAATTACCAAACATGTTTTATATTTTTTATTTTTATCACAAAAAAACAAAACTTAGCTTTATTTTTGTTATAAAAAAAATATAAAAATAAAAACATTAACCAAACACACCCTCAACAACAACTCAAAAAACTTAAACAGATTATAATAAAGTATACATACCTATTTGCAATGATCTTCTCTTTAATGTCTGAACTGATAAAATGTGATGTCAGAAGTAGAGCAAAAGGTATGGGACTCTCTCTTTTCAAAGTTCAAATTGTTTCCATTCAAGTTTGAAATTTATCTACCTCAATAAAACATATCCTTAAAAAAAGAAAAATAGAATCTGTTAGGGCATCTCCAACCTTATCTTAAATCTAGACTCAAATTTAAATTTGAGTAAAAAAGTATAAAAAAATTTGCTTAGACTTAGATTCCAACTCATACCAAATGAAGAGAGACTCGTTTTTTTACTCAAATTAAGGGAGACTCGAATCCTTACTCAAATCTTTAATAGTGAGATTTCATCATCTTTTAAAGATTCGATTGTCATTTTTACTCTCTTTTAAATTTAGGCTTACCCTCATTTAAATTTGAGTTTTTTAAAAAAAATTTGAATTTGCCCATTTGAGCCCTTTGAGTCAAGTCAAGTTTTTTACTCAAATATTAATTTAATTTAAATAAAAATTTGAGTCATAATTAGAGATGCTCTAAGGTTTTAACTTCTCCATTCAATGACAGATCCTTAAAAAAAAGGACAATTAAGTAATTAAAAATTTTTAAAACTACAATCTGTAATTAATAATCAAAATTTTAGGCATCAATGGACTAAATAACCGAAAAGTATGGTACTTAAAGAAAATAAGTTCTCCAATGTGTACCGAGAGCCAACTTTCGGTTAAATATACACAATTTTGGTAGCACATTCTGAGGTTACTTCCGTTTTCTAACCCAGGTTCACATCTCCGCACACCCCCACATATTCAAACCCAAAATCTTTTAGCCCACCCAAGTCTGGACCCAAATTAATGGTGATATAGTAATATTTATCATAATTTACTGAACCCTTGACGAATTATGATTTGAGTATATCAATTCAAAAAAAGGTGGGTTTATAATTCAGATCACCAAGATATATAACCCTAAATTGTAATACTAATTCTACATTATTTGCTTTGGAACATATAACACAAATATAAAATACAAACTGATTAATTATGCATATATAAATTTATAATTATATATTATTCTAGATAATAAAAAATTAAAAACAAATATAAGATAAATAGTGATAGACTTAATGTTTATAAATGTCATATGATATATAATATTTCCATAGTAGTGAAAACAATCTAGATTATAGTTTCAAAACGAATTGCGATCCAAAATACCGTATTAACTTAGTCTACTCTAATCGTATTGCGAACCTAAAAAAGTGTCATATTGTATGTACCTATACTTGTATCCCATACCAAGCGATTTACAATTAAGGTAACATTGGATCGAGTCTAATCTTTTTTGGCCTTGTTTGGATGAATTTTGGGAAGTGGTTTAAATTGACTTCTTCAAACCCTTCCAAATTTAAATACCTCTTTGTAAAGATGGAATTCAATATTCAATCTGGTACATACACATATTTGGTATATAACACATAGACATGTAAGACCCACGAATATATCTTAATTATTAACAACTATTTATCATGTAAATGACTATTTTGCCCTTGATCAATGCAATTCATACTCATGTTAAGGGATATAATTGTCTTTTGAATGTTTAATCCTTCACCCATCTTTCCAGACCCACCTTCCATAGGTTTGACGAAACTTATAATCGTGAGTTCAATTTTCGAGTCAGTTACGGGCTGAGTTTGGAAATTCAGGACTGAATTTTTTATATAAATATGAAATTTGGGGAAACTTTGAATTATTTTCCCTAAATCCATCTTACCAAGCCCCCAAACTCCCTTACCAAACACCCCTTTATGTGCATCTGGAATAGATTCGAACAAATTAGCCAATTTAATTCAAATTAGAAGTTGTGTGCTTCATTAATCTTTACTCCATTTGCAGTAAGTTTTTCTGTACTTCATAGAACCGAGAGACATAGAGAGGGAGGGGCCAGTAAGTTTTTCTGTACTAAATAGAACCTAGAGAGAGGGGAGGGGCCACATATGAACCCATTGGAAATCCAAGGACCCAGCAGTGAAAAAGGGGCAGAAGATTAAAGTTGACTAAAATTGGCAATATTTGCTATCAAAAATATCCAAATCCAATGCACTTTATGCCCCCACAAACTCCACAAACTTTGGGGGCCAAAAAGCTCCTCTTGTAGGTGCATGAAAAGGGCAAGACATGCCGGCGTAGGTGCATGAAAAGGGCAAGACATGCCGGCGCATGCACAGGCATGAGAATGAATCCATCATAAGCATTGGGAAAGATCAGTTCTCAGTAGAGGTTTCAAGACACAGCCGCCCCCCCCCCTTCTCTCTCTCATACATGCAGGGACCGCCACTTCCCACTTGTTCATTCCCTTTCTTCAGTGACTCCTCCATTGATTCCACAAGTCGTGCACATGCACTATATGGATTTTAAAGTGAAAGAAAATTCTGAAGCTTTTAGACCAAGCATCACTCTCCCATAAGTGAGAGTGTATGGGTGTTTTGGTGTGGGGGGGGGGGGGGGTGTTAACCTAATGCAGATCTTATTCTAAGTGTCCATTCTTCTCTTACGTCTCTATCTTGTGTATATCTCCCTCAATGGTGTTTATTCAACCTAGCAGAGAGACAGCCTTCTTTATATTTTCTAAACAGACAACTATGTGCATATGTATGATTTATTTGTAATGTTACGACTATAAAAATTGGTCCACTACACCAGAATCTCTAGACAACGTGTTTGTGTCATATATGTACGATATATTGTAACCCTTTTAATAATTATACAATATGTATATTTATACAATTGTTGGTGGTTGTAGAAACTATTGGAGTTTTGTGTTTGTATATTTTACAACTATTTGTACAAAAGGGGTTACAATCTTTCTGAACCAATCAACTAGTCATCTAAATGAAGAATCACAACCCTTTCAAAAAGGTCTATATTGAGGGTTAACCAAAGCAATGAAAGTCACTTGTTTTTATACATATGCGTCTCATCCTTACGCGTTTGTATTTTCTAATTTGGTTTTTTACAATTTTTTCGACTTCGAATTCAGTACCGTCGGATCACCCACAGCACATCCAGATGGTCTAACACTATTATAAACCTTAGATCTTAGATGGTAGTAGTATTATTCTCTTTGATCATTCCTTAAATAGCACAGTTTGGCCATGTTGAAATTAGTGGCATTATTAATTATCAAATAAAAGGATAAAGAATTTTCTCCAGACTCAAAAGATGTTTGTTCTAATTGTGCAGCTATCACCCTCTGCACAATTAGATTGGTCTGAATCTGAGTTGTTGAGATAGTGTAATTATCCTTGGTTAGGATAGAGATTTTTTCCACGATGTTAAGATTGTTGCATCTTAAAGAGAAAAATAATACAGCTATCACCCTTTCACAATCATCATAATAGATTAGTATCATCTTCGTTAAACTTGTCACGCAATTGTGGATTATCTACTATTAATACACATGAGGCCTACCATTTAATAGTGGACCCCTCATCCATACTACTCCGTGTATAATCGATGTATCATTGAGTGAATTGAGAGGAAGTGTAATACAGAGAATTTCAATCTTTGTATAACTGAATGTAAGAGTGTTAATGGGTTTGGGCTTATCAAGTTTAAATGTGTTCATGTTCAGTTTGATTGTGATTGGCTACGCTCGATCTCGAGCCAAGCTAAACTATAGAGCTTAAATACTAATTCAAGTTCAGCACAACAAACAATTATGAGCATTTGTTGCTGATATTGAAGTAATATATATGATCTGGAACTGTCTGAAGATAAGTTTGAGACACTTGATTGTTTGAATAGGGGTTGTTAGTAATTTTTATCAAGCCAAGTCTTGTTGCACGATACTTGGATTTGACTCGATTGTCACACAACTTTAAAAATCTCATCATGTCGATTCATTTTTTTGATATGAAATTATCGATTACTATCACAAATTTCATATATATCACAACTACAATGAAGTCTAAGTACAATTCTGTAAGAAAAGTAGAATTGAATCCGCCAAAAGAAGAGCATGTGAAGTCAAAATCAGTGTATATTTTACAGTAAGGCAAATCTAAATGTGTCAAAATCAGATCGAGTTGGAGCTGTTGGGATCATTTTACAGCCTTAGTGGAATGGTCAGTTTACCTTTGCAAAATTGGATTTTTGCTCACTAGATAGGGTGACTCATGGGGAATCTTCAAATGCCTGTTAGGTAGGAACATTTTCTTTTCCTTTGACCTAGTCAAGTTGAAGCCCTTCATCATCGACTTTTGTGGACCATTGATTTTATATTGACTTTTTTTTGTGACCGTTGATTTTTAAAATAAAAAATATATATATTTTATATGTGTTTTATTGTGATCGATTGAAAATAGAAGATAAAGTATCGAAAAATAATTGTGATAGGGTAGTTGAACAATTGTCCAAATGTGGATGAAGAATTTTGTCCGGAGTTGAGGTGTTGTTGCATCACTAGATGGAAACACCAACAGCTATCACTCTCCCATTGCGGTGTCAATTATGTCATCTTGTGTGATCTGTATATTTTTTTATGTCGTGCCATTATTATTTGTATCGTGTTTATCTCAAAATTCAAGAATAAAAAAATTTATTTACTATATTTTGAATATTAAACATTAATATAAATTTTTTATTTTACGTATATAATAATTATATCAATTTTATAATCATACGTGTCGAATTGATATCAATGGGATCAGAATACGCCCTCTTATTCTCTCATCATGCACAACTTAAACGTGACCTCCGTCTATTTTTTTTAATATCACGGTCTTGGGTGTTCAAACTAATTTATATATATCTCAATTAATTTTTTTCCTAATCTAGTCAAAGAAAAATCATTCACATTGAAACTAAAAAAATTTATGAATAATAAATTTCTCATGACATAGTCCTAAGGGTGTCTGTGGGCTGGGCCAGGCCAAACTTCGACTAGGGGTAGGCTACCCGTAGTCCAACCCGCAAGTCTATTGGGCGGGTCTGCTTGCGAATTTTTTTATATACAACTTCATTTAAAAATAATAAATATTTTTGTAATTTTATATTTGTATAAATTACATTTTTGAATCAAAAGTAGAGTTTAAATGAATAAAAAAAATGATGAATAATTTTATTTTTGATTAGGGGATGAACTACATCCAATAGAATAAATACAACATAACTAGGTTGACATCTACTCACTTATTTATCATTTGCATTACTCTACCCTTTAAAACTTGTATGCTTAATACAAATCTCCGTGGTGGTGAGAACTTGTGCACTAAAATGCTCTCTCTTTTTTTATATAGTACATATGATCAATGCTAATTGATGGTGCAAATTCAAATCTAAAAAGGCTTTTAAAACGATAAAAACTCATAATATCAAATATCTCTGTCAAAAAGGTCCATTATAAGAAGTTATTTGATGTGCGAGAACTGGATAATTATTTGTGTAGATCGAATTATCCGATAAATATCTCTGTCAAATATCAAATCTTACGTAATAGATCGAATCATAAGATAGTTAATTTGCGCAAATTAGTCCAAACACTCCCGATTAATCGAGAGTGAACTGGATAATTATTTCTATGACCCTATGGTTTATATATTAAACACATATTCTCCATAAACACATGTACATGTTGCTTGACACTGTCCCATACAAATCTCACAAAGTCACAACACAAAGAAGTCTTTCGATTATGAAATTGTTACCTAGTATGAGAGGTGTTGGTACTTAGGCCAAGCCCAGTAAGTTTTCGTACAAGGCCTAAGCCCAAAAGAAAGAACCTCATCATTTTGGATAGGGCTGCTTCATTAACACCCATACCAGGCTTTAAGTAGGGACCCAACTGTCAAATATTTATTTTCACTTATTTGAGAATATTAATCATTTACGAAAATATAATTCAAAAAGTTTACAAATAAAGTTTTAATTCTAAATATTTCATTTTTCCTCATTAAAAACTCTACAAATCTCTCTAATCTCCCATTATCTCTATAAAATGTACTATTAATTACTTTAAACTTTGTCTTTACATCTATTTTATCAATTTGGTTTATAGAATTCAAGATGTTAGAGAAAGGGTTTGGAGTGCAAATTCTAACTTGCTAAACCAATTAATTAATATGATAAATTGTACCAATGGTCTCTGAGGTTTATCACTCATAGCACTTTGGTCCTTGAAATTTTAATTTCGTCAATTTCTTCTCCAAAGTTTAAATATTGAGTTAATATGGTACTTGGCACTAACTTCCGTCAAAAAAAAAATGGAAACTACCACGTGCATATCACATGTAGTTGTTTCAAGATATTTCTAGTATTTTATAGACAAAACATAGGGCAAAATGTAAAAATACGAAATTGGCTGCTTCTTTCCTTCTCTCTTACCCCCCTCAGAAATCAGAAACCTTGTCCCAATTGTATATCTCCACCCTCCATCACCCTCTGCAACTCTCTAGGCCAACCGACGATTGCCACCACCTCTATTACTCCTCTACCATCCAAAATCCTTTCTACACAACCTCCACTGCAAAGCCAACTCAATCATCTAGCAATAACACAGTCACTCATCTCCTCTATTACCTCTAGGCCCACCATCACCCACCTAAACCCCACCATTGCTACCTCAACCATAAAAAAATAAACACGAAATCTCAATGACCCACACAATTTCTTAGAACGAAGCAGAGATTAGAGAGAGAATTAGAAAGAGAAATGGAATCACAATCGCAATCTAATGCCCAATTCAAACCTAATTTTTCATCAGTCCAAAATTTGGGGGTCTGATACTCAAATGATTAATGAACAATTTTGTGGTGAGTCCATTATTTAGAGCTTGACTACCTATGGAGGTCTTCGAAAATCATATTCTGCATTTGTACGTGTCTGTATGTGGGGGTTTGTGTTTTGTGTATGCTTTTGTGGTTTTGTGTTGCACGTGTGTTGGGGTTTGGGAAAGGGAAGATGTGTTAGGTTTGAGGGCGACAGACGCAAGAATGTAGACAGAAGGATTTATGGGTTTGAGGGGGAAGGACAAGTAAAGGCAAACTGGAGGGAGGGAGAGAGAGAGAGAAAGAAAGAGAGAGGGAGAGACATAAACCAATTTGCTAAAATGCCTAAAAGGCCGATTGGCATCGAGGAATTAAACCCAATGCATATCAGAAGTTAAGGGTATTGCTCTCAAATGCTTGTTCAATCCATCTTGTTCTCTTTCCATGTGATGTACAGTGAAGACACAATAGGAGAGAGAAAGAGAGAGAGAGAATTAAAAAAAGAAAGGTCGAAGAAGATGCACGTTTAGTATCAGGTTTAATGCATACAATTAAAGAATAAATGTGTTTAGATACATAAGTTATTATAAAATACCCAAAATATCCTTAATGAGCTACATGTGACACACACATGGTAGTTTCTTTCTATTTTTTTTATGGAAGTTAGTGCCAAGGACTATATTGACTCAATGTTTAAAATTTGAGGATGAAATTAAAATTTCAAGGACCAAAGTATAATGAGTGATAAACTTCAGGGACTATTGGTGCAATTTACCCTAATTAATATGGTGCCTCACTCTTTCAAGTCTTAATTGAACAATAAATGTTTCTTGTAATAAAAGTGGTGTTTTATATCTCAGTTTCAATTGTAGTATGCAACTTATGATTTTTGTAATGTTGTTGAATGGGCTAACTTTGCAATACATCCCACCTTTTTCAATTTGTCCTCTACCCAAGGCCAATGACTTTATTTCCCCAATAATTGTCAATTGAGATGCATTAGACTTCTTGTTAGAATATTTTAACTAATAGAGTGTTTTTATGTGTGGGAACTCAATCCCACATCGACTAAATAATCAAAGATACTTGAGTATATATATAGACTAGTGTTATCTAGCTTTTGAATTAAAGAGTATTGGGACTCTCATGTGCGTAGGGGGTGGGACTAGCTACGGCCCACATGATTGACCCTAGTCCACGACCCAGGTAATGGGTCCCCCTGGCTCGCCTAAAATAAATAAAATTTTAACTAGTATTAAACTCACTTTTTAATATTTTGTTTAATTATTTTCTGTCATTACTTCTATATCAAAATTTCAGTTGTTGAATACCAAAAACCTCCAATAGCTAGAATTTCAACAACCATATTTTTTGAGTTATTATCTAATTAAATATAGAAGTAATTATAGCCTATTAAAACATATATTCTTTCTATATATATACACACATATTTTTATTATAGAGACATACAATCTGATATCAACTATCTTTTATATATGTAAGTTTATGGACAATATTTAAAGATGTGTATGAAGCTTCTACTTCATTCGATTGTGCAGATTTAAGTGAAGCAACAGTCAATAGGCTGGGTTGTAGTATCCTAGAAGCGACGCGTTACTAGTAGCCTTCTGCGTTGTGATTATTTCATAAAGGGACGCAAATCATCTTAAGAGAGCGATCTAGTTCGAGCCTCACCCTGCCGTACACTTTATTTGATCCAATTTTTCCAGCACTTCTTAGCAAAAATCAAGCTATCCCATTAATTGAGATGCAATAGACTTCAAATTTTGGTGTTGAGGACGATTCGAACGTAGATTAGTAGGTAAATTGAGAAGCAGAAGTGGATCCAAAACTTGAGATTTGTATGAAGAGTTTAAATTTATGCTAGTTGTTTGGGGATTGTCAAGGGAAAAACTGATTATTTATGTTTATTTAGTTACTTATGGTACTTGTTTCATTATTTAAAATTTTTGATGTAATCTTGGATTATGGTTTCACTCTTTGAAAATTTTTAGTTAGATTATGCTAAACATGAATGTTTTGTTTTTATTGGATGGTATCTTACTTATATTCTCATGATTTTCATGGTTAGATATTATCTGATGTCTGGTTGTGAAAATTGGGTCGTGACAAAGTTGGTATCAAAGTTTAGGAATTATGTTTTACATGAGACCTGTAGGTTGTGTGTTAACCAGTGGGAGTAGGAAGTATAAGATGAAAGAAATTTTAGGCTTAAAACTTATGAGAATTGTGTTGCTTATAAGATAAGTGTGAGTTGATGTTTAGTTAGGCTATTGATTATTTATTTATCCAATTTGCATGAGTTTTAGCTAATTTAGGGGAATTGATGTAATTTTTGGGATATGTCTATCACGTCGTTATGGACTATTTTAGGAAATAGATAATGTTTTATTTTCAGCTGGTAAATGATGATAGGCATGAATTTTTTGGGAAATTGTCTTGCCAATATTGGAGAAGGTTATAAGATATAATTGGTGACAAAGAAAATTTCTGTTTATGAGGCATAAGTTTTGGGATATCATTAAGAGTATTGGTGTGTGTATAATGAAAAGGTATGGGATTAGAGTTAAGTGTCTTGATGGATCACATGATAGAATATTATTATAGGTTGGTGATTATTCTATGGTTGGTAACAGTGACCTTTTATTATATTAAAAAGTAAAAACCCTATAACGCTATGAGAGTATAACAAAAAAATATGTTGAAATGAGTGAAAGATGACGAAATATGATGAGGTTATTATTTCATGTTTCTTAGGGTTGCCTGACCTTTGAAAAAATAACGAAGTCTATGATTTCATTTGTTCTGTACTAGCGAATGTCAACTTTATTTGTTGTTAAGAGGGTGGTATTTGATAGACCTGTATTAGAATTATTTTGGCATAGAAAATTTTTGTAGTAGGTTTAGGCTTGGAATAAGAACTCATATTTTCCTACCCTATAGAAATTTACGAATGAGAAAATCAGGAATGAATTTTAATTTTCCTTTAATATACTCAATACTAAAATCAAAGCAAAGAGTAATGTATGTCATTATGAAAAGAAAAGAAAAATGTTTTGAAATCAAATTTTGAACATCATTTTTTAAATAAATCTCTAGCAACTTTGTAATCCACACGAAGTAAAAATGTTTGATTAAAAAGATCATTTTGAAATTCAAAAATACCCAACAAATTGATAATAATTTTGTATTATTTCTGTATCAAATTAAAGATCATGTTTATTTTTTACAAATGGTTTGAAACCTTTTGTATTATTAATCAAGTTCATTATCCTTTTTCCTTCTAATTTATTTGTTGCTAATAAAATGAGAAGACATGAGTGGTTAATAAAGGCAAAAATATAGAAATCACTTTTATAATTATTGCTTCCCCTTTAAATATGTTTTAAAAAAGAGAAAATTTCATCCACCCCCTCTAGTTAGGTTTAAATTTAATGACACCACCCCTATTTCTGAAAGTTCACTGTCACCCCCTGTCAGACATTGTCTGGTAACGGTGTTAATGACTAGGGTTGATTTACAAAAATATCTCGGAGTATTGTATACATACTTTGTATGTATACCTATTTAACCTATATTACTAACTATGATTTGGTTTAGTTAACCCCACCTATTTATTAAACCTAACACAACCCATGTTATCTTTGTGTATTTCCCCATAGGTTAATCGTCTCTTGCACGAATAGAGAAAGAAGAAAAGGGAAAGAAAATTGGCGAAAGTTTGGAAGACCTTTACGATTCAAAATATCGAACATTTTGAAGAGTGAGCATTGAAGATTTTCTAGTATGTACCAAATAAATTTGACAACAAAATGGAAGAAAAAAATTAAAAAAAAAATGTGCACGAACAAAATTAAAAAAAATTGCATGAAAAAAATTAAAACTATCTGCATGAAAAAAAATTAAAAATATCTGCATGAAAAAAAAAACTACATGAATATTTTTAAAAAAAACTGCATAACAACATTTACAAACCTGCAAGAAAAAAAATAATTTTTTTTACCTAGGTAGTGATCGACCACTGTGGAGAACAAGTTGAAGAAGAATGACTAGTTTCAGTGCCCTATGTCTTTCAACAACACCAGATCGTTTTTGACCTTTAGCAACAACAAAGAGTATGATATATATACTGAAAAAATGGTTGAGGGCATTTTAGTATATTTACATAAAAAAATATTGTTTTGACATTTTCAAAAAATTTATAGTCAAATCGTTACTTTTTGTATTGATAGAGTTAAAAATTACTTTTAAGGGGTGTCTTTAATTTGAAAGTATAAATTAGAAAGGGGTGCAGTGAAATTTCAAAATCGAGAGGAGGTGTCATTGAATTTAGACCTAAGTAAAGAGAGTGTGGATGAATTAAAAAATGATATTTAGAATATACTTGTTAATTGATATTCTGATGAGCAATGTTACATGAATTTAAAAAATAAACTTAAAAATTAGACTT
>CM042186.1:38432099-38449970 GCA_023539305.1 Ilex asprella | reverse complement strand
TGACTTAAAAAGTAAACAACTAGATTTCACGTGTAGTTAAAGTGAATTTGTAAAAATAATTTTTTAAAATAGAGAGTATAATATTTAAATATATTTTGAATATCAAATTTTTTTGTATATATTTATTTTTTGGGTTCACTTGCCATTTTTTAAGTTTATTTACTACTATAAAATTTATTATTTTTTGAATTAAAAATTATTATTTTCAATACCATACCAAAAAAGAAAAATATTATTGTTCTCCCAAAATCAAAGCAAGTATTTAAACGCATCTACTAAAAACAGGGGAAGCGCGCTCATTTCTTGCACACTCCCTTTTCTCTCTCTCCATCCCATCCATGGAGCCACCAAAAGCTGCAACGGCGTCTTCTCCATCTTTTACTCCGACGGTCAACTCGTTGCACAGTCAGACGTTGAATCTCAGCTCTCCTCTCTCGTCTACGGTCCATCTCTCTTGTTTCTCTCCCTCACTCACACACACACGCACTCCCACTCCTCCACAACATCTATCTATGTGTGGATTGTGTTTGTATGATCGTATTAGCTTTCATCTCTGTGTTTCTCGATGCTTAATTTACGCAATTGGTGAATTTTTAATCGAATCTACTTTGGATCGGGAATTGTTTTATCTGAATTGGATGCTTGTTTCTACGAGAATTTTCAAATTCGAGCATCTCATTCTCTCCTCGAAACATGCTACCGATGTTCGTTTTTTTAATGTAATTTTGCTATCTGACGAATTATGTAGATTATTTTCCGGTATGTTATCGTTTATTGACGTGATGACTATGAACAATTTTCCAACGGGAAAAATAGAATGATAATACAGTGGTTGATGTAAATGCAAAGTGTAGACGACTATAATGCATTGCTACGAAGACTAGTGTATAATACTAATTTTGTAATGTAGTTGAAAAGGTAAAATTACTATGCAGAAAGTTATGAATTGTGTTTTCACCTTTTTTTTCTATAACAGGAGCCATTTCATAACTGGTGAAATGAAATTAGAAAGAAAGAAAAGCACAGAGAAAACAGAAAGAGATGAGAGTTACATTATTCTCTAAAATTCTCTCTTATTTAGTCTTTATGTTATTTATTTTATGCTCAATTAATTCAACAATTTCACAACAGTGGTGGATTATTAGGTGTAATATTTTGATTTATTTTTCTTTTTTTGTTTGTTTAATTGTTTATGTACGTTACCCTCAGTTCAAAAAATGGCCACTCAGCTACCCTGAATCTCGTTTGTTTCTCGAAGATATTTTGCCCTTGGATTAAACCTCAATCGAATGATTGTCCCAAAACTTCAAACCATTGTGTTTGGCTTTTGTTAGATTTTTCTGTTTTTGGTTTTGTTAGATGTTTATTATCTTCTTTCTACCATGGATTGTTTGGATTAATTTGTGCCACTGTTTTCCCGCTTCTCCATGAAGTGCTACTTACTACTCATTCCGAGCTCTATTGTAGACCCCTGGATTTTGTTCGTTTGGCTTGTGCCCTGAATAATTGAAACTCTCAGCCGTTTGGAAACTTTCATCTTTCTTTTCCACTATATAAGGATTCCAGCTGTTTGGAGACTTGTGCCCTGGATTTTTTTTTGGTTTTGTTTTTATTCGATGTCTACAAGCTTCTCTTGAAGTGTTAGGCTGGCATTCGTGGTATCATTGGTGTATATTGTATATTGATCTCATTACATGAAATACCATATTATTTGAATTGTTTAAAAGTTTTGAATTATACGTGGAATTTTAATGAGCATATCTGGCCCGCATTGTCGCTATAATTTGAAATATTTTCTAATTCTGAATGTTTGGAACGATACCATATTCACAACTTATGCTTTGTCCCCATGTCTTTTTATGAAGATGAGTGGTTTGCATGCTTTCAGATTTCTTTTTGAAGACGTTCCTGAGTCAGATTCAGGACTCAAGGCAAATGATTTTCTAGAATTTGAATTCTTAGATTTCCACTATGTATAATCAAATTTGTGCCCATAACTGATCTTGGGATGTGAGGTGGTTCTCTTGGCTTCTGCTTATGCTCCAGTCTTGGTTAAGGGAGTCATTACAATCCTTGGCAGTTCTGCTCCATGAATGATCAGTTTGATGCTTTCTTTTTTACATTTTACTCCCAAAATACAATCTTGGACCGAATACAAAGTGAAAATTGATCAGTTTGATTCAATACAGCTGACAGTTTTTCTCACTTACGGTTACCAACATCTCTGTGAGCATCATGATGCAAAGCCATTATTTACTACTTTGTGTATGTTCTGGTGGATTTGTTATGTTGATGATTTGCTTAATCTTTAAAAAAGTTGTCATACAGTGCCTGGCAATATGTAAATGGTATTAATCTAATTAGTTTCTGATGATTTATGCTGGTCATATGATTGTAACATCGATAGATTTGGATGTTTTAGTGGTCTAGAAAACTCCTTAGTCCGTGTGTTTCTGTGTCTGCTGACGTCTAAACCTGTTCATTTTTATACTGAGTGCGGATCTCTGACAGAAGATGCAAGTCACAATGGAGAATATGCTTAAGACGATAACGTGAGCTAACGAGTTTGCTTCTCCCAAACATTTTTCCTTTTCCTATTTTTTTGGTGAATTTTATGAACACTACTCGTGCAACAGAGTGAATTTTTACATTTTTATTTTATTCTGTTTGTGTGTGTTTGAAATTTTAGTTCATACCTCTTTTAATTCCCTATATGCTTGCTGCTTTTCCCCTCGAAGTACTCCATTAGTTTCCTGGTCTTCCTTATCCAGTTTAGTAGAAAATGCAAGTGACTCCTCTTTGATTTCAGTACTAGTCACACACACCCTTATACAACCCACCAACACACACACACACAGGGAGATTGGTTTATTTTATCACTTCTTGAAACGGGTATTTATCATTGTTCCTTAATTAACTCTTTTTGGTTCGATACTTATCCATTTTTTATGAGGCTCTGCAGTGAAATTGATCAACACTCTACTGGAATAGTAGAAGATGTAGAGAAGTGCAAAGACTCGGCTCTTGAGAGAAAGAAAATTTTCGACGAAGCGAAGGAGCATTTTCAAAAAGCTGCTTACACTGTTTTGGACATGCTGGACAACAGGGATACCAGCTGACATCTGTAAGCTCCTTCCATTTCTGACCCCCCTCTCCCGTCACAAAATTGAACTTTTATGGCATGTAGGATTCGAATTTCTCACAGATATGCCCATCATTCAGAGGCTATTCTTCAAGACCCATCAATATAATTTTTTTGATTTTTTTTTCACAATATTCATACTGTGTTCTTACACACAAAAGAATGTCGAGTTTACACAGCAATATTTTCTCCAATATATTGTAGTTGCTCTCGAATGATAGGTCATTCTCTCTTGAGGCACTCAAATCTTCCAGTTGAGAGCCATCAACCCTTACAACTGTTCTTCCTATTTTCCCAAACTTACTATAATGACATCTCATTTAATGTGACCTTTATTTGCAATACCAACAACGTGGTCATCTGAAGAATCCGCCCATGTTCGGTTCAACTGGTTTGGACTATAATTATCTAAAATGTATAAGGATGTATTTATTCCAATATAAGAGTGGGGTATAAATTTAATAATTCCCACTGCTTCGATAGTAACATACCGAAGATTTTATGTAGAACTGCAAAGTAACAGTAATAATCCTAGTTTGCCATCAAAAGAGGAACACTATAAATGTATATGAGCATGCCATCAAACTTTAATTGCAAACTTCATTTCTTAACCAAAATTTATACAACAAAGCCCAAGGCCCTGCCGCTCACCAGGGGGAAAAAGGATAGAATTTGTTCGCTCTTTCTCTCTCTCTCTCTCTCTCTCCTGCACGAACATATTTACAAGTTTGTTCTACTTTCACCATTCTACAGACTACAAACAGTACAGTAACTTTACGAGGTCTGCAGCAATGTGATCCCTTTCTTTCTTTTCTTTTTTCTTTTTGGGTTTTCCACTGAGCATTTCGGCCTAATGCTTGAATGCAATGCTTCCTCATCTTCCCAAATGGGAATACACCACCATATCCATGAGCTGCATAAACTTTGGAGATGTTTAAAGAGAGCTATAACTAGAGAACTGGCACGGAGAACTGAAGGTTTAACAAAATCAGAAACCAATAAAACCAAAATCCACAAGTGTCTTCAATACTGAGAAAAGAGCATTGTATAGTTGTCGGTGACTCTTCCTCAAAGTTGCTCATTGCAAGAAAAATTACCAATACCAAGTATAAAGCCCCAACTACTTGAAGTCGACTGCAAATTCCTCCACCAACAGTTACATGTATTGAGCCAACCATTGTTTGCACATATCAAGCACAGGAAGTGCATTAGCATGTAATGCCTGCACAATAAAAAGAAAACAAAAATGGGGCTTAAGAAAGGATGACACCCAGTATATAACTACATTGATTCAATTCTGATATTTTGAACCTTGTCATAGTGAGAATAGTGAAATAGATAACCCCATCATGATTACTTGTGGAAAACCACCTAAATTGTCCAGATTGTACGTGGCATGATATATTGAGCATTTCACAAACTCAACGTATTATTTCCTAATAAATTCATCCTGTGAACATACGGGCAATCCAATAAATGCCTTGCTTGCATGCAAACAAGGATGAATGCAAAAGAAATCATCCATGCCTTAAGCGAACCCACATCAACCTTGAGCCAGTCAACCAGGTACCCAGGCCGAGAACTATTTACGCAGAAATAATATAATTTAAATTTTGTTTCAATGATCCAAGAATTTCAAAATTATTGCACCTCTTCTTTATCTATTTCTATATAAATTTGTATTCTTTTAAGCAATTTTTGGACAAAAATAACGTGAATATCAATGTTTTAAGTTCATCAACAGATGTTCCTTAAGCGGGAACACAAATAAAAAAATTCCACCAAAACCCCACTACCAAAAGCGACAGTGTTTCTTTAATTTGAGACAACAGGCTAATATATTCTGACAATGAAAATTCAATATGAGAGGAAATGTATACCTGGTGTGCAACATATTGAACGTCAGCCACACTTCCACTCCGAGAAGCAAATTGAAATGCACTTTTGAGACGACCACATACTACACAAGCCAGGACCTTCCTGCGCACCCAAGCTTGGAATATGAGAAGGCATTCACAGTTTTCATTACAAGTTAGAAAAATGAGGAAAGGGATGGGAACAAGGACACAATCAGCTGTTACGAAGTAATATATTATGAGTGAGAGAATCTCAGAAAGTTAAAATCCCACACCTCTCAGAGGCTCCTTTTCTTTTTGCAAGTAGGTATTTAAATGCATGACGCAAGCACAGGTACAGTTTAAAATACAGCATTACAAAGAAAGGTCATGGAAACTTTAAGATGTTGCTCCCAAGGTTTCTAATGGCTACTATCTAATGATACCAAAAAATTGGCTTCATTAACTCGCAATAGTTCAATAGATGACTGATTTTGAAAGTATATCATGTATTGCTACTTTGTTAACAATTTAGCTTCATTTAATAAATGAATCTTTTTTCCAACTTTTTCCCGCATTGAATGGATGCTAAGCACTAACTTCAACCTATTAATAACAAAAATTCACTGCTCCACTTCCAAACCAGACTAATTAAGATAGTCATGGTGTCAAGGGACGCAGGGATTTAACGTGGGGCACCTCAACCCTGCCCAAATGCACTGAGAGGAATACAAGCCAACATCAGAACAGGTTACCACCTATATATCATCCCAGAATAAACCCCAATCTTACTATTCTGCACAATTAATGATCAGGCAACCAGACTTGATGACATGATTATACTCCTACAATCCCTCATCTGGAATTCAAGAAGAACATACTCAAGCTAGACCTAAAACAACTAGAGCACTCTCTTCCTTGAACCCTATGAGAGCAATGCAGCAAAAGGAAATCAAAAGGATTTAAAATGATTTGACCTAAATATGAATATACTGAATGTAATTTTTATAGAAGTAGAAATACAAGTAAGGAGGTAAAAAAGATTCAAGATCAAAGAGTAAACACTACTGATATTTAGGGTCAATTATCCATACAGAGGGTAAGATTGAAGGTGTTACTTGTACAATTAACACACAATGGATTACGTGGAGCAGTGGATATGGTGCATTATGTAATTAACGTCTATATTTAAAGCAAAAATGTAAGCTCCACAATACAACCATTAGACCAGCAAGTAATACTTTATGGTACAGAATATTGGACAATTAAGAAACAGCATACTTAAAAGCTATGGTTGGCTGAAATGCAGAAGTTAAGATGGATGTCTCATAAAATTAGAAAGGCCAGAATTACGAAAAGGTAGGTAGTTTGGACATGTTTATAAAAGACCTATTGAGGAATGTAGTTGCCAACAATACAAAATTGGGACAAGGCTTTGTTGACTTGAGTCTGTTCAGTTTAGATAATCGAAAAAAGATTGTCCAATTCCACTTCCATAGAACTAGCCACTAAAACAATTATAACACCATGAACCAATCAAGTATTAGAGCACTTTTGTCTGCATCTGTGCTGAATTTCTCCAAGGACACACTGTATTAAATGGCGTTCTGTGCTAAATGTACCTGTGACTACTTGTTAACATGTCAATGAGGCGGTCAGGGCGTTCTTTGTGTTTGTTAGCATAGACGTTGATTGCTGCCCCCAGAACCTACAAAAGAATCATAGGAAATGCTTACTCACAGAATATCCTAATATTCAGGCCAACCATGAATAAATATTATATTAAAGACATAGGACTGGGAAAATATGTGAAGCCTGTAGTGCAAGTGAGTAAAATATTAAAGCTGCATTTGACCACTGTAAATTGGAATTAGAGAAAAATGGGTAAAAACTTTGAACTAGTTTTTTCTGATTGCAATTCCAACAAACTAGTTCTATTTTGAGAATCAGAGTCTAATAACCATCAAAAGCTCATTTGTCTTCAGTAATTTAATAAGATCAAATCCTTCTTCGAGTAGTCACAAATTTCTATTACCAAAGATTCACCTTCGGGAATTTTGCTGTAATGTGATATAAGTAGAACCATTAGGTATTTCCACTAATTCTGCAGATGTTGCACCACTTGGGTACCATTTTACCATGTTCTCTTCAATTACTCTGTTATCTAACCATTTATATACATGTGTTTCCAACAGAGGATTAAACTTATGTTTCAAAAATTTGTCTGATCTAGTACCTTTTTTTTTTTTGCATGATAAAACATATAGTACCTGGTCCCAATCATCATCATCTATTGTGCCCTTAATATTTCTGAAAAACTCAGTCAGTTGTCCTCCTTTTTTTCTCTCGGCAAGTGATGATGCAATGCCAGCATATATATCAACAGCTGGAGAAATGTCAGTTGAAATGAATATAATCTCCAAGAGATAACTGAAAAGCTAATTATCTATGCATGGAAAGACATACAAATAAACAAATCTCATATTGTAATGACTACCAGGAAGATTGAACTCATAGATCACTCGGAAAGCCAAGTCAAAATTCTTCTCAGCAAGAGTTTCTGCAATCTCACACCTTCTCCTGCATTTTCAGCAAACACATTGGGGCAGCTGTGATGTACCAAGGATAGAAAAATCCAGTAACATTTTAAGTGACAGAGAAAAACCTTATTTAGCTAATTTATGTTGCATATACAATAGCAGAGGTGAAATCTAAGGTAAGGGTTCCACAGGATATGAACAAAAACAATTATTTTTTAATACAAAAAAGTCCAACATGGTGACTCATAAATCTTAACAAGAACTTCACACAGTAGATCAAAGTGGAACATTGATTAGATATGGTAAACCAACCTACGTACTATTTTAAAACTATATAATCCGAAACCAATAAAGCGGGTTTGTCAATAGGATTTCAGCTACTACTCCATTGCACAGCATTCCACCATGCTGTTAGACTTTGCATGGATCTTTGCAAAATTTGAATATTGGAATATGTGGAGTATAGTTCCACTGTATCCACCATTTCTCAGCGGGAAGGGGATTCATTAGTTTCTTTTCCATTCATGGGAGGTTCATGGGCTAGTCGCAGTAAGTTGTTTTGCCTCATTTCCACATTTTCAAATAGGGTTTTTCTTGAGCAGCTTTTACAGCATTTTTTATACCCTGCTAGGGTTTTAGGAAGCTTATCCTTTCTGCTGCAGGATATTCTGGTCCTTTCCAACATTATGCATTCCACTGGTAATGTCCTTGTTGAATGATACTCATGGTTACTAGACAACTCCCCATCCCCACCTGGGAGGGGAAAAAGGAAAAGTCTCTAGGCTATTTATTCATACAAGGAGGGTGCAACTTTGACACCCAATATTAATTAGAGTCTAAAAGAATTAGGAGAAAAAATCCATAACGCTGCAAACCTGAAAGTTTCAGGATCATTTGGATTTCCAAAAAGAGAATGTTTCCACTGTTGCCCATCTGTGTCATTAAAGGATCTCACAACATCCACCTAAAATCCAGGAAGAATATAAACATTCAACCCGTGTGTGCATGACAATGAAAGTAAAACACTTCAACTTTGCAAATATATAACTAAATTAAACTTAGAAGAAAAAAATAACAATGAATAAAACTATATATTTAAATGAAAGGAAAAAAAGAAAACAAGATTGAGCAACTTAACAGCAGAGTGCAAGTAAATATTCTGTCTTTTTATTTGATATGGTCCCAAAGCCATCAGGGTGACACTTACGGCAAATTATAGATCAAAAAACCCTTTCAGACATCCATCTGGATTTCCCCAAAAAGGTGGCAGAACTAAAAAGCTCCTCCATACACTTAAAATTAAGTATATTAATTGTGTGAAGTGAACTTGTATATCACATTGAAATACTAAGGGCTGTATTGGGGATGTGAACAGTAGCATAAATAGTAAAATAGGCTAGGAATCACTCCTAGGATTCCTTAGGCATCACACCTAAGGGTTAGAATTGCATCACACAACTCATAAAGCATATAATTGCTCTGAAATATCTCTCTCTATCTTTTATTAAAAGTGACACTAACTATATATAAAATTCTAAGTACTCCTAATCCCAAAAGATTAGAATTCCGAAGTCTCTAGGACTACAAAAACTCTATGAACCTAAAAATTAGAAAACTAAAATTAACTAGAACTAGGACTTACCAATTCCAAAAATTCTGAAAATTACAATAATACCCCGACTTTATAAAATATAGAAAACCCACATAAAATAATAATACTAATACTACGAAACTAACTCAAAGCAAATTAAAATAAAACTCCATTTATGTTTATGCAAGCTCCCAAGTAGGCTCCACATCATCCAACATATGTCAAATTAAGGCTTGAGCCTTGGAAGCATATTTCTCTTGCCTTTTATAAATTTTATAAGGTTGCTGTCATCTGTCCCCATTAGCTCTCCATGTAATACCAATTCGTTTTAGTTGAATGTCTCTAACATGGTATCAAAATTGGGCCTTTGATGGTTAGCGGCAAAGTCTTTCATCCCTTTGAATGCCCCCATTTGCTTGTCAGCTCGTTTTGGTTTGATTTGTTATCCCACATGTACCCTCTCCACCTACTGCTAAATCGGCTCTCAGTTGAATGCCTCTATCAAGCTGCGATGCCAATCCATGTTGTTCATCCATTGTAATAAGCAATGAATCAATGCCATGCATTCTCCATCTCCATAAAAACTATACCTCTCTAACACCCACATGGCCTGAATTAGAGAATCCTCTAATACTTGATCTAATTTGAAGGATAAGATAATATGGCAGGTTATGGAGGAAGAGGAATATCTATGAATCTTGTAGGTAGCTTAAGCAGCAGCTTTTTAACATGTGAACATTTTCCTGATCAGATTGCTTTCATCATACAACAATGAAGCCTCCTTAGACATAACACTAAACAACATAGATTGTTCAATTTCAATAAGGTGATTTTTAGTTTTAACAACCTGAACGGCAACCCGAGCAGACAACTTGACAAGTCCTTCTTCAGTAAGCTTTTCAGAGGCACTTTTTCCTCGACTGCCCTTGGAGACAAATTTAGTGGAATCTCCTACCTTATATCGAGCTGACAGTCCTTCATCAAAATGCATCTACACCAAAATGGAAAATTAATCAGAAAATAAGGGAAGTAATACACATCAGGAAATTCGCAACTAAAACAAAACTATTTATTTTCCCAAATGTAACATAATCTCAAATGGGAAATATCATTTCTTACAAGGGCTGATTTGTGGTATTTTCCAAACAAAAGCAGCATATACTGCATTCAGAAACAATATTTACATGCATCACTGAAAATAGTTGTGTAACTCCATTTCTTTCCCTATATTCTTTTGTCAAATTTTAATTGAACAATGTTTCAAGGCCAGAATCATTCAAAACATATGCTCACCAAATTGAACTCCCAATACATGGAATAGATTGCATATAAAAGACAGGTACCATATCAAATTATAGATAACTACTAGTGGCATTGCTGCTGGCAAAGTTTCCAAGGATTTGAAGAACCTCAAGTGCTGTCGTAATTATACGATGTTCTGGGTGAGTGATTAAAAATGCCTAGTGTTTAAATAAGGCACAGGATACAATGGTTATTCAAAGGTGCATCCAGAATTCTGCTACAAGATAATAATTATCCCCAAAACTGCAAGTCATATTGGTGTAGTTTTTGTCCCTCAATTTTAAACTGCTAAGTATAAATAAGAACCAAATATCCACAGAACATTTATTCAATTATATGGCTTTTGTGTCAGGCAATAAGATTGAAAGACCTTTACTGAAGTCATGCTCAACATGTTCATACCGAGGAAGAAAAAGGAAAATTTAGTTGTTCAGTCAGACTCTATGCCTTTTACTGCTATTAAGTAATATCACTCCCTCAAAATCAACAAAGAAATTAAGTTAGGGGAGCATTGACTAACCTTGGCATGTTCCAAGTGTTTTATGGCTTCCTCTTGAGAAGAAGAGTTCATGAACAATTGGATACAGCAAAGTCCAGCAGCCACATGATCCTTTTTTATCACCTGAATCATCAAGTCAGTTTTAAATTAACAAAGAAGATAAATCTGCTTCAACAAAAGAAAAAGTGAAAAAGAAAGAAGATTAAATATGAAATTGTCAATTTTATCAAATTCTATTTGTAGGGGAACTGTGACACACTAGCCAACACTAACAATGGCCATGAATAAGAAGACATATAGCAGAACCCATATAAGAAAGAAAATATGCACAGTAGGCATCCTTGGGAAGGACATTGTCAGTCTTCACTGTGTAAAACAAAGCCGAGCATAAAAGTGCAATTCTGCCAAAAAGTAAAACATGATGTCCTTTCTATATGGCATACGCTGTGTTGGAACTGTCCTCTCTATTCAAATCATGAATAACTAGACAGTAAGTGGGCATATTGGAACTCAACTGATAGTGTATGAAAAATACATGTTTTGCAAGTCAGATACTCGCTGCTTTCTTTATTTTCTTCAATTTTGCTATTCCTCTTCCTTTTGTGTAGTTCTATTGGTCCAGAACGCATTCATAGTGTTTTTGCATAAAAAATTTCCATAAAAAATGGTGCCTCAAGGACACAAAGTAGATTGAGCTTCTAAGATGAGAATTCCAAGCACACACATAGAAACATCCAGGTGATGATTTTACTTTTTGAACTTTTAATCTAAATGGGGAAATAAATAAAATTACACCTAATGTACCTGAAACTTGTATAGAAAATTGAAATGCTTATGAGTTTCACAATAGACACAAATGCGGTTAAGTGCTGCAGCAGTATACTGGTTCACCACGGCATCTTGTGATATTGCAAAGGACATTCTCCTAGATATCACCTCCTCCAAGATGGGCATGGCACCATAACCAATGCACAAGTCACACAAATCATCAATGGTCCCATAATCAGTTGCCAAAGGATCTGGTCTCTGAGGGGACGAAGATGAAGTAACCACGCCCAATGATGAGGGTTGAGGTGGAGGAACAGCATTCGAAGGAAAAAACAACATGCAAGCTTCTTGATAGTGACCATGTCTAAACATAAAACCAAGCAAATGCTGGCGTGCGTACTGCAAAGTAGAAACATATAGCATTACAGACCTGACAATCATGAGATATTAAAGAAACATTCATCAGCTAAAGGATACCAGCTTGCACAATCAACGACTTGAAATATTCACATGGATGAATCACTTACATAGGCTTACTTAAATAGGAAAACAGGCTGCACTTGTAGACATATTGGTTGATGCACATGCAAATTCAAAACAAAGTCCGGAATGTAGACCAACATTAGGATAGAGTTGCAGCTTACATCTTGTAAATAGTTAATGCATTCGAGGTATCTGACACTGTCCAAGTTGCTACGAGGTCCGTCTTCAAAATCTGGGCCAAGTATGGAATTATCACTTGCAGCTTCTTGAGAACGCCTGGATCTCTCTGAACGTGGAAATGTAGATGGCATGTACAAAACATTAAGATAGGAATCAGCAGAAAGAGAATCGTCCAAGATAGCTGGTGCACTTCTAGCCAAATGTTCATACCTACATTACAAAATTGCATTAGTCATATTCTACAGAATGACAAATACATAATTTATTTATTTTTCTTTATGATTGGCACTATTAATATCCACCAACATAGCATCTTAAGGATCCCAGCCAAGATAAATCCATGCCACCCAAAAAGAATGATAGAACTCAAACAGAAACACTTGTGTCATGCATTTATACTAAGATAAACTAATAAGCTTACTCTTGCATCCATGTATGTGATGCAAATTTCTATTTTTTATTTTAACAGAGGGAGGCTCACACGACGGGCTATCAGCCCAATGGCAGAAAGTGCCACTGATAATAGCAGTGTTGTGCCTGGGCTGTGGAGCCTCTCAGCCACTGTAATAGTTCAATGTGCTCGTTGGTGCCTGAACTTAAGCTGTGAACCATAGAAGTCAGATTAGCATGGCGTATTCCTTCGAAGCGGGGTGCGAAACCAAACTTTTCTAAAGGATAAATGGGGTGATTCGAGTGAGATCCAATGTAGATCTAGCTTTCAACTCACTCTTGGGATCCGGGTAGTCCCCAAGGGAGGGGAGGGGTAGACCACGGGTGAAACATGTTGCATACAAACTATAACAACTTACCAGATGTTAAGTCCTCTAAAAAAACTTCCATTTTTAGTCTATAAAGCAGGCAGGCCAAATGGAGTTAGCAGAAATATCAATCTAAACAAAATGGAATGTAAACTGCTTACATGGAACGAGCAGATGAAACATCAACCGGTGGACCTCCTTCAATTGTATTGATGATTTCCAGAATTACAGGTGCAGAGTCACCCTTAAGCAATTGGAGAGCTTGCCTACACACCCAAGTGTTTAAAAGTTAGAAGTGTTCTGGTAACCATCCGGTACTTTAATTGTTGGTTCTTTTGCCCAAAAAACTCGAAAGACAAATATGAATTTAACGTACTTGAATTTCACACGAGCTTGTGCATAGTGCTCCATCCGAATCAAAGCATGACCCCATGCATTCCACACTGGAAAAACCTCAATCTGAGTGGATCCAACATATAGAATCAGCATGATGGAAAGTGATCAAAGAGGGGGAAATAAATGCTATAATTTCTATGCATTACATGCCTTGCACTTCTTGCAAGTATATACAGCCATGCTGTATCGTTCATCTAGAATCAACCGATCTCGGAGTCGTGCGGATGACTCTTTATTGGCTATATCATCAAGGGAGGCAGCAATTCCTGATCCCAGAAGGCTCTGCAATAGCTCAGCGCGTCCTAGCCAAATGTCAGCTTGTGACAAAGCTTCAGACAGCTCATCTGTTGACTGATTACTGACATTAGAGCTGCCAGCATCTGAAGATGCATCATCAGCATCTCTACTTCTTTCAGAATTGCTTGACAAGTCACTGCCCCCAGAAAACTTTCTGAGCTGTGATTTAGCAAAAAACAGACCCTACACAAGGAACATGAATAATTGCGGCAGCAGTCCATGCATATGATTTTGTTAACTGAAGCCTATGTCACAGATTCATATTCAGCAATTTTTGAAAGAGTAACTTCACAGATACCTGTACAAATGTTTCTGTGGCATGATATGCCCGACCAATGGTTTCCATTGATGCATTTTCAGGCAACTGTTGACCACTCAACACATTTTTCATATGATTAATGCACAAGTCTAAAGCACCTTTGGCAGATACACTCTCGTCTGAACACAATGAAAGCAGTGCCTAGAAACATAGTATGCAACCTTTCAGAGATCAACAACGGCATATGTTAAAGCATAGAATTAAACTACAAGGTAGAGCACCATCCCATATGTACAAATCGCAAGAACATAAGACCTATGCCATAATTCACACCCAGGAGACAACATGCATAAACTGAAGGCACAAAGAAACCATGTTGGGTTTGTACTGTTCTGTGCTGGGAAAGCCTAAAATGCTTTTTATGGAAGATTTTGTTTTTTCCATTGATATATGAACCACAGGTTCACTCATTTGGCATGGCCATATCTGCTGAATTTGATTGAGAAATTATAATACAGGAACAAAAAACAACCTATGAAGATATCGATGGAATACTATCGCCTTTATTTTTTAAGTATTCCCCAGTTAGTTTTCAGAGCATCCATTAAAAATTGAATACGTAGACCATAGTTACAGAAAGGACTAGAAGCCGACTTTATCTACTGGTCCTCTGCACAAAATAGACATGTATATAAGCTTGGATGGTATTGTATACATTTCTTATCTAAAGCCACTCAAAAACGAGAGGCAAGAGTGCTCAGCTGTCTAACAAATAACATCCCTGAATTTATTTTATGACATCAAACACTGAAGATCTCTGAAATATGCTAATGAAAGTTAGGTCAAACATCTCAAAAAAAAAAAAATGGAAGCTGCATAATCACATATTGTAAAGAATTTAATCAACGCTCATCAAAATTTACTTTTGTACAAAGCTATAGTCCCAAACATGAACCACTATGGAACACATTGATACCAATGTATCTTAGATTAGTTAGCTTCCATACCTTGAAAAGAATTATGTCAGGGGCACTTTCGTATCGATGAGAAGAACGAACACCTTCATCCTTATTTGGATCACCTGTGAGCATCCACTCCTCAGCAATAGAAACAGCAGAGAGCCGATCCTGGCCATCAGCAGAGTACAATGAGATACGGTCTTCTTGAATACCAGCCATTGCCTCCCAGGCAACTCTTTCAGATGGTGTTAATCCAGAGCTCTTTCTTTTCCTATAAGCATCCTTTGGAGCAGTCTTATCTCCAGTATTGCGTGGAGTCCAGGAAAAAGCTCTGCGAGCCTCCTTTTGCAAGTTACTAAGGCTGTTACTGAAGGATGACCGTGTAGGTGTGCCTTGTCTCATCTTCTGCTTTGCTCTTGGACCAGAAACTGATATTCGAGGTTCTCTGGAAGGAGAACTGATACTGACAGCAATAGCTTTGGCAGCATATGCAAGAATTATGCCGTTATCTCTCAACAAAGGAAATTCTTTAAGAATCTGCAGACAAATGTTATTCAGACTAGACATTAGACGTGTGAATTAGTATCTGGAAAAGAATAGTCATATGCTCTCATTCATGGATGTTAGTTAAATAACCAGGTACCAGAGAAGCGGATTGCAGTTGTTTCCTCATTAGCAATACTTCCAGAATCAAATGAGGGTGCTCATGAAGGGAAGAGCACCTTTGTTGCCAGGGCAACGGCAACGCAGCCAAGACACGAAGACCTAATGCCCATGAGTTAAGCCGGGACACCTCAACTTCCGACAAATTACTATCTCTTCTCTTCAGGAAAAAGTGAACCTTCGTTGAAAAATATTACAGAACTCTAGTTCAAAACTAAGTGTCATTGAACTTAAAGCAATCAATTGGTCTAAACCGAACAAGGGGAAAGAAAAGAATGTTCTCAACAAAACAATCACTTACAAGAAGCTGCTTTGAACGCAGATTGGGCAGTAGCTGCATTGCACCCATTGCAACTGGTAGAGCATCATCAGTATCACGAAGTGATGAAAGAAAGCGTGAAGCTTCTGCAGGACCTCCTCCATTTAGAGGGTCTGCAGTAAGAAGCTTCACAAGCTGACGCCCTTGGAGTTCTCTTCGCAGTTCAATTGATAGTCCAGCACTTTCAGCCACTTCTAAAGCAGCAGAAACAGCTCCTTTCCCAGCCAATCTAAGGGCCAGGCCCTCAGGATCTTCCCTACACTCTGCCTCAACCTGACAAATCCAACAGAGTGGAAAGGATAAAAATTAAGGTAAAACAGAGATGAAACATAAGCATTGACTCTGCACAAAAAACTCAATTCAATTATTTCTACGCTCATTTTGACCTCTTGCCAGCTATTGTAACGATTGTCTGCACATAAAATGTGTTTGTGCCTCAGCAAAGATTGCCTCATCAGAACCACCTAGTCACACAAAAGATGTAAGTGATTAAACAAAATGAGTGAGCCCAGTACTATTTCTGCAACAATAGGTACTACAAGCAAGTGTATTATTCCACATCAAAACAAATAAATCCAGTGTTAATACAAACTTTACACTGAAATAGCATATCATAAACTGCATCAGGTACCTCATTCTTAATAGGATCACTCTCAGGTAAATGGCAGCTGCACATGGTGAGAACATCCAAAGCAGCATCCAGCTCCCACCGATGCAAATATCTGAAACAGAAGTATGCAACATTTAGGGAAAAGGTCACAAGTCCACTGATAGTAGGCATAAGCAGATAGAAGGGAACACTTTAGCAGTTACAAGGACTTTTGCTGTGATTAATCAAAAACACTTTGCTGATTTTTTTTTTTTTGCCACAACCGAATAACAGAAGCTAGAAAGTGTCTAGAATTTTGGAAGGTAACTAAAAATTGAAGCATTCCCATCACTGTACAAAAAATCAAATAACAAAATCAGCTTTGAAATCCAAGATATTAAATGGAACAGGCAGAAGGAGAAAACCAAAGCTTTTCCACCATAAGACACTGTATTCACAAAAGTGTACAATGCCATAATAAAACTCCTACACTAAAGAGTTCATCAAAATAGAGGAGGAAATGCTGTAGTCAACATACTTGAGGGCAAGTCTAGCTGCCAGTTGTTTATCCTTCAACCTTAGGCAATACTGCCAACTATTGCTCCAAATGCTATGGCCTGTGTAACTTTGAGATTGTCCAGAGACTGAAGTATTCTCTTCTCCACGTTCAACGAGTAGCTCAAGTAACTGGTCTGAGGCTCCACTGCGTAAGCAGCGATCGGAAAGAGCAAGAGCATCCATCAATTTTCCTTCATCAATCAATCTGTCAATGACGAATTATCCAAAATTAGGTAAAGAATATGTGCTTAACTTTAATGTGACATATAATATTTACTCTATTCACACTATAAAAGCATTAAACATGTAGAGCAGAGAAAGAGCTTCCAAATTAAAAGAGAAAAATAAAATAAAAAGGAAAAGGCCACGTTCAATGATATAAGCTTGGTTTTCCATTCCTTTATATTAATTCTCGCTGCTTAGCATCCCCGTAGTTGTGTGCAAGGATCGAAATATCGTTTCGAAGTACCATTTCGGTCAGCTCAAAAACAGAAACGTTTCGAAAACGCAATGGAAACACAGAAAAAATATGGAAACACGTGAAAACATGTAAAAATACAAATACAATTCATTTAAACTAAATAATTGATTAATTTAACATATTTATTCAGTTAACATCCATTTATATAAGAATAAATTTAAATTGGAGAAAAAAAGGTTTGCCATGAGGCGAAAATTATTTAAATTAGAATATTATCCAATTAATAATATAATTTTATTATAATACTAATTT
>CM042186.1:38376937-38431999 GCA_023539305.1 Ilex asprella | reverse complement strand
AAATAGTTGGTGTGCAGCATTCGAGTTTGCCCAATTAGTTCTCTGAATAATTCTGAAAATGTCAATGCTTATGAGCTGTAGTGTTGTTGTTTTGTCTGTTGATTTATTATGTTCTGGGTTGAAGTGGTGGTCGCCTTTTTGGTTGATACTTGGAATAGAATGCATCGAAACATAACCCTGCTAAAATGTTGGAAGCACAAGAGCCTAAGATCAACTAGGTGCAAAAAATTTGAATCTTAAATCGGCAATTTCAAAGCCAATCAGGTATGTGACTTCTACTGCAATTGGGAGTGTGGGATTCAGGCTGTGGAAATGGAATGGATTTGGAGGGCTTGTACTACAAATTTTGAACCATTTCTGAAACCTTAATTATGTGCTACCAAATGCAGCTTAAAGCTTAATTCTGGTTTCCAAGAAACTGAGCAAGAAGTTAAAGATACTTTTTTGTAATTCTTACCAAGAGTAGATGCGCGGGGGGTTGAAGAAAAGCATGGCCTCTATTTAAGGCAGAAATGAAACAACACATACTTGTTTGTTAAAACTCGTTAGGTGATTTTTTTCTCCCACTAATTTTATGCTTTTTTTTTCTTTCCATAATTTGAAGGTTAATTACTTTTCCTAATGAATTTATGTTTTCATCTCTCTCATAGTCCCAGGCTTTTCACCTTCCAACTGACTACGATGCTGATGTGCAGTTAGTGCTGTGCTGAAATATGTTAGTGAAGTGTTTAGATGATAAAAAATGAAAGAAAGTGGCTTTTTTTATTTTTTTTGTACAAAGGACCATCCTTCATTCTTTAGGTGCTACTTTAATTTCCTAACTTTCGACATAAGCGGAAATGTTGTAGTGTATGAGGTTGATAGAAACAGTATCATATGTCATCATACTATCATAAAGCCCCCCGCGAGGCTCTCTCTCCTCCTCTTGTTGTGCAGAAGCCCTGCCAGTTTTCCTTCAAAACACAATTTGTTATACAAACAGGTGTTTTATTTTTGGTTTGTTTTGGGGGCATTTTTATTTTTCTTGTATACTGCAATATTTCGGCACCTTGCTTTGGCTAGAGTCTAGAAAAAGTGGGATAACTGATTGAATGTAGAATGAGAGAGATAGGGAGAAAGGGTTGAAAGTTGAAACAAAGAAAGAAGGAGAAGGGGGGGGGGGAGAGAGAGAAACTGATAAGTAGATAACATTACCATTTCTCTTGTTAATTTGATTGATAAAATGGGTAATACTAAGGTTCAGGAATGCATCATGACTCATGACAGCCTTCTAGAGTTCCTCAATGCCAAATGAATGAAAACATTTATTCGTTTTGGCATGTTTTGTCCTCATAGAGTTCTAGAGATATAATTGCTTGGAATTCACACGGGGGATTGGAAACTTCTATAGACTCTCCAGTCTCAGCCAAATTCTATCATTTAGGCCTTCGTTTTCCGAATTTTCTTAATTTCAAAACATTTCCAACATTTTATTTATTATTTTGAATTAGAGATTAATTAGGGATATTTTGTTTTAGTTCTAGGATAGGATGACTAATATTCCTATTCCTTGTCGAACATTGTTTTCCTATTTTTTGTTTCTTTTATAATGAATAGGCCTATGTAATTAACAGAGGATATTTTATCAATCATATTATCTAAATTGTGGGTTTTTTCTCTCCCTTTTTATTTCTAGTGGATTCAAGGAGTTTTTGTTATTTTCTTTCGCTTTTGCATGATCGATATAGTACTCAAGTGTAATCTATAAAATAGGAATTATTTGAGCAAGTTTGTAAAATTTCACTAGATATGATATCACAGCTGGAACTTCAAAAGCTGAAGGAGAAGCTTAAGCCAGAGAAGCAAGTGAATGGCATATTTTGGATTCTACTCCTTAATATTGGGATGTATGTGGCAGATCACCTGTTTCAGGTTCAAAGTTCAAACTATTGTTGCCTGTTGTGTTAATTATGTTTTTCTGTACTGTAGTAGTACATGGATTACCATTCCACAAAGTAAAATGTACTCAAAGACTAGGGAAAAAAGGATGAAAAAAACACCTGGATCTCAGTTTCTATGATAGCATAACACACAAGTCCTTAATGGATAAATTGGGTGGAATACCTTGTACCATCCTATCATAGCTTAGGGCTGGTCATCTGGCTTAAACAAAAACTTTCCCATGAAGAAACTGATATTTAGTTTCTATGGCCGTACCCCACGTGTTACATGGTAGTGTAAGTTGAGCTAACACCAAAATTTCTCATGTTTTAGGTTCGGGGAATCAGAGCCTTGTATTTGTACCACAATTGGCCTGCTTGGTACCAGTTTGTTACTTCAACTTTCTGTCATGCTAATTGGTGAGCCCATTTTACTATTTGGGGATGCATAGAACTTAGGTGGTCAATATTAGCCTGGAGGATATATAATTTTTTTTCAAGTTTATGAGGCAGTCATAGAAAGGCTTATGATCCTTGATTACACATTAGTCATTGGATTTCCTCTCTCTATGAATCATAGACACTCTTAAGAAAGTGACGTATCCGTGTCGGACACATGTTGGACACCGACACTCTTCTGGCATGTGTTTTATACTCTTTTATACGTGTCCACAGTTAAATGATAAAATTTTGATTTCAAATATGTGTTCTACACTTATTTGGTTGCTTCTCTGACTCTTCTTTAGGTTATGTCTATTATTAAACAATAAACATGTATTGATGTGTGACTAACAAAACTTTAAAAAAAAAAAAATGTAAATGCAAAACTTAAAATTTTGATTAATAAGTATCTTATACTTGGGAGAACATATAATTATTAAGACTAGACATGTTGAAGTTATACTCAAAATATAATAATAAAAGTTTTAAAAAAGAAAAATTAAGAAAATGAGAGTAATCATTTAAATTACATTTGTTGTCTACAAAAAAATTGATGATCATTCACTATTAGGATGCTTTGGTCCCAAAATTCACACTAGATAACTATACATAACATTACCTAATACATATGAACTATTGAGTTTTTATGAATAATGTTTTATTATAACTATATTTGCGATAAATTATACATTTTTATATTGAAAATACATTATCTATAGCGTATATCCAACGCATCTGTGTCCTACTATTGTGAAAAATGTCGTGTTCGTGTCCTGTCGTGTCATGTCGTGTCCATGTATGTGTTTCTTAGCCTCTCCCTGCTTCTCTCTCTCTCTCTCTCTCTCTCTCTGATGGTTGGCATTTTTAATTCTCTGTATATCCTTTACAGGAACCATCTCTCCAGCAACTTATTCTTCTTGTATATTTTTGGTGAGGTTTTCTTTCTTTAGTATGATAACTAAGAGGTTACTCACGGGATGCATTCTGATTTAAGCATATTATAGAATGTAAACACATGCCTTTTTTTGCCTAACAGGAAAGCTTGTTGAGGAGGAGGAAGGAAGCTTTGCATTGTGGCTTTCTTACATCTTGACAGGGGCTGGAGCAAACCTTGTTTCCTGGCTTGTTCTCCCAAGAAATGCAGTTTCAGTTGGAGCATCTGGTGCTGTATTTGGACTATTTGCAATTAGTGTCCTTGTGAAGGTAATTGAAATTGAACATCTTCCACACTTCATTTGGAACTCAATACAAGCGAACTTAGCCTCTTGGTGCTTACTGTGTAGATGTCTTGGGACTGGAGGAAGATCCTTGAAGTACTTATACTGGGTCAATTTGTCATTGAGAGGGTATGCAATTTGTTTTGTCATTAAAATGAAATTCCAATGAAAGAAGTGTCATTCTACTTACTCATACAGAAACTTTAACCAAATCTTCTAGTGTTTCTTTGCCCGAGTTTCATATTATATTTGGTGTTTCAAGATTTGTTAAAAATGCACTTCCTTTTGTGTGCTTTTTCTCCCTCCTAGTCGTTTTTCCTTTTTTTGGTAGTGGGTGGGTGGGGGAAGGGGACTGGAGGATCATCTCAAAGATTGCACTGGTGCAACAGATGTCATGCTGATGAGCATCTAACACGCTTAAGTCAATACCTCTGTCATCCATGTTGATAAGTGGTTTCATAGCTGGCCCAGCTTCTTCCTCAGTGTAATTGCAACATATTTTTTATTTCCTAAGTCTGGAGAATGTGAACAGAGAGTGACTGCAAGAGTCATACTGATGCATCCCCCTGTGCAATCTGAAATAATTGAGTGTCCCAGTTACAACCTATGTCCTAATATTTCTGCTCAGACATCTTCTTTTCCCCCCCACCATATGACAGTTTTTAAACAAAGAAAATACTTTTTTCTGAAAAATTAAACGCTGAAGCCTTCAGTTGTAGTAAAGTTTCTCTCGCTGATGTAAATTACTGAAGCTCTAGTAAATATAAAGTTCCTTGTAAACTTAGTGAACTTTAAAATTAATTGCTGAAGCTTTCAGTGAATACAAGGTTTTTCATGGACTTCTGATTAAACAGTTTGAATATTATCTTGATGCTTTTCTTGGCACATCAGGTGATGGAAGCAGCCCAAGCTTCAACAGGGTTGTCAGGCAGTGTCCGTGGAGGCCATGCCTTACAGAATGTCAATCACATAGCACATCTCTCTGGTGCTCTTGTTGGTGTAGCTCTGGTATGGCTTCTTAGCAAAGTTCCTTCTCAACTTCCGGATCAGGATGTATCAAGTATTCGGAGAAAAGCAGACAAAAATTGATAGCAGCACCTTGATTTGTCTGTTTATTAGATCGACTTCTAGAGAAGGATTTATTTGCATAACTTTCTCTGCATAAAGTTACATTATTTCAGCCTCAAATGCTGTAAATAGACTGGATGTGGAATTGGGTATAGTCTGGGTTTTGAGAACCCTTTGTTTAATTTTTATTTTGAACGCATGACAAATAACATGAGTTCTGGAATTTACTCGAAAAAGATGAAGAAAATATCAGATAGTAGCATCTGTGAAGCAATATGAATGGGTTGAAATTGAAACATTGAGCTACTCTTGATAAGATTGATGAACCAGTTTTGGGGCAGCAAACGAAAGACATTTTCTTCACTTTCACACTGACATTTAGTGATTGAGAATTGCAGACAGCAGAGAACAGTTTTCATTTCAAAGATGCTGCAGAGAAAACTGAAAACTTTAGGCCATCATTTCCCATTCTGGTTAACAGATTTGAGTCTCTCGAGGGGTTCACCCTGTGAACAGGTTAAAATTGTACAACTCAATGAAAAACTTAAGGTAAATTACATTTACACCCCCTGACATTTAGTTTTATTACACGGATACCCCTCACATTTCAACAATTACACTGGATAAATGGAGTTAGCTATCATTGTAAAAAGACTATTTTACCCCTCTCTTTAAAACAAACTCAAGTCCAAACCCCAAGCCCTATCCCTAATCTTCGCTGTCCACTGCACCAGGAATCCCAACACCTTTTCTCTCTCTTGACGAAGAACCAATCCGAAATTATCGGACTTCTCTCTATCTCCCTCGGCCTATCTCTCTCTGTGTGAATATATATACACTATATATATACTCTCTCTCTCTCTCTCTCTCTATATATATATATATATATAAGTAATACTGTTTAGATCTAAAAATCTAACATAATTTGTTGATCTAATGATGTGGCTTCATTAGAACCATTGGATTAACACCAAGTTCTAATATTTGATGGAGTCCACAACCAATCCAATGGTCACAGATATGTATATATACACCGCTCTCTACCCACAACACGCCACTGTACCCAACCCTCTCAACTCAGCTGCCACTGCCACCACCACCACTACTCTAAACCAACTACTCCCAACCCTTTTCTCTCTCTCTCTTAGGCCCCCACTTCCTCCCTGCAACAAAACTCAGATCTGAAGACTATTATATCCCTCTCTCTAGATTTGTAAAACCTACATGATTGGTAGTGGATTTTGGATCATGGAGGCTGTAGTGTTGATAGTGAGTTATGTGGTGGAGTTGGTGGGTTTTGGATGTTGGAACTAATGGTGTTCATGGTGGCTTTTCGAATGGTGGAGGTGGTGGTGTCATTCACAGTTGCCATAACCTTTCTTTCTCTCTCTCAGGCGGTGGATGAGGTTGGTGGGTGGTAGCAATTTCTGGAAGCCTATGGTGGGTGGGTGATGGTGTTAGATGATTGGCTTAATTCATGGTGTCTTAATTTAGAAACAAAATTACCCTTAGTTGATGGTCTCTTGATTGGGGAAAAAATTAGCTAATTAATTGCTTAATTAGTGGTGTCATAATTTGGAAATAATAGATTATATTTGATTTCAATATGTGTTAAGGTAAGTTTAGTTAATACAAATCTATTATATTTAGTAACTTAATTATTTTTTAATTATAATTATTATGAGAATTGGTGGGTTTGAATTATGAGTTTAAACTTTTTTGGATAGATAGCTATTAGTACAATTAGGAAATTAAAATTTAAGTGTTAAAATAAATGAGGGATAAATTTCTAGTGTAAGAAAAATATATATTTAAATTCTCAAATTTAATTTTAGAGGGTATTTTTGGTATTTTAAAAATTATTATCGATAATACCAGCTTTGACTGTTAATAGTTCTAACGTTTGTTAGTTGGAGGCGATATGATTGTTACAAGTTATAAATGTCAGGGGAGGTCGGTGTTGTTTTTAAAATGTGAGCATATGTCCATGTAATAAAATTAAATGTCAAGGGGTGTGAGTGATATTTACCCAAAAACTTATTAAGCAAGCACACTACGAAAAAATCAAAGCCAGCCAAAGCATGAGAAACTTCAGATTCGTTCGTCCGCCAAAGCAGCAATTTACAGACATGCAAGTTCATGCTTAGCGTGCACACACAGATTGTGTCGGGAAAGATCATGTTCATTAATCTACGAAATGTACAAGCATTTGTCCATGTCTTACACAGGTTAACAACATAAACACAGCAAGTAATTTGACATGATGTAGCCAAAAAATTGAGTTACAAGATGAGCAAACTTTAGAGCTACTTAAGGAACAAGGATATACCACACCTCTTAGATTTATGAGATGAGCTCCCAATCTTGTCACTATATACAACATTAAAATTTCAGAAGAGAGTAGTAGCACACTGCTTTCTTATCAGTTTAAGAACACCACTGTACATGACTGTGCAGGCTGACCATACATGCAAATTTGCCCTTGAGATTTCCGGCAAATGATTGGCATTTTAGCTCCAAATCTGCAAGTAAGATACATGGATTTAGTAGCAGTCCACAAGCTGTCAGATGAAATTTCTGCTTCTCTCAACACCATCCGGCTCCTTTTAATAGCAGCAGCTGACCCTTTTTGATCACTCATAAGCACAGTAGGTATCTGTAACCGATTGAATTGAGATGTACGTATTGCTTCCTCATGATAAATTTTCTCTAAGCTCTCCATTGGAATTTCATTCTTCGTACCTATTTGCTGGTTTGTACCAAGATTTTTGACAGTATCAACTAATCTTTTTGCCTCTCTGAATAATCCAGTGGCACGCCAGGCTTCAGCAATTATCAGGAGAGTAGTTCTCTCTGGCTGTACACCAAACCGTTCCATAAGTTGGATCATTTCTTCTGCTTTCCATGGTTGCTTTGCTTCTCCGTATCCCCCGATAAGGGTTTCAAAGGTCTTCAGATTGGGAAAGATTCCATACTCACACATAATCTCAAAAACCCTGACTGCACAGTCCATTCTACCAGCACTGCACCATCCACTCATGACAGTTGTGAATATCACTACATTTGGGCGTAGACCTGATTTAGCCATCGCAGTTAGTAGCTCCTCTGCTTTCTCAGGTTCACCCGCACGCACATAACCTTTAGCCAGAATGCTGTAGGCATGGGTATCAGGCTCAATGCCCTCCTTGATCATGTCATCAAAGATTTCTCTACACTTATCCATAAATCCTGCAGCACTCCAGGCATTCATTATGGTGCTGAAAGTAATCACATCTGGTTTTACCCCAAATTCTTCCATCAATGTCAGAACCTGTCAAATTGATGGTTTTTGTAATTACATTTCCCCTCCTCCAGGAAAGAATAGATGGAAGTTTCAGTCAAAATTTTCAAGTACCAGACCATCTGGTCTGGAAAACATACAAAATTTCAAAGATCTTATGCACCTTTTGGTAGCTGAATACAATGAAAAAGACAAGAAATATGTAATCTACACAATGATATTGCATAAAAATATATGGTAAAATTCCTTCATCCCATAATTAAACAGCATAATTATGAGATGACACCAATGCAACCAATAAGAATAACTTACATCGGTGACACAGATAGGAGAAAATTCCTTCTAATTGAGAAAATCTCTGCATAGTGACTTAAAGCATATACATCAGTTCCAACAGGAGGCAACCAAAACGAAATAGCTATGTTGGGAGGAAGGGGGCAAGGGAGGTCTGAGGGTGGGGAGTCTGAGTAGTATACTAAAGAAGATGATTTTGTAGAGAATTGTTTTTGAGTGGATTGTTTCCTCAGTGGAGGAAAGCACCTAGTGTGTTATTTCATGATGTATATCCCTAATGTCGAACAGTAAATTTTACAAAGCAACCATTGGACCAACAATGCTTCATGCTACGGAATGTTGGACAATTAAGAAATAACACACTCAAAATATAACGTTGTAGAAATGAGTATGTTAACATGGATGTGTGGTATATCCAAGGATCAAAATTTCGTTTCGAAGCGGCCGAGTTTTTGTTTCTAAGGAAACCGAAACGAATTAGTGATTGAATCGAAACACCACTGCTTTGAGGTGTTTCAAAGTATTTCCACCATTGTTTGAGAATATTTTGATATGCTTTAAGATATTTCGATATATTTTGACAAATAAATTTTCAATTTTTTTCTCTGTTTCCATTCTATTTTTGACATGTTTGAGAATATTTTGAGGTGCTTTAAGATGTTTTGATAGATTTTGACCAATGTTTCATATTATTTTGGAAATAAATTGTCAATTTTTTTTCTTTGTTTCCACTTTATTTTTGAAATGTTTCCGTTTTTCAGGTGACCAAAACAATTCACCGAAACAAAATTTTGATCCTTTGATATAACGAGAAAGGATAGAATTAGGAGCATATGTAAACGTAAAATTGTAAAAGTTGCACCAGTAAGAAATAAATTAAGAGAGAATCGCTTAGATAATTGGGACGTATTTATAGAAAACATATTAATGCACCAGTAAGATAGATTGATTGGATACATATCAATGGTAATGCGGGGTAAGTAGACCTAAAATAACTTTGAACGAAATGATTAAAAAAGATATGATAGCTCAAGATCTAACGGAAAATATGACTCTTGATAGACTACAATGGAAAAACAAAATTCATGTAGCTGAGCCAAGTAGTTCAAATTAAGGCTTTGTTGAGATGACTTGACCCGAGTCATTGTATGAAATGAAATCATTGTGTCACCTGAATTTCTAAAACAGCAAGGTGACATATTGTGGGGCAGATGTGAAATGTAGAAAAAATGATAATTTTAAGCCAACTGAAAAAAACATGTGCGGTAAAATACCCAAACAGCATGTACATTTAAACCAAGAACACCTACACACAGTCCAAAGCAAAGAGCCAAAGATCAACAACAATGGCAAGATGCACGCCCATGGGGGAAGGGGGATATAAGAAAGCCAAAAACCTGTGAACAATTTTGAATTAGGTATTGTATAGCTTCTTTGAAATATAAATTAACTAATGCATAGACCTCGATACTGTCACAGTACTAATAATGGCTATTATCAATCCAATCTCTCAAACCCTGGAGGACATCCCTATTACAGTAAGTAGCATAGTAGTACTTTATTATTTCACCAATACTCGTGCTTCTCACCTCACACTACCATGTCAGTTTTCCTATCTCATCCTAAGAATCCAAGGTTCTCAGGACTTATTCTGGGGATAAATTATGTGTTCGGTCCTATTTGGAGGTTGATCAATTTTGTGAACGATCAATGTCTCACTTCCAAACTTTTCTGCCAAATAAGTTAAAAGGCTTGTAAGTTCCCTCGTCTACTGTCCTTCAAAATCTTGTGTTTCCCTCTCCAGCAACATTTGCATATGTGTCACTTACTGGAAAAAAAAAATACTTACACACGTGTCATGGGGACAGGGAAACCGTGGCCAACCTCCATACTTGCATCTCTCTCTCTCACACACATACGCAAAAGGTTAACAATTTTAAAATTGGTGAGAAGGGTTCTTCTCAAGATTAGTTTGCTGTGCCTGAAGTGGTGCTGATTCGATGCAAAGGTCAGAAGGTAGTAGAAATAATTAGGGAAAGGTAATTATAGTTATTCAAGCCGTACATTTATGAAGACAGTTCCTCTATGTCCAAGTATTAGACGTCTGCAATTAAAACATCGTCAGTTGGGTTCAAATTACATATACAGGCTATCACAAAAAGGATTCCGCTTCATGAAGCTTTTGTCACACTCTTTTTAATTTGCTAACATTTCTAGGATTATGACAAAAATCCAAATAATCCATTTGGAATTTGTGCTTTTTCTTTCCTAAAAGTATGTTAGTATGTATAAGAAATATCGATTGTCAAACGAAATTCTCTGTAGAAACAAAATTCAAGAAAAAATAGAAGAAAGGAGTGGATGCTATAGCAGTTATAATGGCAAATAGCAACAATAACCATTTTATTGAGCCGTCACAACATTTTACATGGACACAACTGCTACCTCTAGAGCCAAATAAATATCAGACAAAAAGGAGTCCATCAAACAAGAATCATAGATAAACACTTACCTCATCAACACCATCTCTATCTGCAGTGTCAAGAAATCCTTTTATCAGTGAGTTGAAAACAACAAGATTAGGATGCATCCCAAGATCCTTCATCCTGTAAACAAACTTCAGGGCATCCTTTATTTTGCCTTCCTTGGAATATCCACCTATGATGATGCCACAAGTTCGTTCATTAGGTTGCACATTTTTGTTCTGCATCTCTGAAATCATACCTTCGGCCCTTTTTGTTTCCCCAATTTGTGCATATGCTGTTGCTATTGTGTTGTAAGTAATAGCATCGGGTTGTAAACCAGAAGCTACCATTTTATACACCATATTCCAAGCCTCTTTGATGTTCTTCTTGCTGCACCATGCTCTGACAAGTACATTGTATGTCCTGAGATTAGGTTTCACATTTCCCTCTCGAGACATTAGCTCTAGCACTTTCAGCGACTCTTCAGGCTTTCCAGCAATTCCATACCCCTTAATTAATGTGTTAAAAGTGCTGGTAGCTGGTTTGATTCCATTCTCCTTCATTATCAAGAAGGTTTTCATTGCTTCTTCCATGTTCCCAGATTCGGAGAAAGCATTAACAACAGCATTAAAGAAAACTGAATCTGGCTGAAGTCTGCTTCTTTGCACTTCCGAAATGATCAAATGTATGTACTTGAAGCGCTTTTGGAAGGTCAAAGCAGCTAAGAGAGTTGTGTACGTTACAAGAGAAGGCTTGTGGCCTGCTTCAACAAGACTATTGAAAATGGACTGGGCTTCTTGGGGCTTCCCTCTTTCTAACAGAATATTCATTAGTTTTGTTCTTGAGCGAACTGTCCGGCAACTATTTCCATTCATGCAAAAGGTGCAGAGAGTAGAATCTGGAATTGGATACAACTGAATCTCATCAGCTGAATTTCTATCCTGCAATGTTAAAAGACTGTCACTCCCTTACCAATGATAGTTTAGTTACATTACTTTTAAACCGCAAGCATGTAAAATTGTACACAAACTTTTTTTTGGGGAGGGGGGGGGGTGCAATACATGCATAAACTCTAAAAGGAAAATCCAGCTGTTCGCAGACTAACAGGATACTAGAAGTTAATACCCATACCAAGAGAATATCAGGGTTTACGTTCAGACAATTTGCTGATTTGTACCAAGTGTCGTCCCCATCTCTATTTTGACCCACTTATCTTAGGGTTCAGTTTGTCTAATGTGTTACAAAGGAGACAACTAAGGGGTCACTACTTGGTGTAATACTAAAAAGCTCAGGCTATAACCGTGAGAACCTCATGTAGAAAAGCAGCCATAACATGTCAAATAATGCTAAAGGTGAAGTCTATACTTAATCCATCCCTGCCATTCCTAAACCCCCACATTGGTGGGACTAACTATTGATACTGGACACCCTAAAAGATGGGCCAGGTAGCCCCAGACGTAAAAGATTACAAAATAATATAGAATCTCCCCTTTATATTATCTCGAAATTGTTGCTTGAATAACACAGTCCATATCCACCTTACTTGCAAATGAAATAAGAAGCTAATACCAAAACGCTAATGCCATGACTGCTGGCCTGAAAATATCACCCCTATACTAGAAGATGGCCTCCTGAAAAAAATACTAAATAGGTAAGGAAAAAACTGAGCTTTGAGTAGAAACTGAAAACATTCATAAAATTTAACAGCATAATAACACCTACCTCCTACAACTACAATTACAAAAATTGTGATATCCTACCATGGCCTTGCTAACAACTCAGATACATCAGAAAATAAGAAGTGCAGATGTTGAAATCACTATATATCACCAAAACCAGGGTGTTCTAGGTTGACTAGCCAACAAATGTATTTCCCTTCAGTCTGCAGCAGGTGGGGTACAAATTACAATCATAGCAATAAGATTATGAAGGCCTGAGAGTCAAATAAATAAGTTCTCCATGGATGATGATATACCTTGATTGGTGATGCCTGAGCCCATTCTTTCTTAATATCTGTAATTCCTCCTTGATGCTTGTTGTTGGTCCCAGAATAAGTCCTCTCTTCACCAGACTCTCCCATTTGGATTTCTCGACTTTTCTTTAGATTGTCACTAACAGTTTAATATTTTTGTTGTTATTAACTTCACAGAGACAACTGACTAGGACCAGAGTTTCAACCCTGCCTGATTTTCACAATCATCCAAGAAGTCCCTAGGGAAAAAAAATTGAACATCAGCAAGTCTGAGACTTAGATGGATAAGTTTGACCCAAAACCCAATACATAACTTTTCCACTAATGACACCGAGTAGGAAAATCTTATGATTATTCAGGCGTACCATAATATAAAACAAAAATAGAAATGCCTCTCAGGAAGCAAAAAGATTGTAACAAATGTAGAAGTGAGCATAAGTTGAGACTAGTAATCAAAAGGCAATGAATGCAAGAACACATTCATGTACATTCAGGTCATAGAAATCTCTTGTAATAATTATGAAGTAAAACAACCATAGAAAATGCAAAAAATTACACATTTAAGCATAAATTCCAAAAAGGAAGACCGGGGGGGGTGGGGGAGGGAGAGCGAGAGAAAGCATAGACCATTGATAATTGCCAACCTACGAAAATATGATTTAGGTCGTTGCAACAATTGCTAGACGGGGGCTATAGTTGTGATCCACCAAAATTTAAATAAGGTAATGTTATTTTAAGTCTTACATGCAGTCCTTGGGTTGAATGGTCTGGTAGTCAACAAGCTGACGCATTCTATTTTTGTTGTCACAATATTTGTAGAATTAGGGGAAGTTTGAAATCCTTTATATATTTGTGTAATCTTCTCATATAATATAGCATACACCACCTCACAACATTTGTTCAAAATTGGAAGGTAAAGAAACCAACACAGGTACTTGCTGCCCGAACCCCAGCAAACCTAAATCGAAAACACCCTTGCAGTAGGGAAAGGGGTATTTGTACTGCATTGCATATAAAAGGGGGGAAACGAAAATTAGGAAATAAAAGAAAGAAAGAGATCAGGGGAGACACATATCTCTAAACCCAAGTGTTTAAAGTTCTACCACACCAAGGCGAAATGTAAGAGAATCAGAGACTTCACAACAATTTTAGCTTTGTTTGAGTAGAAAAGGATCTAAAATATTATATTAACTTCAATTTTTATCCATACTACCGCAGAGCGAAACCTTTTACCATTTACTTAGATCCCCTCGCCCAGAACCAGCCGATATTAACAAAATCAAAAGAATTTTACATAGCAGCAGGATAGACATTGCTAACCCAGCAGATCCTAGAATGACTGAATGAAATCCAGTCAAATAAAATCAAGGCCAGATAATTGAAGAGAGTATCCAACTCAGCTATTATGAATCAATCTGGTCACAGGATTACAAGTGGCAACACAAAGCAAATTATGCAATATTTCTTAGATGTATGAAAAGCAAAATCTCTTAACTCCGAGTCCTAGTCACATTCTCAAACATTGACAAAGTTTCCAGCAAAATTCAAGGAATAACCACAGAGGTATATCGACGGCATTTGAAGACCAACATGCCGAATTGACTTCATGACTTCCCTTGAATGGCCTCTTAAGAAGTTTCCAAATTGCAGTCCATAACAATCTTCCCCTTCTTTGAGGATTCGGAACAACAATTTTTGCAAACAAAAGGAAACATATCCTAATGTCCCCATAATCTTTCCTCGGGTATCTAAACAGAAAATCCAAGCATTGTCTTTGCATAACAGAAGTTCCCATCAAATTAACTGGATTTCCATTTTCCATTCATCAAAATGCTTGAGGACATAAATACCCATTAATATCTTAGCATGAAATTTTGATAAACCTACAAGGATTTCTAGCAATTCGTGTGTTATTTCACAACGAAGCAACTAACGTCCGAATCAAACAACAAACTTATATTCTATCTGAAACCCAATTTTCCTGTTGATTTACCCAGCACGAAACCCACAAGAAGAGAAGCCTGTGTGAGCTCTAATAAGTGCATTTTCTCACATTTCGTCAGAAGCCAACCTCAAAAACCAATTTCATAATAGAAAATTCAAAAAAGATAGCCCAAGAAATGAACACCCATTTGTGGGTATTGTACTGATTACATGATCAGACATTTTCAGTGGCCATGCAATAATAGATGAGCATAAATGTAAAAACATTGACGAATATTAGTACCTGCTGAGCACAGTGCTGTGCAGAGATAGAATGTGAGGGAGACAACGGGTTTCCACGCGTTCTTTTAAGAATCAGAAGGCAGGGACTGGAGTCTCCCCGACATCCATTTGAATAAATCTTATCCACAAATTATTATTGGATGAGAGTCAGTAAATGTAGCTGATCAGAAAACAGGTTAGTAGGTCCGTTTGGTAACGTTTTTATTTTTAAAAAATAAAAAATAAAAACTAAAAACGTTTTTTTTTTTATTTTTGAAAATCGTCCCTCGTTTATCAAACGATGACAGAAACGAAAAACATAAATTGTTACCAAACGAGTTTTTTTTTTTTTAAATATCAAAATAAAAACGAAAAACATAAACGTTACCTAGGGACCTAAGGTTTTTATTTTTTATTTTTTTGGGTGTCTATCGGTATTAGTATTATAAGAATGACGTGATTCAAAATTGCAATCTTAAAAGTCTAAATAACAACCTGATTACCGTATCGTTCGTGAGACCTACATGTCATGTTAGAATAATATTTCAAAACTTGAATGAAATAAAAAAAAATTGTAACTCAAATGTATATTATTTTGTCACTGAGACTCACTCATCCAATAGAAGATATGCATTTTAATTTTAATTTTTGAGTTTCATTTGAATTATGTAGTATTTTTCGTCGTGTTGGTGTCAAAATCCACGAAAAAAAAGCAATATTACAAAACTCATATCAAGCTCAAAAAATTATAAATTAAATGCGTATTATCAAATATTTAATATATTTTGAATATCAAATATTAATTTAAATTATTTATTATATATATTTAATAATCGTGTCAATTTAATGAATTTCTTATCAACAGGTGAGCTCTGACATACCAATAGCCGCATAATTTTAAAGTCCAAACAGCTGGATGGTGACATTAGGCAGAAGTAATACTTCATCTTTTGGGGTAAATTGCACAAACTACGGTATGATAAAATATAATTATATTTCAAGCCCTAAAATTGGATAGATAATATTTTATATCTTAAAAGATTTTTTTATATTTAATTTATACGTTAAAAGGTTAAAATTATCATACTACGACCTCAATCAAACTAAAAGGTTGCAACGTGTTTTATTTTTTTTTTTTTAAAATAAATACAAAAAATTTATTAGAAAATTTTAAAATTGAGTATTACACAAGTAATTATGTATAAAAATAAAAAAAATATGATGACCACAATAAAAAAAATTGAAAAAAAAAAGGACCATTAATTTTGGAACATATTATTTTTTTATATATAATTGAGGATGTAATATAAAAATTTTAATCCCCCAAATTTTAAATAAAAAATTTTAAAAAAATTTAAGGTGCACAATAGAATAAAATCATGCATCCCAAATGAGTTTATCAATATTGTATACTAAATGATGTCGCAGAATCTTATACATTGAATGTTTAATAAGATTTGATATTATAGTCATATAAAATGAGCCTTCTTCCTATAACCTAATTTTGTGGGAAAACTCTTTCATGACTATAATATCAAAACAATAAATAGTATTTTTTTAACACAAACATGCATAATTAAAACATAAGAGTATGATGATAATCACACACATTATAAACTCACAATCCACGATTCACTCCAAAAGGGTCTTGCTTTTGAAGGGATATATCTAAGTTTATAAACCCTAAAAATACAAATTTTGCAATCAATATGGGTAGCAATTGCAGTGGACCGAGAAAAAATGGATATTTGTCCAAACCCGTCCAGTTTAGATCAGGGATAAATTATACGTATTGGACGGTAGACGTATACGGGGATACTCGTATAAACTCGTGAAGGGATGAAGTGGGGATGAACTTGCCCTTACCCTTAGCCCTATGGTTGCTGAATTATTCTTGTCAATGACTGTATGGGAGTATTTTGGCATTTTATTGGTTGCTGCTGTATTTATTTAGTGATGAAAGAGTTTGGAATTTATGCTGTTATCATCATTATGCATGATTCGAATGATCAACAAAAAGTATTCCTTATTTGAAACTCACGAATGGTGATGGAAATTCTGTTTTCATCTCCGCTAAATGACAGGTATATGCTATGTGATAGAGACTAAGCGTCAAGCCCTTTGAGAGAATCTCAATGAAGCATCTGCTTTGAATTTGAATCATTGTTTGATTGGGTCTGTTGCTGACATGGTGGATGAATGGGGTTAGATCTCATTAAGCTAGTGATGATAAAATAACCTAATGAGAGTGAATCTGGAGTTGTTCTTATCTTTAGATCCCAAGATCATATTAACCCCTACATCAACTTCTGAAAAAAAAAAAAACCACATTAGCCAACAATAGAGAAGACATTAGTGCTAATTCATTTTCTTTCCTTTTGAAGAATTTCTCATCCTTCGTATGTTGTCCTTCATTTCTATCCATCAATAAACTTTTAAAAAATAAAATACACAACAATGACACCCCCCCCAGAAAGAAAAAACTGTTTTTTGGTCGTAGAGGAAACTGATATTAATTAGGCTTATGCTTAGGCTTGGGCTTGGGCCGATACGGAGAAAAGGGGATGGAGATTAAATATTTACCCGCGGATGGGGATGAAGATGAAGATTATATCCGTTAATGGGAGTGGACCGGAGATGAACGAAGCTTTTCTGTAAAGGTACGGGGATGAAGACTACACCCCCCGCTCCCGCTTCGGTCCACTGACATCCCTAGATATGAGATACATGAGCGGTTTATTTTCTTTTTGTTTAATAGAAACAAACACAACAAATAGTAGGAGAAACTTCACTTTACTCCTCTTACTTTATCCTATTTTCAATCAGTCATTATAAGAAAATGGGTTTTTTGTGACAATTTTTTTACGACGGATGTGTTTGCCGTCACAAAAGACATATTTGAGACACTTCTTTGTGGCGGTTGTGTTTGCCGTCACAAAAAGCGTATTTGTGTTAATATTTGTGGTAGTTATTTTTTCTGCCATAAATAGTGTCATAAACTCAAAAGAAATTTTTGTATTTGAGACAGCTGTTTTTCCTGCCTCAAATAATATTTTATAAATTCAAAAGAATTTTTTATATTTATTGTAGCTATTTTTTCCGTTGTATATAATATTTCATAAAACATTAAAAAACTCTAAAAAAAAATATATGGGCAACAACTATTTTTTCTGTTACAAATAATATTTTATAAAATTACGTAGTTTAACATCAAAAGACAATTTTTAGTTCAAAAAAAAAATTAACTCTACAAAGTCAAGTTTTTTTATCAAAATTAGGGGTGTCGATACATGACATGACCTGTTAACAATACATAAAATCAGTGAGTTTGAGTTTTCTTTAAACCACATGTTTAGTAAACGAGTGGACCCATCACGATACGATTATAAACGAATTAGGTATTGGTGAAACCAATTAGAAGGAATGTATAGAATATGACTCGTTTATATGTCATTTACATAATTTGGATAGTCGTTCAGAGAAATATTGTGTGACCCTCTGCTGATGTATATTCTAACTTCTTTTAGTTCTTTATTATATATATGTATATAGATATTATGTTAGTATAGTAACAATAATTTTATATTGTTTTCAAATGTCACTAAGAGAATAGATGGTTCGAAAAATATGTTCCACTTTTGCATTAATTTCTTGTACTTATAAATAGTTATGTTTTATAAAAATGCATATTTTATATTTGGATAAATTACACTCACACCCTCTAACAATTGAATTTATTACACGGACACCCCCTCACTTTTCAAAAATTACACTAGGACCCCAATAGTTAGATGGAGTTAACTATCTTAATAAAAAGACTATTTTGGCTCTTTGTTCATCAGTCTTCTTTCTCTCTCTCCCTCAGCCCATCTTTGTGTGTGCGTGTATATATATGTGTGTATATATATATATACACATATATACATACACACAGACACCACCAAATACCCAGCGACGCAACAACACCACCCCTACCCGGCCCTCTATCTCTCTGTCTCTCCCCTTCTCTCTCTCTTTTTGCGATATAGCAGACCCTCAATCGCAATAATAGAGTCATTAGTACCCATCACTAGCACCATTGTTAGAAACCCAATCCAACAATGGAGTCCACCGTCAACACATCCATCGACTGGAATCCTACTTGAGATAGAGAGACCCATCAACACCACTACCTCAACCATCCAAAATCACCCAGTAGGGTTCTGCATATGTTCATTCTTGACAAAACTTTGTGTGGGGGTGATTTGTTGCAGCGGTGAATGTCGGTGGTGGTCGGTGGTGGCTTTCAGTATAGATCTGGGTTTTGTTTTGTTGCTGTTGTTGAGATGAAGAGGGTATGAGCTTCCATTGACCACTAGTGTATTCGTCTCTTTAGATTAATGCATTCAAACTGTTGTTTTTAGAGCTGCTGATTAACCAAGTTCTTGTTGTGGTGTTGTGTATTTTTTTTTTTTGTGTTTGTGGAGATGAAAATGAAGATGGAGGTGGTGGATCGGTGATAGGTTACTCTGTTACTAGTGGTGGTACTCTATGTATGAGAGAGAGAGAGAGAGAGAAGAGGATAAGAAGGAGGAGGAGGAGCATGTGGTGCTGTGGTGGTGATTTTTAGGGAAATATGGTGGTGGTTCCGTGGTGTGATGTGAAATATAACATTTAATTGAGAAAATGTTAGTTTATATATGAAATATAAAATAGAGAAATGATAAATGAGAGGTGGGATAAAATTTTGGGACTATGGAGGGTATTTTTGGTATTTTAGGAATTAATATCAATGACATCAGTTTTGACTCTTAGTCATTCTAACGTCTGTTAGTTAGAGGGGGTGTGATTGTTATAAGTTTCAAATGTCAAGGGGTCTTAGTATAATTTTTGAAAGTGAGGGGGTGTCCGTGTAATAAATTCAAATGTCAAGGGGTGTGAGTGTAATTTACCCTTTATATTTTGTTTAACTCGTGAGATTATTTTTTTTTGATATGAAAATATTTTTATGTTTTTGGAAATGTTGATTATATTTACTTTTGTGTTTATTTATATAATAAATTAGGTAGTTGTATGGATATCAATGGGTCTTTGGTTTAATGATATTCCTTACATTGTGGAAGCTGTCTTCTTGAGGTCAAGGGTTCAAGTCATCTCTCCCCCCTCCCCACCCAAAAACAAATAAACCAAAAAAAAAAAAAATTTGTATTGAGCGTATATATGCACAGCTTATATAACATTGATTACTAATGATCCATAATAATTTAAAAAATATATTTTTTTTTGTGACGGCATCGCTGCCGTCATAAATATATCTTCTATTTATTACGACAACCAAATATGGCATTTGAGACAGCACTTTTGCCGCCATAATAAAAGCAGAAGTGTCGGATTTTTTGTGACAACTTATTTACGACAGGTTCATGCTGCCGTAAATACTATTTGAGACAGACTTTTGCTGCCATAAAATTTTTTTGAGACCACACTTATTATGGCGAGGCAATGCCGCCACAACGCCGCTACAAAAAGTATTTGTGACGGCAAATAGATTTTTTATGACAACATTTTACCGCCGTAAAATTTTTTTTTTCTTGTAGTGAGTGTAGCCCATCATTTTAATCTCTGCCCCCAAATTCAATAAGCCAAGACTGCCATCTCCATGCCCAATTCAACAATCGATCAACACCTTAATCGCTAACTGGTTCAACAACCCAAGAATTGGAAAAAAAATGGGAGATATGAGAAAGTGGGAGATACATTGAACAATTCTAAATTGGGATATATAACTATAGTGCACTTCAAATCAAACATCCACTTTATCACTGAAATTAAGCCCGTGTTTGATAACTGTTTTCGTTCTGAGTTTTGTGTTTTTGTTTTCAATTTTTGTCTAAAATGAAAACAAAAATATGTTTGTTTATTGTTTTTGATTTTGTTTTGTTTTCGTTGTATTGGAGACAAAGACAAAAAAATCGGAACAAAAAATTTTTGTTCCAAGAAACACACGAAACAGAAAACACGCGTGAATTGGTTAAATGAGGTCTCACCTTCGAATCTTGTTAGCCACAACATTCCACTTCAAAATAGGGGCTATAAATATGAGATCTTTTTTGTCTTAGCCACTCTTGTTCTTCCCACATATCAGTCGGTCAGTCACTCTCTGTTCTCTCTGCCAATCTCTTTCTTCGGTGAAGGTAAGCAACCACTGTCTCTCCTCATCTCTCTCTCAGTTCGTCTTTCTTCTCCGAACCTCTTTCAGCAACTCTCTCTCTTCCACTCACAGATCAACGAAGACGAAGTAAGACTCACACGAAGACGGCTCACAGCCGAAGACGAAGAAGGTAAGTGTAATCCCTTTCATTGTATATATATATATATATATATATATATATAGATCTGTATATATATGCATAGATCTACATAGATCTGTACAATACAGACCTTAATCGTTTTTTAATTTATTTATTTTTTTATCTACATAGATCTGTATGGTTTTGTGCTTTAATCGTATTTTTTTTTCTGGTTTTGCTATCTCAAAAAATATGTTTAGATTGTTTGAGTGGTTTTGCATTTGTTTTCTCAACGTTGGGAAAATCTTATGTTTAATGCCAAGAGAAATTATATAATTTGATGTAATTATGTGGATACCACTTGCTTAGAAATATACAATTTGTTAGGATACCACTTGCTCAGAAATATACATTGTGAATGTTAGTTTGTTTCTACCTAAGATTCTAAGTACTTGCTATATTGTCAAGTTGTATCCAGAGTAGTGCTAGCCTTATCTATTCCCCCTATGGTTCATATGCATCTGTAGCTTTATTTATCAGTGGTTTTCTTTGTGATCTATCTCAGATGCTAAATTTGGTTTTTATTTTGCATGGTTGTTGTTGGGAAGGAGATCGCCAATGAGACAGATAAAGAAACAGGCAGCACTAAACAGATTTCCAGTGTTCCAATCCACCTTAGTATTTATACTCCTAATGGTGAGATAGATTTGGTGCTCATTTTCGTTTTGCAGTCTAATTGTCTGTGCATGGTAAATCCTAATCACAATGAAGGTTGGTTTGTTTACACGCCTTTTTATATGAGTACTAGTTGAGGACATTATAAATTAAAGGTAGTTCTAATTGCTTGTAAGAACTACCTTTAGCTTTCTGAATAACCATTGCTTGTTTGGCATTGCTTGCTTGCTTGCAGTGGTCCTTAAAATGCTACCGACTGATGCTTAAAGCCTATTACTTGTTTGGCGTAATGTAGTTATTGTCTTCTGAATGCAAATTTAATCTGAGTGTGATTTGAATTGCTTATTAAGTTGGTTTTGAGTGGCCCAATTTCAAATTGCAACTACAGTTTATGGTTTAGATATGAACTGTGATTTTGCAGAATAATAGTTTATTAAATGGAATTTTCCTCCTTGAGCTGCTTAGTGCTGTACAGCTTCAAGTGGTCAATCGAAGTCATATTACAAAAGGAGAAAAGGTATATTGAGATTGGAGTTGAATTCTGTCTTTGTCCTCTGGGCTGTTTAATTATGCAGCTACAACGTGTACTTAGTTGTCCATAGTTGATCATTTCAAAGGCAGGGAAATGTCGTCAATTGTTTTGAATTTACAATTTTGAAATTTCTTTTTTTTTGTTTGTTTGTATGTAATTGCTAAACCTTTAGGTGCATTTGGAGCATAAATAGATTTTGATATAATAAAGGAGGTCTTGAAAATAATATATTCTACGTGGACGGGTACAAAATCATGCACATTCTTTATGGAAGTATTTTCTAGCTGTCTGGGATTGTGCTAGCCATTTTTGTATGATTCTACTGGTTCTTGCTTGTCTTTGGCTTCATTTCACTACTAAGATACTTGAAACCGATTCTTTTCTTCTTTAAAATTTTGGGTAATGTTGAGGAGGAGAAAAATATGATTGCAACCGACACCATCAAAATTGCGAGGAAGCTTAGATGTTCAATTTTTTTCTTCCTGAAGGCATAACTGAGATAATTTAAAACCTTTTAGAGGGCTGTTTTAGTTCTAAAGTTTGACTTCTTGAGGCCTCAAGGTGCAATTATGTCTGAGACGGAACTAAATTTGTAATCCAACTCATGGAAACTAGTGCTTCCATATAGTGGGACTTCCAACCAATCTATTGTGCTTTGCTGGGAATTAGGAAGAGTCCCTTGGGGTTTTTTTTTTGGGTAAATGGTTTAAGTGTTTAATAGTTCTTGAATAAATACGCATGATCCCCATTAGGTCCATCCAAGTCCACAGACCAAATCCAATACATTTATCTGAGCATGTCTGCTTTATGTTGTGGACATGTAAGAATCAAATTGTTAGCTTATGATTTTGATTTACAATCATTTTGAGTTGCAGAGATGATGTTGTACTGATATGCAGAGATGATGCTGCGCTGAAGATGTTCATGGTCTTTCCATTGATGGTTGCAGTATGTTGTTGCTAGGTTGCAGTTTGTGGTTGATGCAGTTTGTTGTTGCTGGAGGTTTTATCCTAGGATGGAGATGCTCAGCTGGCAAAATTCTGCAGCTTCAGAAATGCATCAGTAGTATAGGAAATATGTTGGTTGCCTTCTGTTACACAACAGAAAAACTGATTTTTGTAACAGTTTTTACTGTTGCTAGGACAATTCATGGTTTTGATTTATGTAATGATTAAGCTTTATGCAATAAAATTTCTCTTTTCTTAAAAAAAATAATAATGTCTATTTGAATTCATGGTTGTAAATTATTTTTCATGAAATAAAGTGTTGATTTGTTTGAAAATAAAAAATGAGATAATATAAAACATATTTAGTATAAAACTTGAGGTAGTTACCAAACATGTTTTATGTTTTTATTCTCATAATTTGATAGACAAAAATGACTACCAAACATGTTTTGTGTTTTAGTGTTTACCACAAAACAGAGACAAAAAATTGTCTCTGTTTTTGGTTTTTTGAAGACGCGAAAACAAAAACGTTACCAAACGGGTCCTTTCCCACTGTGGAGTTCTAGTAACAATCATTGTGTTGTAGTAAATATCAATGGCTTTGGTTTGAGAATATTAGGGGAAAAACAGAGTTGGTTATCTTTTGGGTGTGGGAGATTGATGATTGATGATGATAGATTTAAGTTTGGGTCCCTTTTAGGCCAAAAATCTTTTAGGTTTATTTAAGACGAAATAAGCGCCTTAGGTGGATAACATTCATTGGGCTTGAGCTAGACTACAGTCCAACCCCATAAATGCATATAATAAACCAATTCGGAACAGGTGGCAGCTTGATATCAAAAAGTCTAGTACAAATATCAACTAGGGAAATGGGAGCACGACACCAAAATATTCACCAAAAGTTGTACCGCGACACGTGGATAGGGGACATACCTGAAAATCCTAACAAATGAATATTCTTCGGTAGTGAAGATGACTCACGTATTTCATTCAAAGTATAGTGGGTGCAGAAAAACATCAGGATGATAGTCCCAACAACAAGACAAACGGAAAAGGGACCATATAATCAGTCAAAAAAAGAATTACTACAAAACCTTAACAACTGAATGTATAAATACCTAACGATACCACAAAAAAAAGGGGATGAACCAGCAGTAATCTAGGTAATATTTTGTAAAAAGCTTCTAGCCGAATACTTTGTAACATCAATCTCCTTCTCCAAGGGATACAATTCCCAAAGAACAAGAGATTCTCTTACAGTAGATGTAACCTTAGTCTTTCAGTTAGGATAAATTACTCATACTGTTGTCTTCATTTTACATTTAAAACTTAGCACACTTCCTATCACATACACACATTCATACACTCTCTGGGCCACGCCCCTAATTATTTTGTAGTTGGGTCCAATTGATTTCGAGCACCATCAATGATATTCAAAGCAAACACGACAAAGGCGTTGTAATTCTCTATTGCCACCGTTTTTCTCTGAACATCATTTTATTACCTAAGGATTGGTGGTGCTCTATTGTAGCCGTGAAGGGGGGGGGGGGGCGTAGGGAGAGGGGTGAACGAAAACATAAATGAAGTAGAAGGATTGAAGAAATGATTTCCATTAAACTCAAAGTCTCTCTATTACATGAGGTTAGTATTTATTGATATAGTGTTGCGTTTGTTCTTCAATAACTAATTACTCTAATTAACTCAATGTACAACTGGAATCTATTTCAGTTAGTTACACATTGAACACGTTGAATCACACGTTCATTGTTGATGTAAAGCTACCTTTCTGCAGCTTGATCCTGTTGATATCCTCTGATTGGTCCATAAATGTGCTAGAATAGAGACTGAGAGGAGATCTGATATCATGCCCCCTTAAAACTAATGGTGGGGTAAGCCAGGCTCTAAGAGCCTGTTTAAGTCCATAGATGGACTTATGTAATTTGCAAACAAAATGAGGAGAAGCTAATTCCACAAAACCAGGAGGCTGAGCCATATAAACCTCCTCATTTACCAAACCATGTAAGAAATCATTTTTTTCATATAACTGTTTCAAGGGCCAGTGAAAATGAGTAGCTAGGGACAGAACAAATCTCACAGTGGAGTGTTTGAGTACAGGTTTAAAAGTTTCATCCTAGTCTATCCCAACTTCTTGATGAAAACGCTTAGCCACAAGCCTTGCTTCGAACTTGGAAATAGAACCATCTGGATTATGTTTGAGTTTATAAACCCATTTGCAACCTATGACATTCTTGTCTAGGGTGGTGGTACCAAGGTCCAAGTGTTTTGATTTTATAGGGCTGAAAATTCTTCTGACATAGTTGAACACCATTGTAAAACTTTGATGTTTTGGGAAAGGTAGAAGGCTCAAAAGAAGAAGTAGTGGCCATAAAGGTTTTAGGTTTTTAAATTCTAGATTGTTGATCTGGTTTGCATGGAGTGTTTATTTGTAACTGGTTGTGAGTGGATTAGAGGTAATGAAGGTTCAGATGGGAAATAAATTGCATATGAAAAAGACTTAGTTTGTGTAGAATTTTGAGTTTAACAGGGCAACATTAGTAGAATTATATAAAGGAGAAGGAATATTGGACATTAGAAAAGGTAAATGATTTAAGGAAACAGTAGAAGAAGGATGACGACCAAGAATAGAAGAGGATGAGACTGATGTAGGAGAAGTAGTGGATGAAATAGCAGCACGAGGAAATGTATCTTCATCAAACAGAACATGTCTTGAAACGTAAAAACGATTAGAGTATGGGTATATCCAAGAAATACACACTGAGCAGTTCTAGGTTGCAGCTTGGAATGAGTATAGCGTCTTAAGTAGGGGTAGAAAGCACAAACCAAAGGTCCAAAGCTATTTGTGGTCAGGTAAAGTTTCACAAAGAATTTGATTAGGAGATTTATTGTTTGTGTTGAGACTTGGTAATCGATTTATAAGAAATATGGTTGTGGCAAAGGTATGATACCAAAATTTTAAAGGTAGCGAAGCCCTGGTCATTAGTAAAATAGCAGTTTCAACCACATGCCTATGCTTCCTCTCTGCCCAACCATTTTGTTGTAGAGGTAGGATTTCTGGTGCTGAATTCCTGAATTTATCAGAAACTTCTTGAATGACAAGCTATAGAATTCTCCTCCTCCGTCAATATGAAGTTTCTTAAACGTGTTTGAAAGAGAATTTTCAACATATTAAATTGTTGAAAAATACTAGAAACTTCAGACTTGTGCACCATAAAAAATATCCAGGTAAACCTGTTCTTATCATCAATAAAGCAAACATAGTAATGAAAGCCATTAATAGAGGGATCTGGAGTTGGATGCCAAACATCACTATGTATTAGTTCAAGAGGATGAAGTGAAATAGACTTGAAAAGTGTAAAAAATTGTCATAGCATCTTGCCATAGGTACTTTTACAAATGCAAGAGGATGACTTATTCTTAGACGAAGAAATCTTAGAAATGGATATAATTTGATGAACAATAGCATCTAAGGGATGTCCCAACCTATCATGCCATAGCTTTGGTTATGTAATTCTTCCCAAATGAACAGAAACTGAAGGAGAATGAGTACTGGATGAGTAGTGAGAAGTTTTGAAGGGATATAGATCATTTTCAGTCTTGTTTTGGTAGAATATTCTCCCATAGGCCCTGTACTGAATTTGGAATCTAAGATAATCAAAAATGAAGTTACAGTTGTTATGTAAACAAAATTGATGGACTGAGAGTAAATTGGAAGTTATTTGAGGAACATGAAGAATATTGTTTAACAAGAAAGGAGTAGAATTAACAAGAACAATATTATGAATTGTATTTGTCATATGAAGGCCCTCACCATTGCCAATACAATTATGTGAGAGCTTGCTCCTATGTCTGCAAGCCAGACATTGGACTGCTGTGTCGGAGAGGAGTTGAAAGAGGTAGCCACGACAACATGAGGTTAGTATTTATAGATACAGTGTTGAGTTTGTTATTCAATAACTAATTACTCTAACTAACTCTATGTACAACTATTCAACTAGAATTTGTTTTAGTTAGTTATACATTCAACACATTGAATCACATGTTTATTGTTGATGTAAAGCTATCCTTCCACAGCTTGTGAGTGAGGTCTCTTGATCCTACTGCTATCCTCTGATTGGTCCACATATATGTTTGAACAGGGGTTGACAGCAGATCAGCTATTAGGGGGAGGGGGAATTGAAAGTGGATGAGGTGGGTGGTCATAGCTAGTCATAGGAGTCTACAGAAATAAGAAGAGGGTGATCATGGATTGTCATGATAGTCGAACAGAGAGGTGGGTGGGAGTGGGTGTGGCTATTGATGGGAAAGGAAAGATCACACACACACACACACGAACTTGTAAATGCATAACATTTTATAAATCTTGGGGCTAATGTGTAATTTATGATAATTAATTTGGGGGTTAAATTACAGTAATTGAAATTATGGGTGTTGGGTTATATTTTTAAATATTAACCCTGGGGTTGAGTGAGAGAATGTTTTGACTTAAATTGTTTAATGACAAAAATGTTTCGGGTATAATTTATAAGTTATTATCAATTATGTGGGGGTTATGAGAAGGTTGGGAACAAGAGGGGATTTAAGTGTAATTTGGGGGGAGAATGTGTCATCTGGGAGATATGTGTTTATGCAGGTATGTGTGTGTGAGTAGCTCTTGGAAAACACGGAAAGAGAGAGAGGGGAAAAAGGGACAGAGAGAAGGGAAGAGAGAGGAAGGAGAAGGAAGAACATAGCTGGGTTTGTATTATTGGGTTTGGTGGGATTGAACTCAAGGGAATTTTGAAGGTAAAATTCTTGTTTAATTTGGTTAAGTGTAGTTTTGGTTTTTGGTTTGTGGATTTTGTATGTTGGGTTTGTAATAAATAAGAATTATCATGTGTTTGGGGATTGAAATTAATGATATGTACACTAGAAGTTATGGAGTTGAGTGAGAAAAATTGAGGAAGAAGATGGAATGAAGAAAAGTTTCTGTCAGACTTCTACAAGTAGAAAGTGGTGTTCTACCGGTAGAATAATTTTCTGTAAGAAGTTTCATTGGAAAGAAGCGATGTTCTGCCGATAGACTGATATTCTGTGATGTGTTCAACCGGTAGAAACACTAAATTTTTACCGTTTTATTGTAATGTCTGTAACTCATTGTTCATTCAACCTCAAACCTTTTTTAAACACTTTAATGAGTTTGAATCAATTTTAGTTGATTTTATTTATCAATAAACACATCACTAAATCTAAGGGTTTGAATGCTTTGTAATAAATGGAAGGGGATAATGGGAAGGTATAGAGTAAAGGCCGATTAATCATTTATGCATGTGTAGTATAACAATTGTGTATTGAGAATGATATTTATGTGAATTATGATGATGTATGTTAGGTATTGAGGAGATGATGTCAACGTCAGATTCACCTCAAATTACACAGGGAAATTGAATCCAAGTTTGGATGTATCTTGAGATGAATGTATTAACTTATATTGATTGAAAATGTGACTATGTGTTATTAGTTATATTTATGTGAAATAGCTTGAGGATTATTTGGTAAGTTATGAACTATGGAATGATGATTATTTGTTACGCGCTATGTTTATTTGTAAATAGCTAGTGTGTGAATCAATGACTTAAGGATTGTAGATGGGTGTGGTTTCAAATACTTGAATTAATTTTGGGTACTTACCAATATGTGGTTGTCGAGACTATTGAGCATAAACGGTAGGGTTATAATAGTCGAGACTTTCATGCATATACTAGTAACGATATTTTAGCCGAGACTTCCAGGCATATTCAGGTAGTGATATAGTTGTCGTGACTTTCGGGCATATACAGGTAACAATGAGATTGCCGAGACTTCTAGATGTTATTGGATTGTTGGATATGTGATTTTGGTTAGTGGGTGTTGGGAATTGGGTGTTGGTTATTGGAAGTACGTTATTTTATGTTAAATTATACTTTTAATGTGTATGCGAGTTACAATTCTAATTGTAATGTGTTTATGTGTGTTTTTTATATGTTTTGAATATATTCAGTGAGCGCGTGATTTGCTCACCCCCTCCCCTCCACAGTTTTATGTTTCTAAGTGTACATGTTAAAAAAATGATCTATTGAACAGTCTAGTTTGATGTAGAAGTGTTGATGTTAGATTGTACTTTATGTTAAAAAATTAGTAGTGGTAATATGGTGCTATGGTATATGTATTTGTCAAATTTCTTATTATGATAGTTGAATTTATATTTATTGCTCAAAATTAAATTACTCTAATATTAATTATTATTTTAAAGTTAACAGGTCGAGATTATCCACACCCTAACTCTATTCTGAGATGGGGGTTGTAAGGGGGTAAATTCGACTTCGGGATTACACGCACCTTCCACGGAAAGATTTCGGCTGACCTGCGCGCGTTCGGCAGTAGCCTTTACCCCCCAGCCGCATGTGGTACGTTGTTCCACATCGACTAGGAGTGGTCTCCCCCACCGGCATATAGACTTGGACCTCATATGGGTGGGTACCCATCAGCATCGGATCAGATGGCTGATGGGTACCCACCCATATGAGGTCCAAGCCTATATGCCGGTGGGGGAGACGACTCCCAGTCGATGTGGGACAACGTACCACATGCGGCTGGGGGGTAAAGGTTACTGTCGAACGCGCGCAAGTCAGCCGAAATCCTTTCGTGAAGGGTGCGTAGAATCCCAAAGTCGAATTTACCCAGGGGTGTGCCAAGAGCAATAGGTGCTAGTTGCTACTTTAGTTGAGCAAGAGGTGAGTGACGGTGGTTATGATTGTAGATGTGGGGGTGGGGAAGAGAGATGTCTGTAAAAGGCAAGGAGAACGACACCGGACAGGAGGGTTAAGGGAGATGTGGGTATTTTGGTCTTGTTAAATTGTCTTTTTCATGTCTAGTCACCCTAATGGCGCGTCATTTTTTGTTTTTATCTAAAATATAAATTTCATTCAAGTAGGAAAATATTAGTTATAGTCGGATATAAAAAAAAATATAAAACTCTAATGGAGAACAACTGACCTAATTCACAACAAGAGAATTGGATATTATTGCTACTGTCATCTAATGATCTGTCCTATAAGACTCTTGGCTCGTGTAAAAACTTAAAATTTATGTGTCTACCATAAGTTCTGATATTTTTCACAAAAATATTTATTTCTCAAAGAAGAACTCCTTCGGTTAAACTGACGGTTAGTTAAATTATATTAAAAATATAATTATATATTTTAATTCAACAACTGCAAGAGGATTGAGTGCTATTTTTAATCGAAACGCTAGTTATATACAAAGTTAAAAATTAGTCATATTTCATGTGTAAAAGCATGAAAAAATATAAAATTCGAGTGTTTAAAAAATTTATTTTATTATATCAAATAATAATTTTTTTGTTTATTTGATTATATTATTTAAAATTAACTTATACCTATTATTTTTTAAAAAATAGCGTCAATTTTCTCAAACTGTATAATTGGACAATTTTTTTAATATGCGTATATTATTGTGTAAGAAAAAATAAAATAAAAATTATGTTAAAATTAAATGATGTGATATTTTTTTTTAAAAAAAAAATGTAAGAAATAAAATTTAGATGGGCAGAGGCAGGGCTAAAGTGAAGTTTTTCCCCCTATATAATAAATCACACACAAATGCACAACTGAATATTCGGCCAATCGTCAACGAGTCGAAAGCCGTAAACAACAAAACGGCCATAGGCACCCAGAGTCCATTCCCTTTCTTCCCTTCTCTCTCTCTTGAACAATAACATTGGGGTATTGGATTGGATGATATGTTGAAGCTGTGGAAATGGTATCAGAATTGCTTGGCAGTACATCCTGTTAAGACACAGGTTATCAGCTCAGGTTTGATTTGGGGATTTGGTGATATTGTTGCTCAGGCCGTCACTCACTCCACCGTCAAGAAACATCAACAAATTGATGTAAGGACTCATCAAGAAACTCTGATGATTTTCTTTGTGCATGTGTTTGGGAATATACAAAACTATTTCCTTTGTGGGTAATTCTTTTGTGATTCTGAGATTTTTGGGTCTCATTCGGTCTTTGGGTATCTGGGTGTCGCTTATTTTTCGTGTATTTCTTTTGTTTTGTTTTCTTTTTTTTTTTTCATTTGCTTTGCTTCATCTGTCCAATGAAAAGGGGTTTTTTCCTTTACCGTGCATAGGCTCTCTGACTAAGTGGGTAATCTAATTCACTGTTCATTTATTTGCATTTGAAATGTATATGTTGGATGTTGTTCACCGGAGAATCCCTCTTTTCTCCCTCTCTCCCCTTCTTTCTCTCCCCCTCAAAAACAGTTACTCGTTTTGTGCTATGTATTTCTTGGTTGATATTGTATGGTATTTGTGGTAGGCAACAACAATTGAATGATGAATTCATCATGGTTTAACCTTTGGCATCGGTTGTGTATCTGTATCCTGCGTTTCTTGAATTATAGCGGTGTTGATTTAGGTGATAGAAATCTTCACCTTGGTTGATTTGATATAGAATTGATTATTGTACATCACTGAAAGAATCTGGAAATTTGGTTTTCTCTGTCCTGCACAAGGTGCCATTGTGTAAGTTGCAGGGGTAAAGAGAGAAGCGCTTCATTATCGATTAATTTGTTTGATATATTGAAGGATAATCCCTATTTCATCATGCAGGATGAAGATAAGGAATTAAAGATCAATTGGCGACGAGTAGCTACCACAAGTTTGTTTGGCTTTGGATTTGTTGGACCAGTTGGCCACTTCTGGTTAGTGTTTCTTCCTCAATTTAGAATGCACTGGTCTAGCCTATGGACTGCAAAGTATACAGTTTAGGAGTTTTGTGATTACCTTTTGGAGGATTGTGGGTTTGCAGCTCTTAAAAATTTTGATATTAGTGGAGTGGCATTTTAAGACCTAGAGTTTGTATATGTCAGTTTCTTCCTTTCATATGGTAATGTTTTATTAAATATATGATATTTTCTAAGGAAATCAAGTTGAAACAGGGCGGATTTCCATCAGATTGGCAGATGAAATATTTTCAACACACAAGTTGGTACGAGGGTGAATTTTTGGTGGACCGTTTTCTGAATTATTTTGTAAATAAGGACATCCCACTAAAGAATCTACAAATAACGAACCTTGATTGTATACTTCGTCCTGTTTATTTATTTTTGCTTGTACTGTCACGAGAGAGAGAGAGAGACAGAGAGGGGTTTGTGGGGGAGGGGGGAGAACATGCATAGAGAGAAGTAAATTTTTTATCACCAGAGATACATTTGGTAAAGCCAGGGAGCAAACAACAAACATCATTGTAAGCACTGCAGGAGGTCTTTGGATGCCTGTCTTGTAAATAATTTCAAATCAGTAGAATCATTAATGATTTTGAGATGTTTGTAAATAATTTCAGATCAGTAGAATCATTAATGATTTTGAGATGGTTTATATTTCTTTGGCACTTCATTTAGACAGTGGGTGAGATTTTAATGTATGAAAACAAACTTCTTGTGTCACAGATTGCTTCCAAGTGAAATCTTTATCGAATAGGCCAGTCAAATAACTTGATCAATTCAGAGTCTTCTACCATTGGTATATTCATTGCTGCATAAGCACTTATGCCACAACTTATCAGAGGAAGTAGTTGTGCTTCTACTTCTTATGGAACATTATGCATCGTCCAAATAGAATTTCAAGTCCCACTTAATTTGGCCTTGACTATTATTTTGGGGAAGTCATTACTTTCAGATCCCGAGTTTAATAACTCTTGTAAGAGGCATGAAAAAATGTTTAGTGATAAAAATAGAACTTTCTCTGCTGAATCAGCTAGTTTTTGGAATAATAATAGGATGGTATAAGAATCAAGTTTTCTTCAAGATAGATTTATGATTATGACATCCCTCTCGGTTTCCCCCTGTAGGTATGAAGGCCTGGATCGGTTTATAAGGTTGCGGCTTCAACAACAACCAAAATCCCTCCGGTTTGTTGCAACTAAAGTAGCAGTTGATGGGTTAATATTTGGTCCCTTGGATTTACTTGTGTTTTTCACATACATGGGTTTCTCTACCGGAAAAAGTGCTGCTCAAGTCAAGGAAGACGTGAAAAGGGATTTCCTCCCAGCTTTAATTCTGGAGGGAGGCATATGGCCAATTGTTCAGGTGGCCAACTTCCGATATGTTCCAGTGAGGTATCAACTCTTGTACGTCAACTTCTTCTGCTTGTTGGATAGCTCTTTTCTTTCATGGATCGAGCAACAACAGGATGCTCCTTGGAAGCAATGGTTGAAATCGTTTCTGGCATTAAAAGAACAAGAAGGCCAAGGTGGATAGTTGCTTCTGCTTCTTGCCCAGAAATGTTCGTTTTTTTTTTTTTGGTCTCGAGATCATAAAGGAAAATACAAATCAGAGGAGTGTGAAAGTGTAGTGTTAATCCCCAAATTGCCGAGTTGGATTTTTGACGTTGGCAACTGGGAAGTGATGGACTTTGCTCTTGAGCTTACTGAGGTTTTCACATCGACAAGGTAAGCTAAGCTGACTGTTCCATACCATTTCTAGATAAGATTTGTTGCTTTCAATGGACCTCATGTTGTGATTCTACTTGTTCTTGTATCAGTCAACTGAAAGAGATTATATGACTTTTCCATTGGCTTCTTCGTTCACTTTTCATTTTGTACTTTCTTTTTCATTTCCCCAACAATTTTTTTTTTGTTCAACATTTCCCCAACAATTTAAACCAAGCAATTTACCGAGTGATGGAGAAAGTATACAATTGTCAAGAAAAATGGCAAGAGCAGCAGTCAGTCTGGGTGATGTTTTCAAGATTTTCCATCAAATGGATACCCCCACCTTTCTCTCTCTAAGAATATTTGCTGGCTCAATCTGTTCCTTGGCAAACAACAGAAACAGGTCCTGTTAAGCGAACAAAGTTTGGTACAACTGTTGAAAGCAGAGCACAAATACCTTCACGTGAAATGTATAAGAATAATACAGAAACGAGATAAGTTACAGACTTGACACCACAACCGAAACAAAGAACTGGATCTAACAGATTACACAGTGCTCCAAAACTTTTCAAACTGAGTAGCCTTGTGTGCCAATGAAAAAGTGCATTATCTTCTTGATCAGGCCAGTTGCTGTTAGCTTTTGGTTGTGATGGCAAAATGGCATGTAAAACCAGCACCCATATCGCAAGCAGATCAAGTTTCACACCTAGGATAGGAGTCCTTTTTTATTGACCTTGAAGTTCCGGCATACAAGTATGAATAGGAGCAGGCAATGGGATTGTATCACAATTGGAATATGTTGAATAGGCATAATAGTCCGTCCGCCAGCTATTGGAATAGGCCGCCCGTCTTATCCACCTCACAAGGTACATTCAATTCAACAGAAAACTGCACGCAGTCTATCAGAGAGCCAACACCAACCTGCATATATGAGTCAATCGGGCCACCACTTAAGGATGCTATCGGAGAAATTGGATGGCTTTGATTGTTAAATTTAACTTTCCGACACTTGACAGGGTTTAAATTCTGAAAGATGAAGAAAGCAATAAATTTGTTTCGGCAACAAGCATACGTCCCACGATCCTCCTCAAGGCCCAGCTATCCCAGAAGAGTGAAAGACTTTGAAATTTCATGCCCAAAGAAGTTCCTCAGAGAGTAAAAATCTTCAAATATTCACTTTCCATTTAGAAAATGATTCGGGCTATTGCTCTCAAGGCTGTCCATGTTGGGTAAATAGCAGCAGCAACCTTCAACCTTAGATCACTTGCCATATGCCTTCGATAGCCTTTGGCCCAAACTGTCTCAAAGCTCAGTGACGGCCCACTAAAAGGCTTCAAAAACTGTGATTACATGGAAGAAAACTCGTATAAGAACATAGTTATCTGCTTGAACCATGATTGAAGAAACTACAAAAATCCGGCCAGCTTCATATCGGTCATCACCAAATCCAATTTCTCAGATAAGCATGCTCTTCGATAGCCAGCAACCAACAAATCATAAGTCGATCTTGTGAGTTTGTGGGAGACTTTTATACATTCCAAAAACAGGTCTAGCCGATCATGAGCTTTGCGTCTGAAGTATGAACAAATTACCTTCTCAACATCATCCGGGCATCTGAACAACATCCCTTGTTTCAACATCCTCCCAACAGCGTATTCTACAGCATCCAATCTATCTGACATAGCATACATCCTTATAATCGCACTGTGGACTCTTGACACGACTTCCCGAACCTGATTGGAATTTGTTAAAGTTAGTAGTAGGTCCTCCATCTCTTCCACCCTCCCTACTTCATAGTACAACTTCACAAGCTTCTCGGCCATTGCTAAATCAATCTCCCAACCACCATCCAGTATAACCTTCAACATCTCTTTAACGTCACCCAAATTTCTCCGCTCACAATGCCCCACGAGCATACTTTTCAAGATGGGTACATTAGGTACGATTCCTGACGACATCATTTCTTCATAGAATTTATCAGCATCAGCATAATGCTTCAATTTAATGCAACCGGATATAAGAAACTCGTATGTTTGACGATCAGCTGAAAACCCGGCAGCCTTTTTGGCCGAGTACCAAGCTAGCATGGTTTTATCATTTCCCAAATTTAGGTATGCCAAAATGAAAGCATTGTAAGTGTCAGAATTAGGTTTATAGTTCTCTGAGCTCTCCATGATCTCGAATAAGCTTAAAGCTGTAATTAAGTTACCCGAAGACATGCAAGCAGATATAAGGGCATTAAAAACAGAAGAAGTTGGCACGAGCCCTTGGGCCTCCATGGAAGTAAACACGCGCAATGCAAGTGGAACATTTTGCATCTTTCCACATAGAGATATCAGCTCAGAGTAGCAATCATGATTTCCTTCATTTTCTTTCCTAAATTTCTCCAATCTCCATTCCACAACCTGGTAAATCAAGCAGCGAGTATACATGAATAAACTTTGTTTGAACACACGGCAGAACTATAATTTGGGTGCACAGTCAAGTTTAAAAATACATAGGTTGGAATAGATGTTTATAGAACGCATAACCAAATGATTGCTTAGCAAATGATGGATTTCACGCCATGATAAGATGGTACTTCAACACAAGTAAACAATAATAAGAGTCACAAACACACCATTGCCGCTCAAGAAACTAAGAGTAAAACACTAGAGGAGTGTTTTCACATATAAAAGAACATTTAAAGGTAAGACTTTGCTTTATGTATCAACAGCATAGCATGAATGCAGCTACTAGGAATAAAGCTTCAAAAAATTTAGTACATGATGAGTAGTCAACTATCTCTAGTAAAATCACTGGAATCACATTTCTCCGTAGTTTTTTCAAAAATTGTAAAAATTTTGGGTTAGTTTTTTCTGTTAAAAAAATTGGGTAGTTGGGTACCGTTAAATTTACACATTTTCCCCTTATCTTTAGCCAAAATGTGCATCGTCTTTAAATAAAGGCACATCTTTCACTTCTCTTAAGGTTACATTACACAAGTCTTAAACCGAGATGTTAGTTTTGAGTGATGATATGTTTACCAAATCATTTACTAAATTTTGTATCCCAAATTAGTATAGGTGGTTGGATCAGTGGGTCCACTAATTTCCACCGAATATTCAATACATAGAATTTTAACACATCATTTGAGATATAACATTTGGAAAGCACAGTTTTATCCGTTAGTTTTTGGGAAGAAAAAAAAATCTGTATGCTTCACAAAAGAAAAGGGTATGCCCAAGGGAAATGGATTTAGGGCTTGTCAAAAAATACTAAATATCAACGTCCATGATGCATTTCTCATCTAAAGTTGTACAAATCACACACACACACACACACACACACACACTCTTTTCAAAATAAAAATTCCCCAGAAAAAGAAAATTATCCATTGTTAGTACATAAATCAATATACAAAAAACCCTTTTTAGTTGTTCTTATTGTTAATCATTAATTCCACAGTAATAGGATAACTGGAGAAGGGAAGGAAGGGCCAAATAGAGACTAAAGTGCAAAATTTTGCATCAAAACATAGAAAAATTAAGGACGAAAAACATAATTCGATGGTAAACACGCACTACCATTTTCTTTTTACAGATAAACAAAACTACAAGCATAACACACTCACACACACATACACATACACATACCAGCTGAGCTTTCTGTGGAGAAGACGACTTGAGCTCGGTGACGAGAGCATCCCAGGGAAATTCAGAGCTCTTGAAGGTCAAATTGTTGTTGTTCTCTGAATCGAGTGTGGCTTTGATTCGCGAAATTGGTTGGTGAATCAACTTTTGAATCAGAGAAGTGGTAGTAATCGATGATGAATTGGTGCAGTAACCGATCAAACAATGAGATTGGCGGCTGATTAAACTCTTTTGAGCTGCTAATAAAACCTTACCACACGAAGCTAACGCCATTTATTTTTCTCTTTCTTCAACCTTCTGTTTTCTCAAATCCGAGACCAGTTGGTTTTACTTGCTCCTCCGGTCTTCAACCTTTTACAGGAGCGGTGACATACGGGAGTGGCTCGTCTGCGGTTGGGGAGTTACCGCATACCATGCGGTTCAATTAAACGCCGGCGTTTTATTGTGTTGTTCGCTTTTTTTTTTCTTTGTACATAGAGAAACAAAGACAGACTGTGAGACTAGGGTCAACAGTAGGTTAAAGAGGTTTAGTGTCGAATTTAATTGTGTTGATTTGAAAAAATTATTCCAGTTCAGTGAGTCTGAGTATCAAGTCGAGTTTGAACATTATTTTAGGTTCGTTTATGAACAAATAGTTAAACGACCAACTCGTTATGTTTAAATTAAGTTCGATAAAAACTCGTCAAGAGCTCGATGAATACTCCAATTCACTCCTACTTTAGAGCTTTCCGTATTTAAATCTACCTATTAGCTCCATTTTAATAGGTTAAGGTTGAATCGACTAAATTTATATTTCAATTGAATTTTAAAAAAAATGTTGAAAATAAACGGTCTCACTACTGTTATTATTATCACTTTTTACCGTCAGGATAATGGTGGCATTTGACTTTGTTGTGGGCAATGATGATAGTGGAATATTTGCGGCATCAATGTTGATACATTAATAGTGACGTAAGACGGTGGCAGTAGTTATGGTGGCAAAAGTGATGTTGGAGATATTATGTTTTATTATTTATTTATGAGTTAACGGCTTTAACAGAAGAACTTGCGTGTCAACCCAATTTAAACTCCCTATTGAGCAAGTCTAAAATAAATTACAATTAAAGCCCATCCTTCCTCTCCCCTTCCCACCCCCCCCCTCCCCTCTCCGCTTCTTACACACACACACACCCACAAAATGGTTTAATATGTTTTATTTGCTTCTTAAACAGCCACATGTGGTTTAGACAAATTCACCAAATCTATAGTACGACAATGAGATAAAGCAATGTAATACATATCAATAATAACACCTGAGGTAGAGGTAAAGGTAGAGATAGCAAAAAATCAATAAAATTTTAAAAAAATTATAGCTGAAGGTTTTACAAAGAAAATGCAACTCTGATAGAAACATGATTCATATAATTGATCCGTCCCAAATAGTTACAATATCTATCAAAATTTCTTATTGGCTAAAAGGAAATTTAGAAGAAAACACATAAGACCATGTGCCCGCAATAACTATATTATCAGCCCATCCCTCTTTTCACTCCATACCAGTGAGATCCGAATTGCACACCGAAATAGAAATGTTAGGTCTATGTGGTATACCAAAGTTCTCACTCAGTTTGATGGGCAGCCAGGCCTTTATGAATGTCTAAGAACACTTTATGGCACACAAACGTGTATGTGTGCGTGCGTGCTCGCAGAGAGAGAGAGAGAGTTGAATGCGAGTCTATTTCTGTAGAGCAGTGACTATAGGCATGCCTGAATGACTAAGACATACCAAATTCAGATAGAGCTGATTGGAACAAAGATGAGAACTCCTGTGAAGTACTCGGATCATCAGCTTTGATCCTTATCTGGGCTTCGCACGATGATGCGTTGACTACACACTCCACGAGAAAGGAAGATGATTCCTCTGCCTTTTGTGCAAAAAAGAAAAACTTAAAATTTGGGGCTTGACCACCTGAAGCGATACAGTGGATAGAATGACCTTGCATGTGCTTGAGAAAGGCTTGAGGAGACATCAATCCTGCTGCTCCTTGTGGAGTTATGGAGCCCTCCTGGAAAAGCAGAGAAGTAAGGCAACATCCATCAGATAAGTAGGTTAAGTGGTACTGAGAGACAATTTTAATTATAAACATCCATCAGAAAATTATGATAAGTAGTACCGAGAGACATTTGTCAGTATATACTCTTAGATAACTTAGGCATGCTAACCAATGCAACTGCATCAATACATTTGTGCCTAAGTCCGTCTTGAACTACAGGAAGATGGAAACTAGTAGAGAGATTGATAGTACGAGAGGAAAGTTAGGAAACAAAAAAACTAAAAGCTCCAACAGGCAACACATATCGCATTCAATTGGTTGACACTCTTGTTCTCACTCGGATGCCATCTTTTGGGTAGAAGTCTTGGACTACATAGGGGCCAAACCAAGTGGGATTTCACACTCCTCTGGGATCAGTTGAGAGGAGACGATTCAATTTACTCATCCTTACGGTCTCTACCACCTCTTCGTATGAAAACAGAGTACAGTCATAGAGGATGTTTTACTTATTTTTTAGAAAGGACGAGAACAAGTAAAGACAGTTAAAAAATGTAGAGCAATGCAGCAATTAATAACAATATCAGATCTTGATTGTGTTTGAAGTTCAAGGAAGAAGAAATTACTTTAGGTTGCTTATCTCTTAAACAGTGCACATGCCTCTTTCTAAGTCTTACCTTCAATAAGAGATTTTGGATGTAAAAATAAAACGTGTACATGTAGCAAGCAGAGGAAGCTTTCTTGTTGAAAAGCGCATAGAAGAAACAGTTATGATTGTTCATCTAAGCTGAAGAAATACTGATACCTAAAGAGGCAGGCTTCTTAAAGACCTCAATTGCAGCAGATTAGACTCTTTTCCTTGGGAAAGGGAAGAAAAAGGTAATATATTAAACTTGTTTCACAATCAAACCATAAAGGATTAGTACAAATGGTCTATCTGGAGAAGCACAAACAAGATGGCAGTTTGGACCGGTTATTATATAAAATTCATTAAAAAAAATAGGTGCCTGTGAGGAAGGAAGAGGAAAAAGGGGGGGGGGGGAGGGAATCTATGTAGGCGACAGTTATATGGACATAAGACATTGAGTTAGCAACTTGCTTAATCCATCAAAGCATGAACATATCAAACATGTTATGATCTTCTCTTTTTGGGTTAAGCATATACAAAAAAATGTGAATATTGGACAAGAACATGGCAAGGACATTGCACTTTACACTGGACCAGTGAGATCCGATTTCTCAAACAAAGAGCAGTGATAGCATATATGCCTTTTACATATGATCGTGCGTGCCTATACACATCAAAGAATCTTAAGGACAAAAATATTTGTCATAGGATCAAAAGGACCATAGTATCCATATTTTTTGAAATTTCAATTTATTACGATGAATTTGACAAGGACTAAGGACCAGATTCGGCATCCTTCTTGTCTAGTTTCTCCCATGTTTACACATATTTCGCTGCATATGCAACAGTTCAATTTTCTGGGCGTACAAAAATTGTGAGTAATGGATACCATAATTCACCACATTTTAAAATTATGGTAAAGTCCAGGAAGTATTAGACACATATACAGAATCCAAAAAGTACCGATATCCTTTGTTGGATACAATATTGATATGTTTCCTTCAAAGATGTTTATGCTTCTTAGCTTGTATGACCAACATTTACCAGAGGGACAACCATCCACAGTAGTGGTTGACTAATTTGAGTCTTGGTATGAATCTAGTAAGCTTTGCATGTGGCATAAAAAAATAAAAGCAACAAAGGTACACAGTTAGAAAATACAAGTCCCGAAACATTTGAAAAACAGAGTGCCTAACACCCGGATTGTGCAAAACCAAAGAATGTACTTCAGAAAATAAAGTACTTAATCATCAGAAGTGCATGCACATGGGGGAGAGAGGTATAACCAGTGGATAAAACTATATAGTCATTAAGTTAAGAGTATGACTTTAAAAGTGGACCTTGGATATGGACATTGGCAGTTGTCGCCATTTTTGCTGGAAAGCTTTTGGATCTAGAACAGCTTTAGCATTAAGCGTCAAAGGAGGAGGAGAAGGAGCAGAGCTAGGTACAATTGGCAATCCTAGACCAAGTAGATCATCGATCGCCAAGCTAGCCAATGGCGAATTCACTGGTAATGTTTGGTCCAGAGAAACAAGCTCCGGTTGAGCCTGTGAAGCAGGCTGGGGCACAGAACCATCAAATGTAGGAGCAGTGTATGCAGCAACACTGTTGGTTGGACCCCTACTTTCTTCTTTCTCTGAACTACTCAAAAGAAGATCCTTGTCGTTTGCCTCAACTCTCTGGGCTGAAACAATGTTGTTTGCAGATTCTTCCCCAATAGACAAATTCCCTAGTTCTTCAGAAAAAGCAAATGGCCCTCTGTGTTCTTTGTCAGTAAACATGTAAGAAGGCTGCAATATTTTCACACATTCAATTACTAATTTGTCCTATTATCAGAAGCATAAAGCCAATTCAACTTAATCATATTCATCCTACAATCATGGAGTTGGTTATCTGAAATCAAATATCTCAGGTGAGAAGACAAGGTACCTTCTGGTACACAACAGAGAGACTGTTAAATTCATCAAATATGCGATCTTTGATTTCACTACTCTGTGTATCAGCAAAAACTGAAACAGCTTGCTTTGGAGGGTTCACCACTTGTTCTGCTACAGACACATTGTATTGCAAGAGCCTGTAGTAAAATAAGGCTCTATCATGAACATCCTGCATTACAACTGGAAGTTTTAATACACATTCTGCCACAAACTAGAAAAAAACATATATAAGCTTCAAAATAGGACCTTCAGCTTTCAGCATAATAGAGAAAGAGCCAAACCTGATGAAAATCAGCAAGACCAGCAGCCAATGCAGCTCCCAACGCTTTCTGAGTCTCTGGTGGTCTTCTTAAGAAACACTTCATCACTGCAGAAAGCAGATGTAAACGAACCTGCACCACAATAAAAATAATCGGTCGAACAATGAATGCAGTAAAACAACAAAAATTTAGTCATCCAATTCCACAGAGATAATCGAACTGGGCAAAGTAATCAGAGGCACTAAAAGAATGTTGTCTAAGATTGAGCCATTGATTATAAACTTGATCCATGTAGGAAGTAGGCAAATACTTCTCTTTCAATTTATATCTCATTTCAACCCAAGTGATAGATGATTCCCCTAAGGGGTCTAGACTTCTTTGGATTGTTTGCCACTACTTCTTGACGGATTTAGCAAAACGGACGCAATGAGAATCTGACATGCCATGTCAATCAAAATATTCTTCTAAATTAGCTAACCAATTCAAGAATTCAAAAGGATCTAAAGTCCCACTAAATATAAAAGGATCTTTGACTCGTTTGGTCATATGGGTCGACTCCATATAAACATCCCTAGACTTCCTATGATGATGACCTCGACGAGAGACTCTTGAAACATGTGCATTAGAGAAACTCATGAGTGACTCTTGAGAGATGAGAATGGTATAAGAACAAATTCAAGAATGCAATTGACAATTTCAAGAAAGTTTAAATAGAAGAAAATGTGTTTTAAACTCTTTGCATATTCTCTAATTTCCCATTGAATAAAGTCTCAAAATCTATGGGAGTATGCATATCATAATCAAAAAGAAATTCTAAACTTTTTGGGGATGATTATGTAATTTTTGAAACTTCTAGAGGGATGAACAATGCTGATGAACAGTATTTTTACCCGATGAATAATGCTGATGTATTTTTTTTTTTTGGTAATTTGTACGAATCGAAGTTGGCTCTGATACCAAATTGATGTAGATCGTAATAAAGAAGAATTAGGGATAAAAAGGAAAGAAGAAGGGGATGAGAACAGAGAGAGAATTTGAGGAAGAAGGATTCAATATCAATAATCAATAATAATCAAAGGTCTAATCTCACAACAAATATGTATCCCCTATATATATAAAGAGTTCACAAATTCTATATATATAAAGGGATCACAAACCCTAAAATAAATAAATAATCAAAATGACAACTAAACCCTTAAAAGTTAAAAGAAAATACTTAAAGATAAATACTAAATTACTCTCATAATTAATCTAAAATATCTATCTAATTCCTACACAATCCCCATCACCTCCTCACTAGGGACATAAAGAATGACTTGTGCTAAGACAGTTGTCTCGTAGATTCCTTAATCCACATTGGCTAATGCTATAAGACAAACAGGACTCCTTTTCCATTCGGAAAGCTTGAGCTCATCATAGAGGGCTAGAGCCGGTTAGTCAGCATTCCACTACCAACAAGCTGCAAACTCCTTGGGACTCTAATTGATCAACACCCAAAAACAGCTACTACCGACTAACTTCCATGCAGAAAAGATAAAGTTAGGGTCATCACCCAAGAATCTTCTCAAATTTTCTGCCACCTGATCGGAACTACTTTGAGGAGTGATGTAAAAAGTCTATGCAGAGGTTAATAGATGACAGTCACTTTCTTGGTGGAGCAAATATTTCGAAAGCTTGGTTTCAATACTTTATGTGGTACTAGTTGCAGGGCCAAGCTTGTTGTTTGTACAACAAGCTTTTTGTCCTACACATACGAAGAAGGGTTACCTCCTTATCATTCCAGCATGTGCACTTTCTATTGAGCAGGTAGCACCAAATGCAGCCATGTTAAGCAATGTGGCAGCCTTGTATATATGTTTGAATGATCAAATTTAAGTCCAAAAGGTAAATACAGAAAAAAAATGTTGATTAAAATGGGAGCCCTCACGGGAAACAGCCCCACCCATGTTTTGTTCTGGGATTGACGAAAATTTTCCATGCAAGTTTGAGTTAGGGAAAGGAGCAACCTGCAAATGGAACACCAAAGTAAGGCTTTGGAAAGCTCTCACGAATGGCTCCAAAGGGGTGGGTTCATATTCGGTGATGGCAACCAGGTGAAGTTTTAGAAAACATGTATGGAGTGGGGAAGCCCCATTTTTTTTTTGATAAGTAACCGAAATATTATTACTGACAAGAAGTCCAAACCTCAAGTACAAAAACAAATCTACCAGCAACACAAGGCACCAAGCCAAAAAGAAAAGACCATCCTACACTAAGCCTAAGAAAAGTTGAACAGCAGCCCAATTGTTCAAAATATCAAAAGGTGCAACATTGCCAAAATCTTTAGTGTTTGAAGCCCGGAAAGAAGCAAGAAAGTAGATACGACTCCATAAGCCTTCCAACTCTTCACATTTGTCCTAAAAAATTATTGCATTCCTTTCCAACCAAATCACCCAAATAGTTGCAAAGAAAACACAAGGCCATAGAACAACATTTTTCGTACTTTTTCCAAAAGCACCGAAGTCCACACACACAATAGAAGCAAAAGTCCTTGGAGCCACCCACAAAATACCGGCCACCTCAAAACATTTATTCCATAAAGATCAAGCTATTGGGCAATGCAAAAATAAATGATTCACCCTTTCACACTTCTTCCTACACATAACACACCATTGCGGTAAGAGACATTGTTTTGGTCTTTGTTGGAGCATATCATTCGTATTCACCTTACCATGAGCAACCAACCATGCAGACACTTTCACTTTCAAAGGCACATTAGCTTTCCAAATTTTCAATGATGGGGAAGCCCCATTTAAGGGAGACTTTCAACACTTTTTCAAATAACATCAACTGAGGAATTCAGGTGAAGAATTGTGGGCAGTTGTACGTGTTTATTAGAGGCTTACGACATTGGGAATGGAAAATATATTCCTGCCACTCTAACAACTCCACGATATTGAGCTCTACTATGGTTTAAAACATGTGATGTTTTGGAGAAGCTGAGTGAAATGGTGCCTTTTCAGTTAAGCCATAGTGTGAAGTTTTATCTAATTCCAAAATGATTGATTTTTCACAAAAGATGCGGAATCCCTCCAATCTCACAAGGTCGCTATCTTTGTTTGGCTACAAACATATGTGCTTGACATTGGATCTTTTGATTCACATTTCACAGAACCATGATGATTCCATCTGGATAAGCAATGACTGCGGAAGCCACCATAACGGCAAATGACTTGTTACTCCCTGCTTCCTGGGTGTTGGATCAAGGATGTAATGAATGGAATAGACGATTTGGAGATTAGTTACACACACATACTCGTAGTGTATTTGGATAGTATACAGTTGGAAAACAACGCACACAAAAGAGCCTAGAAGAGACTTGAGCAAAGAAAGCCAGAACACCCCCCACCCCAAAAAAAAAAAATTTAATTTAAAAATGAGAAAGTGCAACTTTATTACCTCTGCAGAATGTTCATCATCCCAGTTCTCAATAAAACTTTCTAAAATATAAGGAGCATCCTGCATATCTTGAGCATACTCCCCTAACATCCAAATAAGAGCTGCCTTGGCTTTGGGTTCCTGAACATTTTTGCTGCTGATGCTACCAACAACTGCTATGCAATCATGACTCCATTGAGGATATTTCCTAAGAAGATCTTTCACAAGCACCTACATGAATGAACTAAAGATTGTTTAAACTAGCCAACATATGTTCTTTGACTGGATTCAAAACATTATTTCGGGGTTACAGGAAGCAATAACACAGTGCATCAACTTTTAAGTTTCAAGCATCTAGTGTGCAGATACAAATAAATTACCAGAGTTTCAGCTGTCACATAGTCCTTTTCCATCTCCAGAAACTGGAGGAGCCTATCAACAAAGGCATTTACATCATACTGCTGCAGTGCTATTTTCCCAACAGCCCGAATTGATTCTCTTGCAATGGGAATGTCAACATTGGCAGCATATTCACATAGTTCCGTCACTGAAATGGACTAAAGAAAGTTAGGCATTAGTCAACACCAAGGACCAGAAAATGGGTCACCACCCATTACAATGCAGCTCATGTCAACTTCCTTGGAAATGTATGGTGGGAATGGTATTGACATAGTAACGTACCTATTTCATAAGTATTGCTCTCATTTGCCACAACTGTCAACATTTCGAGCTTCAATTTCTTAACATAAAATGATTCATTGTACTGGCAATAGAAGTGTTTGTAGTCCGAAGAAAAAATAAAAGGTGCACGCATCACCAAAAGATGCAGATGGCTTAATACAGCATAGGATTGCTCTGGACTGCCCGAGCTCACTAGGGTTAGTAGAGGAGCTTTAATACGCTCATACACCTAAAAAGGCAGAATTTTTTGCATTAAGAGTATTGAATATTTCAACAATAGTGGCTAGCTGACAAAAATGAGTCTAGCTGGCCCCAAAGTGATACACACTAATGAAATAAAATTGATGCAAGAAGAGAACAACTTTGCAGTCATAATAGTACATTGACAAGTATCGACAGGTAAACATAATTACAGGCATCTCACAAGAACTAAACAGCCAAATGATGCGAACAGATCCAGCAAAACTGATTGGTAACACCATCTCACCCATAAATAGAAAAAAGGGCACAGACATAATGCGTATGTTTGTGTACCAACAGAACAGTACATTTACCACAACCTGGAAAAGAATAGTTCATGACTAACATGCTCTACATGAAGCAGTTAAGTATGGCCTGACCTGCCAAAATGTAACTTAAACATATACAAGGTCGCAAAGATGCATCTCACTGAAGGACAACGTGAAGCATGGTCCAGCAGCTATAAATTACACAGATTCAGATATGACAATGTCTGTTTTGAAGGTTTTAGCCGGCTTTATAACACAATAATTTCTGAACTATAGCCTTGAATATTCTTGTCTATAGTTTCCAAATACAATTTATGTGTGTAGCAAGAAGTAATAGATAGGTAAAAAGTCTAGCTGATCCTACTAGCAGTTTTCATCATGGGACAGCCTCCAATAGTACAACCTTCCCTGACCTTTCTTCCATTTACATTTGGAAAAAGGAAGAAATGCTCTTGTGAGTGGTTACTGATGGATTATTTTCTATTGTTTGTGAAGAAACTGGATAATATGGTGGTACAGAGTTGGGATATCCAGCTAAAAGAAGGCAGAAGTGGTTGCTTCAAAATCAATGCCAGTCATCAAGCGATATCTAAGCATGCCCCAGGGGTGGTGGTTTTCATTATTATGTTTTTCTTGGGTTTGGGTCCGTGAGTGGGGAAGAAAGGTTGTGGCTACTGAAAAACAATTTAATTTTTATGCACTAATACCTTTAGGCAGGGACCAACTTTTGGATACCTTCACCAATTGACTTCATGAAGCCTATTTTTTAAGATTCCCATAAAAATTCTTAGTATGCAGTAAAAGAAATCCTAGACCATTCAGGATCGCAATATGGCTCATTAGGAGTGAGCACCTGCGGATTAAAGTTTTTTCAGCCAGACGTATTCAGTGTCACTTTATAAAGGGCTGCATCTGCTGTTACAAACCTTTGAGAGATAAGAGGGGGGGATAGTGGCGACATTTTTGCTTCAAGGAAACAACTAAAACAAGTATGACATATGCACCCATGTACAGATATGGTATTATTCCCCCATTTAGAATCCCCAATCATCTAATATCAACACAAACAGAACTCAAATGAACCTTCTGTTGCAATTCTCTTCATTTGCAATATTTTTGTAATTTCTCTTTACTATCTGCCCTTTTCTTCTCTTAAGAGGATTCACTCAACTGGTTATGTTGTATTCAAGTTTCTCCTCGTTCCCCTTTTTGATAACAGGAATTCAATTAGAGTTTCAAAACACTCTTTCCTCGATAATGAGGAAACCTTCTTATACAGATACTTAAAATCCAAATTACCAGCCCCTGTATGAAATATCTTTTCAGTGCCTTATTTAGGAAGAGGTGCCACACTATTATAAGCAGTGCAAAGAATTCTTATTGATTTCTTCCAGCCAATAAATAAATGAACAAAAACATTCTTTAGTGAACGCCGGTGAAAAGAAGAAATATAATGGAACAAACCCCCACCTTTAAACTGTCAATACAATGGAAATCGAGAATGCATAATTTCTCTTAGACTAAATAAAAAAATAAATGGGATGTTTGACAAACCAATGTTGAACAGGTAAAGACAAACTGGCAGAAGTAATCAAAACAACAAATAAGCAAGGGACATTATGATAGGCACCTGCTGATGGACATCGGTCATAGACAAAGTCAATTGTAGAAACAACTTAACGGTTGCTAGGACAACAGCACCATTTGCATGTTGAAGTCTATCTTCAAGAAGATTCATGATGTCAAAGATCTCATTGTTATCTGAGGGTACATATTTAGCAACCAATTCAAGAACTATACATTGTGCCCATTCACTGAATTCCTTGATCCTGCACATAGTCATGTAGGGAAGCTTAAGTTTTTTTTGTTTCACAGCAAATATCTAAGAAGAGAACCCATTCTGTTTGTGGTTTTTTTATGGGGGTGGGAGGGGGGGTTTACTAAATAAGAAAAAGTAGCAAAAGAAAGGGGGAAACGATAAGAATGAAAGTAATAATAACGGGGGAGATACCAAAAAGCAAAATTTCCTTCTGGGATCCAAATGGCCCCTTAATTTCTGCTGTGGTCACAATATCACCACGTCACTCTCCCCATAGTTTAATTCTACCATTTTTTGCCAGGTACAACCGTAAAGTCTGCTTAGGGAGTGAAGGACTATCCCAGCCAAATTAGTGACATCAAAGTCATGGGTTGTTGGAACTTGGAAGATATACATTCAGATATCGCAAGAGGTTTGATCTCTAAAGCTGCTGGATGGTGAGATCCACCATAACATTTATAGTACTCAAGTCTGCATTTTTATTCATAAGCGGATCCCTTCTCTGTGTTGTGTTGTCCTTAAATTCATGCACTTCTCAGACATTCATCTTTCAATACTTTTTTTAACAATTAGAAACTTAAGAACACCAAAAGCGGGCACAAGCTAGGGTAGTCATGAGCTTGGCCACTGAGCAGGGTTCGAGCCAAGCTAACATTGGTAATACCACACTTTAAGTAGGATCAGCCCAGCCTCGAGCCAGATGCATTTGGCCCATGCCCAGCCCTTTGCCAAATCTTATGGCCCAAGGTGAGCGGGCTCTCTATGTAGAGTTTATTTTCTTTTAATAAAATTTAAACATCTAAAACAGCTAAAAAAACTAACATGGTTTTTTCCATCACCACTGCCAAAGATTTGAGTGTCCATTCATAACAACAGGGTATGAATGGATAATTTTTTGGTTTAATAACATCACCACCATCTACTTTGGGGTGGTAATATTTTCCCCATGAAGTTCAATTTGTAATACTAAACCTCCCAACAATAATAACCAAAGAGCAAAACTAATGTTTTTAGTTAAAAATGTCTGGTGTATGTAGAGTTAAGACTTTGTTTGGCTGGTCAAAATTGGTTTGTATATATTTAAAAATCACAAATATAACCCCTCAGTTTCCTTGTATACTAATGGAACATGTTTTGACTCCTTGTATAACATTTATGTTAGGCAAAGTAGCCTCAAGAAGTCAGACCTATGATGAGTGCTTATTGCCCTAAGCAATACGTCACGGGTTTGAGTTCAAGAATCAGTATCTATAAAATGGAGGTAAGATCACCTAGCACTTACCTCTCTCAAACACTGCTATTGACGGGTTTTGCACTAGGTAAGACCTTTATATGCAATTCTCTCCGTAGAATTACAATGTAACCAACTACAGTTCTTGATAATTTCTGATCATGTATCTTCTAACTTAGTTGAGTCCACTATTGACAATTCCTTTACTAATGCGCAATCCACAACCCTCAGGAACTTTAAAGGAGCTAGTATAGAGGAGACACAACATCTAACTGCTGATGATCTTCCCCTGACAAGAACTTTTTGAGGAAAAATAAAATGTTGACAAGACTCGACAAAAAAAGGCAGCACCAAATGCTACTCCTACAGATCTGTCATTCGGCCCATCCACAAATGTTCTTCCAATGTCAAGCCAGAAACATCAGCCTAGTTTTCCATTTGGGCACCCCACTACTGGGAAAAGTATGGCCAACTCCAGGCTCATCTTGAATCTTTTCAAGATTCAGGCTCATTTTGTCATCCCTTGATCCCTAACATGACACAACCACTAAAAAACAAATCTTCTTATTATTCTTCCAGCTGCCTCATCCCAGAGTTGAAAATCCAGAGTTGAACTCAATATTTCAATCATATGAATAAGACGCCACATCCAACAAGGGCTGATAGGTCTTAACTGTTTCAGTAATTAATGAGGTAATACACAGATATGTACATATTGGTACTATTGACATAGAGAGTTTCATAACATATTGCCATGATTTTGCAGCTAAAAATAAAATTCTTCAACAACTAACATCTCTTCCTCCATTTCTTCTTCTTCTTCCCTCAACAGATTTTGATTGATCCTCTCAAAACTATACACAAATGAAACTGAGAGAGGCTACACTTGGGATTACATCCACCACTGGTCGGATCACACGGTTTGTTGCTATTTGAGTATGATGAGCATTTGAAGAGGAAGAATTTGGAGGGAGAATGTAAAAGGATATTGCTGAAGAGAAAGAACGAGGAAGGAGAACAAGAATAGTACCTCAGGGTTTTAATATTAGATAAAGCCTGAATGTGTTGCAACGAAAAATAAGTGAAACAATAAGGACAATATGGTCATTTTAACAAAAACAGCTTTCAATGTAACTTTTGCACTTTAGAAGATTTATTATCATAAATTGGAGTTGAAGAAGTTGATGTGCTACTGCACAAAAGATGTAGGATGCACCTCGCTTAGCTAAAGGACAAGACTGAACAAAAGAAAACGGAGCTTAAACACATGGATCTCCAAACCCTTAAAAGACCACCTGTACTCTCCCTCCTAATGGCCCATAGAACTATAAGGCATAGAGGTCATGTATCACAACGCTTCCAACCTACAACCCCCTCTAAGCAAAACAATAAAATCTTAAACGTCCCCACATCACATCGTTACTATGTAATATCTTATCCTTATCAAAGACTTACAAAGGATTACAAAGAATAAGGTGGTACAGAATAAAAGAAAGGAATCACATTTTTTTATTACCAGAAATAAATGAAAACTTTCCCATGACATTAAGAATATGCTTATCTATACTTATTGCGAAGCGAACTGGGAAATGCTTTTAAAAATTGTTAAATAGGTCAAAGAAAAATACAAACAACTTGAATTTAGTTCACTAACTAGTCTTCAAAATGGACGCATCACTATTTCATTCTAACGAAAGCACACAAGCAAAGAAAGGCCTTTAAGCAAGACGACATTTCATAGCAAAGTGCTTGCATTTTAATATAATTCTGTGCACTGTCTCCCACCAGACCCCTTAATCTACAATAACCCAAAAGAACTAGAGCCAAAAGAAAAACATGTTGATCCATCATAAAAATATTGTGGGTGCCAAACGCGGTTCCTTGGCCCAATGTAGATTAAAAATGTCAACACATATTTCTAACATTCTGATCCTTGTAACTAAAATCTTACCGATTCAAAAAGTAATATACAACTGGTTTGCTTAACAAGACTTCTTTTTCCATTAATGCATCCTCAGATTTACTTGCTTCTAGGCTCCAAATCTCCTGTAGGGCAGATAAACAGTTTGCAACCACCTGATGAAAAATATTAGACTAATCAATAATACAAATTCTGAATTCCGTATCCAATTGGCATACAATAAGAATTCAATATGTGTTGGAAGGTCAAAGGCTTTTTCATTCAAAAACTTGAATTATCCAAATATACTTCAGTACTTTGAGTGTGTATCACACCTCAATAACATCCAACATACAAATGGATTGAAGAAGAAATTTGAAATCTTAGAATGCCGGATAGCTCTTACACCATCTTGCCTTGGATAGATAATAAGAATCACTCTTTTTGCTCATAACCACTCAAAGATCTTATGTTTTCACCAACACCAATGTCAATCAAACAAAAGAACAACTACAGCATCAATTATATTGGAGAGGAAAAAGAAGGGGGGGGGGGAGTGCTATTTAATGCATAAGGTGAACCGAGGCCAGGTTCTGTTGGGGCTCAGCTGAGAAGCAAGAGGTGAGAGTCAAAGTGAGGTATAGCCACTACTTACACTCACATAACCAGAAACTAAAAAGACTTTGGGAAAATAAAATGTAACATGGCTTACAAGAGTGGTATAAAAAAAAAAAGAAACAAAGGGTCGCCATGGATAGATCACCCATATAGTAGAGCGAGAAAGAGAAAGAGAAAGAGTCTCTATATATAGAGAGACCTACTATTAAAATCCTAGAGAGAGCAAAAGAAACACTACACGTGTCATTCACTTATACACCCCCCCCCCAAAAAAAAAGAAACAAACAACAACAACAATGAAAGAAAGAATGTGAATGCCTCAACATCCTTAGCTTAATCCACAAGGCACGCCTAAACTGCAACTTGGAGAAGTCACATAGCCTAACGCTAGTTGAAATGCAAAGGATGTGCCTGTAGTCAACTTAAGCCTAGGCGAACAACTATGTGCAACTTTTACAACACTGGAGAGAGAGAGACTCTCCAACAGAATAACTAATCCCACACCACAACTTAATGTAGTGTGAGGTCAATTGTACAGATCACTACACTCCTTTCCTGGAATATCAGTGCAAGGATATCATGTGTCGCTGATGCACAATCCTAATTTCTTGATTCCCTTACTAGCTCATTTAACTGCCAACCAGAAAGTCAGGTTATCAGATTACAGCCCACGGCAAAAAGCTTGGAAAACGTCCGCGGCATCTAATTAACCCTCCCTTCATTTGATCACAAGAGGCTATCATTACTGGTAGTTCTCAATCCAATTCATAGTGCAGAAACTAGAGTCTGCTGAGATTCTAATATTGTAGATTTATATGACTATCTTGACATCAAAATTGTGTAGTTTCTAAATCATCACAATGTGGCAAGATCTAAGGGGAAATTAAAAAAAAACACAGTCATGCAACTAGCAACCAGTGTCTATAATCTCATCATTAAGCTAAAGCAACTAGAATTCTGAAGTTTTGATCCCCAAATTGATATACTAACCCTGGTATCGAAGTTGTCCATAGTTCCTAGATTGAAATTCAACATCGCCTAATTCTGATGTAGAGTGAAAGTCCACATCGTTCATTCCAGAAATTTCACTAGCTTCAACTCAATTTCAATCCCTTCAAGTCACACGGATATGAGCGACAAGTTACACGGTTATCATTACTTTCATCTTTTACTATTCTGATATTCTTTCTTTTATTAAGCTGCATATACATTTTCTGATACTCTGTATTGACTTAATTGAACCATGAAATGGTTACCAAAGAAGAGTGATTCTCAAGCCAAGCACAATACAAAGATAGTTTAATAGTTATGAAGAAGAATGATTCTACACCCAAGCATCAAATGATCATACAGATGAAAATATCCTGACCTGAGCATCTTGGTCATTAAGCATCAAATGCTTAAGCGTTGCAGGGAAATCCTCATCAAGACAAGTCGAAACAGATATGTGATACAACTTCAAAACCCCAACCACTGCAACTGTCCTGACGTAACTATTCCCATCTTTCAGCCCCAATCGCAATGGATCCACCAAGTACTCCACCAGATTTGCTACACGAAGCGAGCACAAACTCCTCAATGCCAGCCCCCGAATCATGGGGTCTTCATCCTTACAGTCCCGCAGGAGAAAATTAATTGTTAAAAGGGCGAGTTCAGGATTGTACTTTGCATAATTCCCAACATACAAGTAACACATTTTCTTGAGAACAACGTCTGAGGTTGCTGAGCACATCACCATTTCACTAAACACTGATGACACATCAATCCCAATAGTCATGTATGAGATCACCTTCTTAAAGAGCTCTCGCTTTGAATCATCAGCCCCCGGTGCCTGGCTCCCTGCAAGCTGCCGGAGCTGCATTTTCAGGTCCGAAACTTCACCTTTTCTGGCAAAGTTGACATTAGGGTTAGGATGCGGAAGATCATTAGAATTAGAGCTGTCAAGTGCTCCCTTGCGAGCGAAAGAGAGAGAGAATCTGACCATTTTCTCCATTTCAATATTCCCCAATCACTATTAACTAGAATATGCACACACACACACACTTATAAGTAGATATGTGCGAATATGCATGAATTTGACGATTTATTGTAAACTCAGGAACATTCAAATTCTAATTACAGACAATATGTGTGAAAGATCGTATTTTTTTTGCTCAATTGAGGATAAATCAAGCTCCATGTATGCAGTGTGTGGATGTGTGTGCGTGAACATGAATTTTTTGGCCAATCTAGGATATTTCAAGCTCTATGTGCAGAGAATAAGTGCGATTCGATTGGTCTTTTGATCAATTTCGGATGAATGGTTTGATTGAAAGATAGGTATTTACGTATAGATATGTGAGAGTATGCGTGAATTTGACGATTTATTAGTCAACTCATGATCATTCAAGCTCTAAATAGACAATATGTGTGTGCGTGTGTGTGAACTTTGATGAATTTTTTGGCCAATTTAGGGCACTTTAAACTCCATGAGTAGAGAATGAGTGTCATTTGATTACTTTTTTGGTTAATTTCGGATGAATAGTTTAATCTCTGTGAGTCCTTGTTTGTAGTGTTTGGCGATTATGGACACTTTTAAGAATTATTCTTGAGTTCTCCGCCAATTACAAGCAGAGAGATA
>CM042186.1:38333999-38346937 GCA_023539305.1 Ilex asprella | reverse complement strand
TATATGGTTTAAACTTAAAATCATTGTTATTGTTTTTGTGCAACAATTATGATGGATTGATATTTATACTTTCTTGTGTTTTATTGTAATTGTTGTTGTAATTGTTTTAGATTTTAGTATTATTGGTTTATTGTGTTATTAAATTGAATTGTCAAAATAATCCAAAAATTAATAACTACAAAAGTGTTCACCCGATTTTCTACCCGATCAATTTGGTCAAAAGTCGGATAGGAATACTACACTTGATCGGATAGGATAGGTCAAGAAAAAATTCTTCCGTAAAATATCGAGTAGAAATACAGAAGACCATATTTTCTACTCGTAGAGTAGAGTGAACACCCCTAAATAGGAGAGAGAGAGAGACCAAGAAATAGTAAGAAATAGCTTAGTAAGAGCACACGTCTAAAAAAACTGGTCATCAATTGCTCCCAAAAAAGAAAGGCAAAATAAACATAAAAAAGATTTAAAGCTAAACAAACATTGAAATAATTTATCATGGGTATGCATCTAAAACTTATCAACTTCCTCTTGCTCGTATCTTCATATCAATAAAATAGATACATAAACCACAGATACACAAATATAGAAACAATCCCACAAGGCCACAACTGAATTAAACAAAGATATTGTAGTACTCGAAAAACTTTAAGACACATGTTTTCACCATAACAAGACAAGTGGCAACAATTATCAGTCGATATGAAAATGGGGTCTAACAGCATCAAATGGACTGGTGTAGATAACAATGTCATGTATGACACCCAAGACACGACACTCGTGCGTGATACCTTAGGTGCAACGCCCCTTGGCGCGACGCCCTGACTGCATAAACTAGATTGGTGTAGATAATAATGTCATGCGTGATGCCTAAGGCACGACACTCATGTTCGACACCTAAGGTGCGACGCTCCTTGGGCGTGACGTCCTCAAGCACAATACCGAATCAGAGCGAAATTGGAAGTGAAAAAGTGGATCCTTCACCAAGGGTGGACAGAAATGAAATCGCAGAAGTATGGGGCAACCTCGGCGAAACTCGTCTTCTCCACTGCAAGAGACGTATCCTCAACCTATTAGACATCATTGCTTGACTAGGCCACTTGGCAAGTTGAGGTCCGTCGTATGAGTCGCATGACTCACCGCCGCGGCACCAGTACCACCGCAAGATTTACCATCACGACACCAAATACCTTGGGACCTCGCTGCACCTTGGCAAGTTGAACATGAAGGGGGCTACCCTACAAGGATGCTATGCGAATAGCTACTTTGATAGCGGTTGTGTCACCTTGGGTTGGCCAAATCCATGTTCAAATGAGATGACACAGATGAACTAGGTGCATCTCCTTTAAAGAAGTTTATTCCTTCTTTGAAGTTAAATTCTTGTTATGACAAAAACAAAGGGGAGAAGGAGATGATACTATTACTTATCATGACAGGGCATCAATTGATTATTAGCCTTCGTTTGTATGAGTTTTACATTCTCATATACATATATGAGCATGCCCAGAAATGTGAAAGATGGGGAAAATTTACAAAAATAGCAATTAGGTATATTGTACTGAAGTTATTTTGGACAATTATCTTACACTTTTAAAACTTTGTACCCCATATCAAACTTCAGGACCATCTCGACACATGGTCATATCCTCTTTATCATAATTGGGCAGTAAAGCCTGCCTTAGCATTTTCATGGGCTCATTCATGTAGATAGATATTTTAATGATTGTTATCCCACATGTACTAACTAATGATATTTCGTTATGTAAGGAACATCATTGCTAAGGGCAACCTATAATTATGCACTTCCCACTAGTGAACTATGACAAGCTCAGGAAATGGCCATAGAATATGAAAATCTTGCATGGTTATACATTTTCAAAATTACCACGACTAATTTCGAGAGCATTTATATCTTCTCAGCCTTATCAATATGAAGGGATAGACCATCAAGCTCCCGGAAAAACTTTATTCTTGAAAGCCCCTATAGGGTCACATAATGACTTCCACTCTCATTAACTGGAGCTATACTTCAAAGGAATGGGCTACTTACCTGGAATGCCATATGGCCCAACCCTCAAGGTTGCGTGAGCACCACATCATGGCACTATGATGTCCCCAACAAAGAGCCTTGGTCACAAAAATCTCATTTCCCCACTATAAGTTATTATGGAGAAGGCACCACTTCGATTTTCTATGTCTATTTCGTAGCTGATGGGATGAACATATATATTAGAAATGCTAATATAGAGCACATTATTGGAGTTACAAGTTAGAACGAGTCATCCTGGTTCGAGCAGCCTATTCTGTTTAGTTTGATTCGTAATGCTCTATAAATTTGACAGCCAAGGCAGAGGATTATTTTACCCACTTCACAACGGAACTTTGCTTCCTAGCAACACTTATGAAGGCTTCCTCGAGCAACTGTATGACTACACAATCAAACTAAGAAAGGTCTCCACATTAGCTCGAATATTTTTTGTGGAGCATAATCTCACAAGCTTTCTACACAAGGGCAACAGCTTTTCTATTCGTTAATCTGGTGCCCCAATAAGTTCTTTTCTCAAAGGCAAAAGTTTTGCACATCTCATTTCTTGCCATATTTCTAGAGGCCTTATCTCCAACTGGGGGAATTCGTGGAGTACTTCCTAAAGCTATATCTACGAGTACTATATCAAATTGATGCATATTTTCATTTGGGTCTAGTCATCAAATGGCGATATTAGACTTGAGATTACCTCATCAAAATGCTATGAAATGGTATTCTCGAACATCATATCAAGGAAATGTCAAAAATGATGCACGCATGGAATCTTCATCATAACCAAATGCGTGCGAGGACAAATATAATGGCTCGTAATAGCTTATGGCTTCTGCATTATATTATGGATTCAAGGAGATAACCTAATATGGAAAATGTATTCCTTTTCTTGCATTATTGGAAGGTTTGTCTCAAGCATTGAGGAGAACATGACGCCACATTGTTCGCCTTCATAACATAAGTATAAATGGAGCCTCGTCCAAAATATGAAACTAGCACCACGAGCATATCAGTGTGGAAATAATAAATGGATCCATGTCCAAAAAGACAAGAGTGGCACCATGAACATATCGTAGGGAAAATGATAAATGGATCCTTGTCCAAAAAAGCAAGAGTGGCACCGCGAGCTTTTGGGGGCAATCCTAGCGTGACTTAGTTAGTCTGTCTCCCCTGCCACGGATATGGTAAATGGTAATCAGATACCCTAAGAGGTAAAATGGTATGTTGTTGCTCAGTCATCCTTAATATAGAGCAGTGTAGAAAGAGTAAGATTATCAGTCTCGGCCCGAGGTACAGGCTTCGAAAGCATAGTCTGCTGGGGTAGGCCACCCAATGTATGGCTTGCTGCCCATTGGATCGGACCCGACTAGGATCCTGGGAGACTCCGACAAAAGGGTTAATAGTTTGGATCAACATATAAAATGAGCATGATTTTCAGTCTTGGCCCGAGATAGGGCTTCGAAGGCTCAGTCTACTAGAGTAGGCCTCCAATTGTATGGCTCGCCGCTCATTGGGTTGGCCCTAACAAGGATTTGGAAAGGTTCTTACACAGTGCCGATGGTCTGGATCCGCAAATGAGATCTCTTGGTCATCCTCGCATTGGTATTTTTCAACAAGAGTTCATCATTTTCAATGGATATTGGCATTACTTGTACGGGCTCACCTCAAATTGGAGAGGTCTAACTATATCCGTAGATTTCAATTCTTACACATGCGCAATGGTGACTCTATACTTCAGTTGAGCAAATGTCACTTTATTTAGGCACACTAATCATTGCATGAGAGGGGGGACACATTCTCGAAAACTATCTTGCCTATTAATAATCAGTCCATGACTAAGAGGACATAACCACTTATATATTCATATGTCTAGTGTAGTAGAAATGGACTCAGTCACTGGTATTTTTGGAGCGTTATTATACACATATTAGGCTCTCTCATCCAGAACACTTGGCATTCCAAGAGGCGCGATTACTTGACTATTGCCACCTTCCTAACTATGGAGGTTTATTTTTTAAAATTCTTCACGCTCCGCTTACGAACCAATAACATCTCAAAAGGCCATTATTTGTCTTGGACTGGTTTGGGTAGATTGAAAATTATTTGACACTTTGTATTACGTCTGATAGAAGTGGTTGGCGAAAACACTTCTATCAAATAGGGGGCTAATGTAGACATCATCAGCCAATCCAGACTCCCTTTAAGTTGACACATCACTTCGGTTGTTAGTTTATTCAAGCTCTTACAAGCGTCACCAAGTCCCATATCAGCCGCGACCCCCATCAACTGTGATCTCTTTCAGACCACGATTGACTCTCAAGCCTCACATCAGGGGGCGAACTTTGGTCAGTGGGTAAAACCTCGTGTCAATTGAGCCAACTTTCACTCCAAAACCATAGTCAACGCAACAAGCCTCCTAAATCGCGATGCTCAAGGAATATTGTCGGCAATTTTCAAGACCAATGGTCGTGATTTTCAATGCTTATGCCACATTTTTTGAGAAGTGTTTAGCACAACCTTGACTGAGCCCTCAGCCCAAACCTCGAGGTATACTTCAAAACCTCGACTAACCCTAATTGAGCTCTTTCTTGTGGTGGGTCATCCAAGTGGGTTTGTAATGGTAATTTAAGGGACGCAAAGGCATACTCCAAAATTTCACAACGACAAAAATACATAAGTCCTCACGACCATTATACATGCACAACCCATCAAAATAAGGTCCATGCATGCAGGGGCAACTAACCATGATAATATTTTTGGCAATAAAGAAATGGCGGCAGAAGACTTGGGCCAATTTTATGAAAAAAAATTAGTAATCAGCACCACGGTCAGCTCGCAGATGATAGTTATAGTCAAACGACAAGTGCGAACAAAAAATGGTGTGCACGCACAGGACGCTTCCTACGACCTAGCGGACGTAGGGGTAAATGTAGTACTAGAAAAAATTTAAGACACGTGTCTTCACCATAACAAGACAAATGACAACAATTATCAGTCGATATGAAAATAGCGTCTAACAACGTCAACTGGATTGGTGTAGATAACAGTGTCATGCGTGACGCCTAAGACATGACACTCATGAATGACACCTAAGGTGCAACACCCCTTGGCCCGACTCCCTAACTGCGTAAACTAGATTGGTGTAGATAATAATGTCATGCGTGACGCCCAAGGCATGACACTCATGTGCAACACTTAAGGCGCAACGCCCCCTAGCACAATATCGCATCAGAGCAAAATACGTCTCTACTGCATTGGAAGTGGAAAAGTGGACCCTTCACTAAGGGTGGACAAAAGTGGAATCGCATAAGTATGGGACAACTTCGGCGAAACTCGTCTCTCCCACTACGAGAGTGGTATCTTCAACCTATTGGACATCATTGCTCGACTGGGCCACTGGACTAAGAGGAGATGTCCCCACCTAGGGACATGGAAGTATAGTCTTCCTCAAATGAGAACAGTGCAATTGGGGTAGACGAGCACGATTGTCAACCTTGGCTTGGGGCAGGGTCTCGAATGTTTAGTCTGCTCGAGCAGGCCTCCAAATGTATGGCTCACTACCCATTGGGATGCGCTGGGCTAGGATCTTGATGGACTCTTAAGGTAACTGGGGTTATTGGTCCGAGTCAACATATGGGATTATGGGACATGTGAATTGGTGGCTGCAGAATCGAAATTATGTGAGTTTTTTCTATTGGGCATCTCGATAAAGGTCTCGAGGAATGGTCTAGAGACGGAAAGAATGACACCGAGTAGCAGTGCGCTAGGGGTATCGCGGTCATGGCCTTCTCGAGGTTATGGTCCCACAGTGACCAATCGCGGTCATGGACCTTGGGAGCACGTTCTCGTCTTGGCTGTTGCACCTTCCTCAAAGCCACGTCCAGGTTGCATTTGAAAAAATATCACATCTGCCTAGTTAATGTTAGGATGCATGGCTCGTGTTAACGACCACTGATATCATTGCGGTCGAGGAGGTTGTGGGTTTGCATAGGTGATAGGGGGTTGCAGCGAGCATCCCTTTAGGCAACCCGATCTACTCGAACACCGTGCTATAAATACTCACATTACTTGCCCATTGCGGATGGATGATTTTCTGGTTGGTGAGAGCATTTTTCACCTACCCTCTGCCCAACTGGTCTGTTCCTTCGTTAAAAGGCTGCTCGAGTTTCTTCCATCTCATCCACTTATACTACTCACCCCCTTCGATTACTCTTGACATAAATACATGTGTCAACCTCTTTTAACTTCTCATCTACAGATATATATAAGAAAAAGGTATGGAAGCACTAAAACAATAGTTATGAGCACTAAAACTGGCACATGCCCAATTAAAATTAGATACCATTGAGGTAAGATACAATATAACCGCAACCGTAGATTAAATTGATAATGAAATCCTGAGTCAAGGTTCAAAATTACCAAAATATGACAAAGTTACAATGAAAATTAGTTTTACAGATAAAAAAAATGAAGAGAGATGGTAGCTAGAATTTTAGGGGAAAAATATTTTTTGGTGTTTTCTGTTTGTGTTTGTGAGGTGCGTGTTCTGTTTTATGTGTGTGTATGGGGTTTTGACATGTGTTATGGGCATGCGTGATGTGCATGTATGTGTGTTGTGATGTGCATGTGTATGTTGTGATGTGCGTTTTATGTTGTGTGTGCGGTGCGTGTGTTGTGATATGTGATTCTATATAGACAAATATTGTGACAAAATCCAAAGACAACAAATTTATCAAATTTTCAAAATTATTCAATAAACCCACTTGAAAATTTGTCAAATACAAATTGAAAAGGAGAAGTGATAGACGATGTCGGGTTTGGCTGAAAAATTGAACATTTGTGATATCGTCGATATAAAAAATCAAACCCATAAAATTAACAAATGGGAAAATTTTTAAAACAAAATTTCATTGCATCCACCAATAGAAACTGAGTTGAATTGCATATACACGAAACTATATCATTGTATTTTTGTTTACTAGTTGGCGCACACGTACGTTGCACGTGGACAAATATCGTGAATTATAGTCTTAACTTATTTTTTCTAAGCAATTATTTTCATATCATAACTCGCAGTTATACACAAGTATTTTGATGTGATATTATGCAACAAAATAATAAAATATAATAAGTGGCTAATCTGATTCTATATTCTACAAAAGTTAAAAAATTCACTTTGAAAATACCATAGATTATCGTGACCTATATTTACATGATGTAGAAATTTATTTTGCGTATAAAAATTTCATCTTTTTGATATAGAGAAAATTATTTTTTTAATCAAAGAAACAAGGACAATATAATTGGTGTCTGCATTTGCATGATAATGACTACTTCTTGCTGCCAATTTGAATCGAAAAATTAAATTACCTTGCCTGGAGTTATTTGGTACTATGAAAATTATCATCACAGATTGAAACATTGATGTCTAGAATTTGTAGAGTCTCTAATTAAGGGAATGAAAACATGAAGACAACTTATTTCTATGATCACAAAATAACAATTTTCTTACCACCAAGAATTTTTCCCATTTATGTATATTTTACACATATATTTCAATACTTAAACTCAAATTGATTACTTGAATGGAAATAATACGCACAAAACAATATAATTCTTATCTTAGCTAATAAGAAAATAGTCATTAGATTTACAAAACATTGGCCTATATTACACTCAAATAAATTAATGAGAAAGCAAATCAAGTTTGAAAAAGGACAAACCATTAGTATGGTTGATTGAGATGTATGTAACCAAATCCATTGAGATAACTTAACATCTATATAAAAGAAAAGACAACTTTAATATGAATAAGAAATGCACCAGTATTGCATTAAGGCAACATTTTAGCGAAAACACAAATTATTATCACTACAAATTGCATTTCAACAAGAACAAATCAAAATTTTATTCAATGTCAATCTCTCTTTGGGTCCTTGGAAATGATGGTGATGAAGGAGGTGGTTGTGAACATGCATCATCCTCAAGGACTTTGCCACTCTAAGCATATTCCCGGCCATGTCCTTGCCTTATGCATAATGTACCACCCTTTGCCACATAGAATCGCACAATTGATGTAACCAAATAATCGCACATAGAATCGCATATAATCCTAATCCCGTGACAAAATCTTTTCTTATTTATAAAAAAATTCTCCCAAGAAAAGTACACCACATATAGATTTATACTTCTTTATTAATTCTCCAAAATTATTTGGAGTGCGCTCAAATATGAATGATCAAACAACATTACTAGTAAAATAATATCAATCCAAAAATATCTGAGTAAATTGAAATATAAACCATAAATTTCACTCAACTCAATGCTAAAACCAATAATTGATAACTATTTCAATCCCAAACTCACTTGCCCAGCAAACCAAAATCTCATAACAAAATCAACCAACCATTCCATTCTCCAAATGCCACATATATAAGAACAAACCCATGTAACGACCCAAATGGTTTATAAAACTACATTTCTTTTTTGTTTTTTATAGGATATATTACTTTATTCCATAGACTCTTATTTTTCATATTTCATCATAGTTAATTTTTTAATCCCCAAGAAACAATCATGTTAAATAATCTAATGCTGAATTATCCATGTGACTAAGCTTTTTGGACAATTCCACCCTACAGGTGAAATCATTGGAGAACCTTCCGCTAGCTCAACTGCTATAGATGAAGCCAAAGTGTAACAAATTGCACAAGTATTTCAAGTTTTTTATGCATGGTATATACAGCTTAAAGAATTCTCCCCTATAAGATAAAATCTAGAGAGTGTAAATTACTTATCCCAATGCAAATACATAAGAACAAAATGAAAAACAGACTCAAGATTTCCAAAGAATGTATTAAATTCCATCAAAGAAATACAAATCAAAAAAGGCATTATACAATGTAGACAAGTTAAATTTGAAGTTGCAATTGATTTCAATTTATAAGTGTTGATTAATGTGACAAAGATTCATAGTCGGCTCCATCGTCCTAGTTTATCTTCAAAGCAAACCAACTATAAGACTATTCCTAATTTTTGTACTAAGAACGTGAGAGGTTTTGGAAAGATCAAGTGAATCCAGAAGAACAATGTGTATTACTGAGAAATATGTACAATTTTATCATCTTTATGGGTCTAGATAAATGATTTCTACTCGTACTAAAGCTCGCCTAAGTCGGAGCCATTTGTTTTGCAACTCCCATGCTCCATCGGATACAGAAGGCTTAATTGCCATCTGCTCAAGCACAGGTGAATTTGCAAGCAAAAAGTTGATAAAATCCAATTCCTGTCTACCACCAGAGAGTCCAGTTATTTTAACAAGTGAATGAGCAACTAAGATAATCTTCTTTCAAAATGTTAGCAACTGTTCGCACAGAAGTCTGCTCCTTAGGCCGAGCCTACCACAGAGTGCATTATATAAAAGTTTAGAAAGTTTTCAAATATAGCTCCAAAAAAAGGGGAATCTTAGGTTCAAAAATCTTTTGACTAAGCAAAAGTTAGAGACAAGGAAAATCATTTTAGCACGCAAGTACAAGGAATGTAGCAGGAAAAAACTCACTAACATCTCAAACTCTTGTATGTTAGGACAAACTCTAAGAAGACACAAGTTTGCCAAATTCTCCTCAACATCATTAAAATTTATGCGTATAGAAAGGTAGTTTAGCTTAACACATGGTGTAGGCAGCCTTCCTGGCACCTTACCAGTAACCAAAATACTGTATACAAATGTAATGCACAGAACAATGGTATCAACAGCTGAGATGATTATGGTATGTTTGGAATTTCAAATATTCCCCTTGGAAACAGTTCATTGATTTACAACTTTACATAATAAGGTAAAATGGAGGAATATTTTTCTTTTGTAAGATCTATAATAGGTCAAGTAGTGAAATTTTAAAGTGCGACATTTTCGACATAAAAGCTGAGATAAGAGTTATAAAACTATGAAAACAATATTCTCTCCTCTACAAAACCCAATGGACTCGTCAACCACCAGGAAACATCCAAATCCCAAGTGATAACAACTCCCGAATTATTACCTTTAGAAACAAAAAAAAAACATTGCACCTCAAGCTTTTGAATGTGAGGTAGATGAGCAAAAAACTTGATCATGTTGCCAAGGATCACATGATCCCATTTTGGTCATATCCAACATTTACATACAAACCAATGGATACAATTGCTAGATGGAAGGTATTCTCTAGACTAACATCTTCAAACACACCTCCAATATAAAAAAATAGGAGATTTGGAGCACAAATGTTAAGATGGATGAAACCATCAAAGTTTATCAATGTCAGTCGTTGAAGCAAAGAGCAGCTAGATATCATATGTTATATAAATCTTGGTCCATCGTAATGTGTTGAAGATCAAGGCTATTCAAGATCTTAAAGCCATCGAATTTTGGAAGGGGGTTTAAAAGACAATTAAACAGCTCAAAATGTATTAACTTTTGGCAAATGAATAAAGAAAAAGGTAACTTGTAACGATGTCCCTTCCATATTTCAAGTACAAATTCTTTGACCGAACCTCGTAATAGGAAAAGAATCCATCAATCAATGTCACTAACCCCTTGAAGTTCTTAGTGAGAAAGCTTGAACTTGTGAATAGGGCCCGCATATATTGGTATCGTTTAACTAAAGCATTTATGAACACTTGACACAAGAAATTAGAATACTTTCTCGCCCTCATAAAGTACATCTGGAAGTTCTAATTACCTAAAATCATTGCAAAAATAGGGTGCAACATTGAAAAAACCAACCACTAATGAACTTAAAAGATTAGTGATTTAAAGCTATGGAAAAAAAATAGAGGAAACATAGGAACATGTACTGAAAGCTAAACATACCACACTAATAAAAATCATGCTAGGCTAAGGTCCACAGGAGTTGGTAACATTGAAAATGACAACACCTTGCAATGGTTCGAGAAGTGGAGAATTGAGTTTATATTTAGCTTAGTTATAATGGCTAGAGAGCACGTTGAAGAAGCAAAAATGATTTTATGTTGTCCACGGTTGTTAGTGGTATGGATTACGCATACAATTCATATTCTTGATATGTACCCGGGTTCCATACTTGAATCTTCTGCTAATGTCAATTAAAAAATTGTTCTACACAGTTATCTGCTTTGGGACCTTGATGACTTAACTCTGCATTTTTTATTTTGTTCTACCTCAAAGGCACTTAAGATATTTATACATTTTATAATTACCAAGAATCATCATAACATGGCAACATAGTTATATCCTGATTTGCCTTAAAGACATTTTGAACAAGTAAAGTTTTCTAAGAGTCATTATGTTTTACTTTCTAAATTTATGTGCTTCTGGGCTTTGAATGTTATGGTTTGTTATTGTTAACGCTTGTGGACGGAACGCAATAATAATCTTACCAAATCACATATTGATCTAGAGTTGGCCAAGATGAGGAATATGACTCCACAAGAGGTTGCTACAGTTGCTGCTCAAGCTGTTGCTGAGGCAAAAGTTGCAAAGGCAGCAAAAACAACACAAGCTTTTGTAGACTCAGCAATCAAGGCATTGAAAGAGAGGGCCACTCCAAGGATGGTAACAACAATTTAGTATAAAATTGTTATAGACAACAACAATGACAAAATATTTTTTTTTCAATTAAAACAAGCAATCCTGACATATTTCGAAGTGACGACGGTCAATCTATAACAAAGGTATTCTTCATTCAGGGCAAATTTTCAAGAGAAAGTAAGGAAATAGCATAACAATGATCAAAGAGAGAAAAAACTTACCTAATAGGATGTTCAACGAATGTCGACTACAGTGATTGAGGAAGAAGAGAAGAGAGATTCTATTTGTGTTTATGTAGCAACAAAAGAAAAATAAGAGACAAGGGAAACGAGAGCTTATCGTTGACTAACCGCACAATGACCACATCTCTATTTTGGCAACTGCAATAAGGTAGATATTTAGAATGAAAATATCAAAAGCTTACACAACTGTCATCCATATTTAGATGCAGTGTAATACAATAATTTAATGTATTGACATTTATTTAGGGATTTATATAGACAGACAGATACCTGAGGAGAGAAAGTGCAAGCCCTTGAGAATCATAGGCTATTTTTAACATAAAATAGAGAATCAAAGATTTGATTGAATTTTCCTCTTAAATTACAGTTACATAGTATATATATTAATTAGTTTCATACATACTTCCTAGCTGCAGACTTGCATTCTAAATTTTTAGAGTCCTATGCACCCCAATAGCTCTCTGAGAATATGTAGCGAGTTACGAAATTATAGATTCCAACTGACACAATAGATCCCCCCATGTAATCTTTTGGCAAGGCAGCAAGCAATGTTTTGCTACAAATTAGAGGACAAAATGTTGCAACCTTCCTATGCCAGACTCTTCAATTATATCCTCTGCCATAAATGTAAATATGTATTGTAAAGAAAGAGTGAGTTGTCGCAGGGACAAGACTACGACACTCAAAAAAAATTTTGGTATTGTAACATCAAAGTTTACGAATTTTATGGGCTAAAATACAAATTGTTGGATTTTTTCACAAAAAAACAATTTACAATCTTTGGGGTTATATTACAACTTTTGTGGTCAAAGTTACAACTTTTGGGAAGTCCATTCACAACTTTTGAGGGTTACTTGGCTAGATCATAATTTTTGTAAAAGTGATCTTATGTACACTCAAAAATTATAAGTGATCCTCAATAGTTATAAATGACCCTCAAAGATTATAAATGATCTCTTTATAATCTCAAATTTTATGAAAGAAACTCACTGAACTTATAAACAACGGTAAGATACTGAATTTTTTTTTGGGTACCTTAGACTTCTCTTACCCATAAACCCATTTCACTGCTCTTCCTTTTCTTCAAGCCACAAGCAACCTCTATCTCGCTTTCTCT
>CM042186.1:38295938-38333989 GCA_023539305.1 Ilex asprella | reverse complement strand
GGCATTGAACACCAAAACTTTCATAACTCTTTTTATCAAATCTTACACTCACGTCATAACAGTCTCTCTCTGTCTCTCTCTTTGATTCTTCTTCCTCATGACTCACACCACAAGCAGCTCCTACCCATAAATCCATCAATTTTACAGTCGTGCATGAGTAGTGATGGTTTTGCCACTAAATTCTTCCTTTTCTTCTAATTTGTGACCGAAAATTAGAAGATATCTGACAATCTTGTTCCGTGGAGGTGGCTTAAAAATTCAAAATTTGTTTTTGTATTCAATCATCAATAAAAAAAAACAAACAAAAGAACACAAATCTTATAACAAAAAAAAATACCTGTTGAAGGAGGTCACCGCTTGTTCGACGATGTGTGCCTGAGAGAGAAAAAAAGGCATTGTTGCTTGAACTATTAATTCCTAGAATCTATAGAGCCACAAAGATAAATTTCTTAATATTACGATAGAGAAGAAATGAGACACATTTGTGAGAGGTTATGCACCAGTGATTGAAGAAGGAGAACTCAGCCAATTGCTTTTACTATTGAATTAAAGAGAGATGAACGGATACCGTTGTGGACACCAAAGGCCAAAGCAGGTAGCATCAATAGAGTTGGTTGAAATGACCTAATTAAATGTGGAGGGGAAGAATGACATAGTTGTGGTTTTGGAGGGTAAAAGTGAAAAAAAATATTTTTCATGTATGCTAACATTTTAAAGTAGTATAGATAGATTAATATTTAATTTTATTTATTTATTTAATTATCAAAACATCAACGACATGTATGAGTTCATATGCAAATGAATCTTAGATAGTATAAAAGTCATTAGATACATTAATATTTTTTATTTTACCTTTTAAATATAATATTGTAGTTTCGAATTCTTGAATTCTTTTTTTGTGTGTGTGTATAACTTAATTAGTTTTAATTAATTACAAATATGGAATGAGAAGTAGTTCAAGTATTACTTTGGGACACTAATAACAATATTCTTGATAAAAATATTATTGGTATGTTGATGGACGTATAAAATTGGAAGAATTTTTTTTTCAAGAAGTAGTTTAAGTTGTAACGGGTATAAACTGTAAATTCAAATATCTTAAATTTTAATCTTGATAATATTTTAGGGCAAGACTATGAAAGATTTTATCATTCATATATACTTTAGTTCCAGCATAGATGAACTGTAAATTCAAATGACCTTTCTTTTGACTGGACCAAGGAAAGGATTAGGTGAGGTGGGTATAAAGTGGCCCAAACAACCCTTCATTTTTAGGACTTCTTAGGAATAAATTTTTAGAAAGATGAGTTAATTATCTGAAAAGATGACTTAATAGTTTTTTGAAAAAAATTCAGTTACATTTTTTTTTAATTTATTATATCTTCAAGGACACTCTTTTATTATTAAAAACATCATTGACACATTTTCTAGTTGATATTTAAACTTGACACCCACGACCATTAAACCATCATTTCTAACAAAAAAAATCATCTAAAAAATCAAAAATACCCCTATGTAAACCTTAAATAATCTTTCTACATAAAATTAGATTAACATTTGAGCTGACTAAAATTAATTTTTCACATTAAAATTCGAGTTGATTAAAATTCATTTTTCTACATATTAAAATTTGAACTAATTAAATTATATTTTTTTAAGTATTAAAATTCGAGCCAATTAATTTTTTTTTACGTAATAAAATTTCGAGCCGATTTGAGCTCTACCTGAGTTGTTAGTGTCGATTAAGATTCGCTTCGAGTCGATTAAATTTATTTTTTTACTTGTCAAAATTATTGTCAATTAAAATTCAATTTATTAAAATTCGAATCGATTAAAATTTATATTTTTTTTATGTATCAAAATTCGGACCAATTAAAATTCAATGACAGTTGATTAATTTTTAATCGACTCTAATGGCCAAGCTCGGGGGCCCAACTCGTGTTACAAGCCCAAGAGATCCAACTCTAAGATGTCCAACAAAATCAAGCCAACGTGGTCAACCCGGTCAAGCTCATCATGCTCAAAAAACTACATCAGCATGAAACAACTCATCAAGCTCAATGAGCTACATCATGAGGGAAACATGCAAGGTCATCCAAAAGCCTCCTCCTCTCCACCTTGAAGTCCAAGAGTCTCCTTATCTACCACCTTGGAGTAAGGGTCATCCCAAGAACCTCCTCCTCTACCATCTTGGAGTAAGGGTCATCCAAGAGTCTTACCCTTGCCTGTTGAGGAGATCAGAGGTCATTAGGCTATTTAATACTATTAAGTTGCCCCCAATCCGTTATGACTATCAAACTGGCTATTCAATTACTACACAAAAGATTATAAATTGTAAGCTCCTCCAACACTTGGGGGCATCTCACAAAATCAAGCTCATCTCTTCTCTCTTGTAATTCTCTACTCTCTCAACACACCGGAGTTAATAAAATTTCCGACGAAATCAGTCATTAAAAATGGGCATAGGTCTTGATTGATTGAACCACTATAAATATTGCCTTCTCTCTCTGCCTATTTTACTGTATTTTATATTATTAACTTGACTGTGGTATGCAAACCAATTTGTGCATCATAAGTTTGGCGCTGTCTGTTGGAACGAAAAAATTCTCTCATAAACATTTTCTTTGCTAAGTCAAAATTCTCCCCCAGGATCCATGAATCCTCTTGAAGACATTCCACCACGAGAGGAGGAGGTTACTCCTCCACCTGCCAATCCTGTTCCAAATGCACAGTAGATGCTGGACACAATGCAAGAGCTCATCGCCCAAAACCAGTAGATTCTGCAATTGATGCTTGGGCAGCAAGGAAGAGCGCAGCCTGAATCTTAAGTCAGGGGAGCAATTTATAGTCGTCTGCATAGTAATGACATAGTCATTCTCACAGTCATAACGGATTGGGGGTAACTTAATAGTATTAAATAGCCTTGTGACCTCTCATCTCCTCAACAGTCAAGGATAAGGCTCTTGAGATGACCCTTACTCTAAGGTGATAGATGAGGAGGGTCTTAGATTCCAAGGTGGAGAGGAGGAGGCTCTTGGATGACCCTGCATGCTCCCCTCCTGATGTTGTTCTCTGAGCTTGATGAGTTGCTCCATGCTATGTAGCTTTTTTAGCATGATAAGTTGTTTCATGCTGATGTAGCTCTTTGAGCATGATGAGCTTGACCGAATTGACCACATTGGGCTGAATTTGCTGGACCTCTTGGAGTTTGGGCTCTTGGGCTTGTAACATGAGTTGGGCCTTTGAGCTTAACCCATCATTTGTCTTCTAATGCCCTGTGTCCAATGGAACTTGGAAATGAGAGCATTCGTTTAAGTTTAAATTTTTGGCTGATTAGCACAACTGAAAAAACTTTAGAAGACCAAAACACTTGTTTCTAAGCTTTTTTTGGACTTTTTATATCATCAATCACAGCCAAAGGCAATATATCTTGTAGGGTTCGCCGAGAGCTTGAATTTGACATATTATAAGCCTCATTTGGAGTAACGGAGCAAAAAATTATGGTCAAAACTTCGAGCAAGGAGATGGGTGCACAGTTTTGGGTGAGTAAACATCTTTTGGGTGAGCATGTCACCTCCTGGGCGAGCATACAAAATGATGGTTCAAGCCCAAAGGCCCAACTCATGTTACAAGCCCAAGAGGCCCAGCTCCAAGGTTCAGCAAATTCAGCCAAATATGGTCAATCCGGTCAAGCGCATCATGCTCAAACAGCTATATCAACATGGAGCAACTTATTATGCTAAAAAAGCTACATCAGAAGGAGCAACTCATCAAGCTCAAGGAGCTACATCAGGAAGGGAGCATGCAGGGTCATCCAAGAGCCTCCTCCTCTCCACCCTAGAGTCCAAAAGCCTCCTCCTCTCTACCTTGGAGTCTAGGAGTCTCCTCATCTATCACCTTGGAGTAAGGGTCATTTCAAGAGCCTTACCCTTGACCGTTGAGGAGAGGAGAGGTTACAAGGCTATTTAATACTATTAAGTTGCCCCCAATTCGTTATGACCATGAGATTGACTATTCAATTGCTACGCAGACGACAATAAATTGTAAGTTCCCCTAACACTTGGGAGGCATCTCACAAAATCAAGCTCATCTCATCTCTCTTGAAATTCTCTACTCTCCCAACACACCGGAGTTAATAAAATTTTCTGCGAACTCGGCCATTAAAAGTGGACATAGGTCTTGATTGATCGAACCACTATAAACATTGTCTTATCTCTCTATCTATTTTACTACATTTTATATTATTAACTTGACTGTGGTGTGCAAACCAATTTGTGCATCGTCAATTTGACGTTGTCTGTAAGAACGACAAAATTCTCACATAAACACTTTTTTTGTTGAATCTGTTGCAATCACCATCAGATTGATGAATCCCCTGAAGATAATCCAGCACGAGAGGAAGAGGTTGCTCCTCCACCTGCCAATCCCGTTCCTAATACACAGCAGATGTTGCACACAAAGCAACTGCTCATAGCACAGAACCAACAGATTCTGCAATTGATGCTTGGGCAGCAAGGAGGAGCGTAACCTGAACCTCAAGCCAGGGGACCTCCACTCCCTGGTCATCAAGGAGCTCCCCATTATGGGGGCGCCCCACCCTTGGGAGCTCCCTTAGGCACCCCACACAGGGGAGCCCCCCATGAGAGGCCTTCTTCTCCAGCCCCTGCTCTTACTTCCCATGGTGGAAACCCTCCTCTCCAAGAGGATGATGGTGAGAATCAAAGCATGGACCATGAGATCCATGTCCGTGATAATTCCAGAGGACCTCCTCCCAATCACTGGGATGAAAAAATTAAGGAGGTTCAAAATCAATTGGGTGATATCTTCAACGCTATGAAGGCACAGGGACCCAAGATAGTGGACTACCTAATAAGTCGAAAGACACTTTTCAAATCTGACGTGGTAAACTACCCACTTCCTCAAAAATTCAAGATGTCATCTGTCAAAACCTTTGACAGTACGAAGGATCTACTGGATCACCTTGAAACTGTTAAGACCTTGATGCAGCTGCACAACGTCCTCGACGAAATCATGTGCAGAGCGTTCTCAACCACCCTGAAGGGATCCGCTCGGCAGTGGTTCGCCAAGCTCTCCCCCGCCTCCATTGGCTTATTTACTGAGCTGAGCACGTCCTTCGTGTCACAATTTATTGGAGGACGCTGCCACCAGAAACTTGCCACCCACCTGCTCAGCATAAAACATGACCCATATGAGAGCTAAAGGAACTACCTCACTCATTTTAACGAGGAGGTCCTTCAGGTCGATGAGCCTGATGAAAAGGTCAACATCATCGCCTTCTTAGGAGGCCTCCGGTCATCAAGCTTCCTTTTCTCTGTGATAAAACGCCCACCGAAGAGCATGCAAGAACTATTAGCAAAAACTCAAAAATATATGAATGCTGAGAAAATCAACATGTCTAGGCAAGGTGAATCATCTCGCAAATCACCAAGAGCTTAACTTATCTCTGTTCTGCTCTTAAGTAGGCAGCCTATTTCTGCTATGCTCTTAAGTAGGCAGCCTATCTCTGCACTACTCTTAAGCAGACAGTCTATCTCCAGCTTAGCGGCTCTCTCGCGGGTCGCCAAAAAAACTTGGCATATCTTTGCTCTACTCTCAAGTAGGCAGCCTACCTCTGCACTGCTCTCAAGCAGGCAACCTATATTTCAAGCTTAAAGACTTTCTCATGGGTCGCCAAAAGTTTGGCCTTTGCACTATTCTCAACAAGGCAATCTGTACCTCAAACTTAAAGACTCTCTCGGGGTTGCCAAAAAAACTTAGCCTCTGCACTGCTCTTAAGCAGACAACCTATCTCTAGCTTAGCGTTTCTCTCGAGGATCGCCAAAAAAAGCTTAGCCTCTGCACTACTCTTGAGCAAGTAGCCTATTCAGCTTAGAGGCTCTCTCATGGGTCGCGAAAAGCTCGGTCTCAAAAGGTGTAGCTCTCACACGAGCAATCCTCAAACTCTATCTTTGCTCTCACCCAAACAGTCTGCATATCTCTCTAGGTAATGATGTTATACATTTTTTGATGTTAGAATAACATTATTTTTGTTACCTCTAAGGCGCCCAGCACAGGCACTCAACACCTCTCAAGCGCCCAACACCTTTCACGCGTCTAGCCCCAGGCACCTAGCCTCAAGCATGACAATGTTACCAAGGAGTCATCATAAGCAGGCTCATCCATCTCAGCTCGACGGCACAACATAGTTGGAGGAATGTGCTACCTTGCCTCGGTGCTTTTTATTATGAGGGGCGTGAAACTTCGCCTGAGCCACTGCCAAGAAGGCTAAGAATTTAATTTTGAGAAGGTGCACTCGGAGAAGCTAGAACATCACCACGGAAAATGTCAGGCTCGCAAAAAAGTGTCTGGGTTGCCCCGCCTACATGGGCACGAACTGAACTCCCCAAAGGGGCGTCCAAAGCTACTTGGTTACCTGGACTCCCCAAGTCAGCACCTAAGGCATACCTATGCTCACCCAAACTGTTGGAGCCCCTTGCGTCGCCTACACGCGTGTTCAGCACCTTCCTTAGCTCACCTAATTGGCTACCCAGCGCAACAGGCTCACCCAGTCTAGCTCTCTGCTAGTCCAAGGCGCCTAAAACATTAGCCTGCGCACTTAGATCGCCCAAATAAGCTCTTTTGTTTCCTTTTTGCTTGCCTGGACCAGACAAATCAGCGCCTAGTGGCATTATCACAACTCCCTGGTCGCCAAGACCCACCAAACCAGCACCTAGGGCACCCAGTTCAGCGCCTAAAGTGGCGCCCACCATCTCTCTCGCGAGCTGCTCGCCCACTACACTGCCAGCACCTAGCGCTCTTGTTCACTGCATCGGGAAGCAGCGACTAGCTCTTGCTTTCCCATCACATAGTCGATTCTCCCTCAGCTTGCCTAAAGGCCCCTTAGTCGTCTCGGCCTGGATGCTCAGCACCTAGGTCATCTCCCCACCACGCCAAATAACCTTCAGCTTGCCAAGGCTCCTCAAATTAGCACCAAAGCTTCATACTCGTCCAAGGTGCCAAGGCAACCTCAAGCTCGCCCAAGGCAATCTCATGCTGGCCCAAGGTAGCCCCAGGCTCACCCAAGACAGCCTAGGCTCGCCCAAGATGCTCCAAACGGGGCTTATAATATATCAAATCGAAGCTCTCGATGAACCCTACAAAACTCACTTCCAATGGCAATAATTGATGCGGTTAAAAGTAAAAAAATGGCCCAGAAACAACTGTTTTGGCATCTCAAAGTTTTTTCAAAAAAATAAAAAATTGCTCGCCCAATAGGTGACCTACTCGCCCAAAACTGTGCACCCAGCTCCCTGCTAGAAGTTTTGACCGTAACTTTTGCTCCGTTACTCCAAATGAGGCTTATAATATGTCAAATCCAAGCTCTCGGCGAACCCTACAAGACACATCGCCTTTGGCTGTGATTAATGCTGTAAAATTCCAAAAAAGGCTTAGAAGCAAGTGTTTTGGTCTTCTGAAATTTTTTCAATTATGCCGACCAGCCAAAAATTTAAACTTAAACAAAAGCCCTCCTTTCCAAGTTCTATTGGACACAGGGCATTAGAGGGCAAATGATGGGTCAAGCCCAAAGGCCCAACTCATGTTACAAGCTCAAGAGGCCCAACTCCAAGAGGTCCAACTCCAAGAGGTCCAACAAATTCAGGCCAATGTGGTCAATTCGGTCAGGCTCATCATGCTCAAAGAGCTACATCACATAGATCAACTTATCATGCTCAAAAAGCTACATCAGCATGGAGCAACTCATCAAGCTCAAGGAGCTACATCAGGAAGGGAACATGCAAGGTCATCCAAGAGCCTCCTCCTCTCCACCTTAGAGTCTAGGAGCCTCCTCATCTAACACATTGGAGTAAGAGTCATTTCAAGAGCCTTACTCTTGCCCGTTGAGGAGAAGAGAGGTCACAAGGCTATTTAATACTATTAAGTTGCCCCCAATCCGTTATGACCGTGAGACTGACTATTTAATTACTCCACAGACAACTATAAATTGTAAGCTCCTCCAACACTTGGGGGGCATCTCACAAAATCAAGCTCATCTCATCTTTCTTGTAATTCTTTACTCTCCCAACAACCAGAGTTAATAAAATTCCCGGCGAAATCAGTCATTGAAAGTGGACGTATGTCTTGATTGACCGAACCATTATAAACATTGTCTTTTCTCTTTACCTATTTTACTGCATTTTATATTATTAACTTAACTGTGGTATGCAAACCAATTTGTGCATCATCAGTTTGAGAGCTCCACTCCCTGGTCATCAAGGAGCTCTCCACCTAGGCGCTCTCATGGGCGCCCCACCCTTGGAGCTCCCTTGGGTGCCCCACATAGGGGAGCCCCCATGAGGGGCCTCCTCCTCCAGCCCCTGTTCCTACTCCCTATGGTGGAGACTCTCCTCTCCAAGAGGATGAGGGTAAGAATCAAAGCATGGAGCATGAGATCCATGTCCGTGATAATTCCTGAGGTCCTCTTCCTAATCATTGGGACCAAAAAATTAAAGAAGTGTAAAACTAATTAGGTGATGTCTTCAATGCCATGAAGGCACACGGACTCGATATAGTGGATTATCTTGTAAGTCGAACCAACACGTCTTTCAAGCCTAACGTGACAAACTACCCACTCCCTAAAAAATTCTAGATGCCATCTGTCGAAATCTTTGACGGTACGAAGGATCCATTAGACCACCTCAAAACTTTTAAGACCTTGATGCAGTTGCACAACGTCCCCGACGAAATCATGTGTAGAGCGTTCCCAACCACTTTGAAGGGATCCGCTCGACAGTGATTCTCCAATCTCTCCTCAGCCTCCATTGACTCATTTGTTGAGCTGAGCATATCCTTCGTGCCACACTTTATTGGAGGATGCCGCCACCAGAAGTCTGCCACCCACATGCTCAGCATCAAACAGAGTCAAGACGAGAGCCTGAGAAGCTACCTCACTCGTTTTAACAAGGAGGTCCTTCAGGTCGAGGAACCCGATGAAAAGGTCAGCATGACCGCCTTCTTGGGAGGTCTCCGATCATCAAACTTCCTCTTTTCGGTGATGAAGCGCCCACCAAAGAGCATGCTAGAACTATTGGCAAAAGCTCAAAAAAATGTGAATGCTGAGGAAATCAACAGGTACAGGCAAGGTGAATCATCTCGCAGATCACCAAGAGCTTGACCTGTCTTTGCACTACTTTCAAGCAGGCAAGCTTGGTCTCTACACTGTTCTCAAACAGGCAACCTATATCCAGCTTAGCGTCTCTCTTGCGAGTCGCCAAAAAGCTTGACATATCTCTGCTCTGTTCTTAAGCAGGCAATCTGCCTCTGCACTGTTTTCAAACAGACAGTCTATACCTCAAGTTTAAATACTCTCTCCTGGGTCACCCAAAGCTTGACCTACCTCTACACTATTCTCAAACAGACAGCCTACATATTAAAAACTTGGCTTCTGCACTGTTCTCAAACAGGTAGCCTAATGTCCAGCTTAGGGGCTCTCTCACGGGTCGCCAAAAACATGGTCTCTACACTGTTCTCAAACAGACAGCCTACATATTCAGCTTAACGGCTTTCTCGTGGGTCTTCAAAAGCTTAACATCTGCACTGTTCTTAAACAGACAGCCTACATATCAAACACTTAGCCTCTACACTCTTCTCAAGCAGACAGTCTACATATCAAAAGCTTGGCCTCTGCACTGTTCTCAAACAGACAACCAAATATCCAGTTTAGCGGTTCTCTCGCAAGTCGCCAAAAGCTTGGTTTTTACATTGTTCTCAAACAGGCAACCTATACCTCAAGTTTAAGGACTCTCTCATGGGTCGCCAAAAGATCAGTCTCAAAAGGATCCTGAAACTTAGGTCGTTTACAACCCAAAAGTACTACATTAGATTTATTGTTAACAATCAGAGCCTTATTCATTTGGCATTTAGCGCTTGAGTTGCCTGACCAACACATCCAACAACCTGCGCGTCCTCTACAAGCACCCATGCTAGGTCTCCACTGCAGGCGTCCATACCTCATCTGCAGGCACCCAGGTCTCCCTCTCAGGCGTCCAGGTCTTCTCCGTAGGCTTCCAGGTCAGGTCTCCACCGCAGACGCCTATGCCTCAGCTTAGGGGCACCCAGGTCTCCCCCTCAGGAGCCCAGGTCTCCTCCGTAGGCATCCAAGCCAGGTCTCCACCACAGGTACCCATGCCTCCTCTACAGGCGCTTAAGTCTCCTCCTCAGGCGCCTAGGCCAGGTCTCTCCCCGCAGGCATCTATGCTTCCTCTGCAGGCACTCAGGTCTCCTCCACAAGCATCCAAGTCTTCTCAGGAAGCCCCAGGCACCCCCAAGGCCCCACCTTAACTAGAGGCCCCTCACCATCACCATTAGTGGCTTAAGGCAGCTCCGGCTCACCCAAGGTGCCCAAGACAGCCTCATGCTCGCCCAAGGCAGATTTGGCTCACCCAAGACCGCCCAAGGTGCTTCAAACGGGGCTTATAATATATCAAATTGAAGCTCTCGATGAGCCCTACAAGACAAGAAATTCTATTAAAAGTCAAAAAATGGCCCAGAAACAGTTGTTTTGGCCTCTAGAAGTTTTTAAAAATAAAAAAATAAAAAATTCTGCTTGCTCAGGAGACTGTATGCTCACCTAAGAGGTGACTTGCTCGCCCAAAAGTTGTCTGCTCGCCCAAAATCGTGCACCCAACTCCTTGCTCGAAGTTTTGACTGTAACTTTTGCTCCGTTACTCCAAATGAGGCTTATAATATATCAAATCGAAGCTCTCGGCGAGCCCTACAAGACACATCGCCTTTGGCTGTGACTGATGCTGTAAAAAGTCTATAAAAGTCTTAGAAGTAGGTGTTTTGGTCTTCTGAAGTTTTTTCAGTTGTGCCGGTCAGTCGAAAATTCAAACTTAATCGAATGCCCTCTTTTCCAAGTTCCATTGGACACAGGGCATTGGGGGGCTAATGATGGAACAAACCTAGGGGTCCAACTCATGTTACAAGCCCAAGAGATCCAACTCCAAGATGTCTAGCAAATTCAGCCCATTGTGATCAATCCGGTCAAGCTAATCATGCTAAAAAAGCTACATCAACATGAAACAGCTCATCAAGCTCAAGGAGCTACGGCAGGAGGGAAGCATGCAAGGTCATCCAAGAGCTTCCTCCTCTCCACCTTGGAGTCTAGGAGCCTCCTCATCTACCACTTTAGAGTAAGGGTCATCTCAAGAGCCTCATCCATTACCATCTTGGAGTAAGGGTCATCCAAGAGTCTTACTCTTGCCCGTTGAGGAGATGAGAGGTCACCAGGCTATTTAATACTATTAAGTTGCCCCAATCTATTATGACTATCAAATTGACTATGCAATTACTACGCAACCGACTATAAATTATAAGCTGGCAACACTTGGAAGACATCTCACAAAATCAAGCTCGTCTCATTTCTCTTGTAATTCTTTACTCTCCCAACACGCCGGAGTTAATAAAATTCCCGGCAAACTCAGCCATTGAAAGTGGACGTAGGTCTTGATTAATAGAACCATTATAAACATTGTCTTCTCTCTCTACCTATTTTATTTCATTTCATATTATTAACTTGACTGTAGTGTGTAAACTAATTTGTGCATCATCAAACTCAAATAGAATTTTAATCAGATCAAATTTTAATACATAAAAAATATAATTTTTAATCGACTCGAATTTTAATACGTAAAAAAAATTAAAAAATAAAGGAGATATCATTAAAGATATGATTATCTAGAGGGGTTTTGATGAAAATTTTTCTCTAATATATTACAGATAATTTAGTAAAATTGTATTATAGTTAACATTTTTAATCTGACAGGGGATGTCAATTAAGATTTAAAAAATAAAGAAGATATTTTTAAAAATATGATAAATTAGAAAGGGTATAATTGAAAATTTTCTAATTTTTTTAGAAGAACAATTGGTAATTTTTTCAATTTAAAATTATGATGGAGGAATTTTAAAATTGTTTGGAAGGCCCGAGTGTCATTGGCCAGCTCTTATATGCAAAATCTCTCCCTCCTATAAATCTACAATCAAATTAACCGAAGTTACCAAACACACCCACTCGCTCTCTCCTCATCATCCACACACTCTTGTGTGCTAGGGCAGCCGAAACGCCATTTATGCACAATCTTGGAGAATTCTCACAGTAAAAGTCAACAGTCCAATCAAAACCCTAGGGTTTTTAATCCTCATAACCATAAAAAGCTGTGAGTCTCTCTCTCTCTCTCTCTCTCTCTCTCTCTGTATTAATGTGTTTTTTCCGATTTTGCCTTCCTTGCATATCTCCATTGCGGGTGTATGGATCTAGGATTAGCAAGCCTGTGTTTGTTTTCCGAGGAAATAAACGTTTAATTTTCCCGTAAGGGTTCTTGGTTTGTTTTTTCCACAAAATTTAATTGAATAATTTGGGTTAATAAAGGCATGGCCTTTTAAGGGTTTACCGAAGGGTTCTTTTGTTGTCTTACAATTTACATTGTTGTTTCAAATCGCTTCCTTATTCCTTCTTTTTTTTTATCACTTTTGTAATGTCTCAGAAATTTGTATATAATTTTAGGGTTTGCTATTTATTTTAGAAGTTGGATGTCGTGATAAAAAGACAAGAAATTGTATATAATTTTAGGGTTCTTTTGTGGTTTGCTTTTGAATTAATTTTAACAATATTGATTGTTGTTTCAGATTAATGGTGCATAATAAATCTTTTATTATTTTACAATGATATATTTTGGGTTTTCAGGTTCAAGTACTTTTGACGCTAACTATTAGTTAACTGGGTAGGTCAGAGGCATGTCCCGTTTGGTGAAGCCAGATGAGGTTGAGGACCTTGAATTTAAATGGGGTAAAAAAAGAGGAGTTGGCGGAAAGAAGAAGGAGGTCCAGTTTTATGAATCTTTTACTTATGATGGTGTTGATTACACTCTGCATGATTCTGTGTACATGCACAAGGAAGGTGAACCTGATCCTTATATTGGTAAGATTGTAAAGATATGGGGGAATCCAGATAAGTCAAAGAAAGTGAAAATTCAATGGTTTTTCCGCCCTTTGGAGATTTCGGAATGGATTCGAGATAGTGAGGTTCTTGAGAATGAAATATTTTTTGCATCGGGTGAAGGTGTCGGTCTTGCCAATGTTAATCCCCTGGTAATTGAATTTTCAATGTCCTTTTGTTTTTGAATTAATTAACGTTCACTGAGAGAGAAAATAATCAGTTCAAATTCTTCTTGAATGATATATAATTTTTTGGAGGTTAGTAGTATATTGTTTGATGATAATGCATTTACAATTGAAGTAAAAAGTAAGTAAATTCAATAATAACTCCTAATTTAGGTATATATGGGACATGTGTGTATATTTGTAATGAAATTCTGTTTGGGGCAGTTTTCAGGAGGCATTTTGAGCAAATTTTCTAATAACAAGAAAAGAATCTATTTTGGTGCCTTTGGTGGTGTACTGCTCAGGGCAAAGTTTATTTGCAGGGATTCACTAATTTTGCTTCGCCAATGTTTTGTGTGTATTAACCAGGAAGCAATTGCTGGCAAGTGCAATGTTGTCTGCATTTCGAAGGATCACAGAAATCCACAACCTTCGGTGGAAGAACTTCAAATGGCCGACTACGTATTTTACCGTACCTTTGATGTTGGAAACTGTACTATATCAAATGTGCTGGAGGATAAAGTTGGTGGGCTTGAATGTATGTTTCACTCTATAATGACCTGTCATCGTTTAGTTTTGTTTCAAAAATGTTTTTGTATGGTCCAGAGTCAAGATAGTTAAACTCTTACGTTTCTCTTGTCCCTTAATGTTGTTGCAGCTAAGTTTCTTTTTAACCAAAGAGAGAAGGAAAATGCAAGTAGTGTTTCAAAAGTCGAATCTGAGGGGAAGGAGGACAGTAGGAATGCAGTAGTGTGTAATGAAACAGTGCAAATTTCCCAGAAAAATAAACGTGACGATTTAGGTGGAAATTGCAATCAGCCAGTGGTCGGAGAAGATGCAAAAGCTGAAGATTTATTGGTAAAACAGGAAACTTCAACTGGAGAAAGACCTGCTTCTGGTGCTATTGTGTATTCAAGTGAAGTTCCTACGACCAGCGTTGAAAACAGAAGTGTTTCAGGTGCCAAAACCACTAGGCACCAAGTTGATTCTTCCAAGGATAAGGTTTATGATGTTAAAGTTGAAGAGAGGATAAAATCTGTCAAAGCGGCTGATGATTTGGATGATAGGCCATCTAAGAAAGCAAGGGTTGATATTGGCATCAAGTTATCTGATTCTAACAACATGAAAAGCGTTAGGAAGTCAGTTGTCCTTGGTAATGATGATGTGAAGGGTTTGGTAGAAAAAAAAGTAAAAATTGGACATGGTAAGGATTTTTATAGGCTGGACCAGGGAGTTAAAACTGCTCAAGATTCTGTTGCCTTGAATGATAAGCCTGCTAAGAAAGCAGGGGTTGGTAGTTCTGTTAAATTGTCTGAGGATAAGAACAAAAAAAGTGTCGAGAAGTTGATCATCAATTATGATCCGAATGAACCAAAGGATTTGGTAAAAGTTGCTCCGTCTTCTGATGGAAAATTAAAATCTCGACTTGCTAAGGATTCACTTGGGCTGGTTAAGGGCTCTACCAAGAAGGAGAAGCCTGATGAGAAGTCAAGTAAGCTTTCTAATGGCAAGTTGCCTAAGGTGTCTGCAGACGAGGACAGGATAACTGTAGGCCAGATTCTTGAAGTCACCCGAAAACCAGATGCTGTAAGTTGTGCCTCAAATATCGCCATTTTCTTTTTGGAAATTTTAGCCTTGTCTTATTGGTGATTAATATTGGATGAATTTGATGTGTTGAATGATTATTAAACATTATGTTTATTTCCAAAGTACATTTTGAGCTGCGTTGCTTTTTTTATTTTTGATAAAATAGGAAAATCGTTGTCAAACAACTTTTTTTAACTGTAGACAGCATGTTATACAAGATGAAACTGGTTGCACAGAGGTTACTTGTGATGCTTCAATGCCATTTTTGACAGTGAATTATGATCGATTTCATGGATGACTATTGCTTGGTGCGTCTTTCATTGATTGGGGTAGGAAAGGGGAGGTATGCTTGGTTTTGCCTGAACACATTTTGGTCTCTTCTATATGACAGGGACTTTTTAAATTATTTCCAAATCATTTTCGTAGAACAACCTCATGTCATGCTTCTATCTTGCTGGATAATTGCGCTTTGAAGGTGGCTCAAGGCTGTGGGCTTCATCAAGCTGGTGGGGGTGGAGTTATTTGGTGACGAGCTTTCCAGGTTATGCAATGGATAGGAGCTTAGAATGCTTAAGAAAGACTTGGAAAGATGACATAGGAATGAGAATGGCAATGCATCTTCTTGGGAGGAGAAAGGTGCTATTATAGATCATAGAAGTTGGTGAACATATTGCAATAATAGCAATGAATGGTGCAGGCAAAAGTCCATGGCTTAAGGAGGGGAAGCCAAACACTAAACCCTTTCATGTTGGGCGGTGACTTCTAGAAGAAATGAAGTTATGTGAAGCCACTGATGACTTCTACAAAAGAATCTCATCATGTTCACAGTGGGTTGTGATTGATTGTAGTATGACTTTGAAAGCAAGCTTTGGTGCAGGACAATATTGCTCAATTGTGACTTGAGCATCACAAGTTCGAATCATGCGAACAATCTTGTAAGGCTACATTTAACGTGCCCAGAGACATCAGTGGGGAAGTCTGGTGCACTAAATTGCTTTTTATACGTAGGGAGTGGTTGGAGAGACTATTTTTAGAAGAAGTGGTGGAAGCCTTGAATGGCTACAACATGGATGATGTGTGGGCCCAATGAGTTGTCTATGATGTTCTTCCAGAATGGTTAGCTAGTGAAGGAGCTGTGAATGGTTTAGTAGGTGGCAAAGAATCTAATGTTTTCTATTTTATTTAAATGAACTGTTGAGTGTCGCAAAAGGCTGAATACTTTATTCTTGATCTTATTTATGCTTGGTCATTTGGTTGAAGAAGGTTGTATCAGATTTCCTATTGGAGGGGAAGGAAGATTCCCGTTGAGGTGCTAGTTGTCGACAAGGATGCATATGCTGGACAAAATAGAAATATTCTATGGTTAATATATGTAAATTGGGTGATGAAAATATTTATAATCTAGGGAACATGGATATGGACATGGTGTCGTATACGATACGATATCGACACGGGAAGACACGGGAATACATGAAAGTTCAAAAATATAGGACACAGGTAGGACTAGTTAAAATAATATTATATATATTTTAGATAATAATAGAATTATGATATATTAAAACCAATGCTTATATTGTAACAATATTAATAATAAGACCTAATAAATATTAATTTTTTGATTAAAATTGAAATAAATCAAAACAAAAATCTACTATTTTTGTCAATCAGTACTATATCCATTAATATTCATTTTTTTTTAATATCCATTAATATTCATAGTCCATAAGTTACATAACAAAAAACACAAGAACAAAATTAAGAAATCATACACTCCTCGTAATAGTTGATAGTTGTGAGGTTAAAAAACAAACTTGGTCGTGTGTTGGCTATATTCTAGTCATATTTTGCATTTGTCCGACTGAGTTCACTAATCAGGATACTTCTAGCTATGTCGGACACATGTTTGACACCCTCCGGCAAGTATGTGTGCTTCCTAGTTTATGATAATATGAATTGGGTGCTTCTTTTCTATACAAAGCAGAGGATGGGGTTTGGGGCTAGGTGGAAATGGTGGATGTAGATTCCATTTCTGCTTTTTGATTTTCCATCTTTAATTTATACTTCGTTTGAAAGATACTTTGGGAGTTCTTGAGACCTCATAGAGGCCCGTTATAGCTTTCTTGCTAGGAAGCATGGATACTCGTTGGGGGTCGACCGTGGCAGTGTCCAGCACGTGTCTGACACCTTTGGAAGTGTCCAGCACAGTATATATGAATTTTTTCCAACTTGATATGGCTCGGATACTTGAGGGATACGGGAGGATACGGGTGGGTGGGATACGGCGGCACTTCTTTTCTTATTTTAAAAACTTAAGGGGCTGAAACCAAAAAAAAAAAGGGTGACGTCATTTTGGGACTGGAAAAAGAAAAAAAACAAAAGGGCAAATTGTGAAGGCTTCAACTTTTGAATTGCAACAGAGAGAGAAGAGGAGAACGAGGAGAGGGGACTGAATCTCCACCAGATCTGCTACGACAACAAAGAGAAGAGGAGGAGGAGAAGAAGAAGGAGAAGGGAAGTGAAGTGAAGACCAACCTCTGCGACTGGAGTCTCAGATTTGCTGCCTGCCCTGTTCCTCTTCTGTTTTGTTATCTCAGATCTTTTTTTTTTGTTACTTCTGTGGGGGAGTTTCAGATCTGCTGCTGCTATCTGATTTGTTAATTTCATTGTGTTAGGGTTTTCATAATTTGAAGATACTTTGGAGGTTTTTCGTTGTTGATGTGCCTGCAGTTTTTTTGCTGTGATGCTGTGCATTTGATTCTGAAAATTGCTCACCTTTTCTCTTTCTTCCTGCTGTGCTGCTGCCTTCTGGGTTAATAAAAAATTGCTGTTTTTGTCTTTTGAATCTTTGATCTATTTTAGAGGACAAGATGGATGTGTTTTTGTCTTAATAGTTATTATTAATGTTGTTATTATATATATATATATAAATATATATTATTATTTTAATTAGCCGTACCCTACGCGTGTCCTATATTTTGGATTTTTGCCTTATCCCTTGTCTATTGTGTTGCATGCGACACCCGTGTCTTGTCTGTAACTGTATCCATGCTTCTTGGCTTTCTTGTCAACAGTAATGGAGAGAATCGTGATGAGTGATATTCAGATTGGGATTTGGGAGTTTTGGATGTGTGCCTATTTCATTCGATCACCTGATTTTGGAGAGTTTCTTTCTTTCTTTCTTTCTTCAAGTAGTGTTAGGTTTGAAAGTTCCTTTGTGGAATAGTGAGCTCATTCCAGCAAGAGATATAGGTGAAATAGTCTCACAGGAGGTTTTGGGTGCAAAGAAGGGATGTTCCCAAGAACTATTTAGGCCTTCTATTGGTTTAGACTGTATATGATCAGCTGTTGATAGTTCTGAAATGCGGCTTGTGGGTGGGAAATGGTAGTATGTTTTGAATGGGGGAGGCTTAGTTCAATTAAAAGCACAGTTTCTGTCATTGCTGCATTCTTTGTCACTTTCCAACCGGTCTACACTGAGAGGGGACTTGACCAGCTTGAGAGGAGTTTCTTGGTGGAGCCGAAGGTGAGTTGAAATTCATTTTGCGAAAGCGAACGTGTTTTATCTTTGATAAAAAAGTGGTTCAGGATTTGATGCTATGCGTTCACTGAAATCTTTATTTTAAGTAAAAGTAAATGTGGAGGGTTGGAATGAAAGTCATATTTCATTTGGTAAATTACTTAGAGGTAGGTGGTTATGGATCTCTACTAAGGTTCATGCTTAATGGGGTTTGGTTGTAGAAACGATTAGAAAGGGTGGGAGCTTGTAAAACATGTTGGTTTTTGTGGTGCCGGTCCTGGCATAGAGCTGGTAATGGTTTGATGAATTCTTATTTTGTAATTGCTTACGATGGATAATGAGCACACACTAATAAGAACTGTAATTAGAACTGCAGACTTGCTAAATCCACATGTCCCCATGGCCCCGTATGGCAATATATGCACTTCCTGAGATGCTGCATCAAGCTCCCTTTGGTTGATAATCATTGTATAATTGAAAATAGCTATAGTTCTGAGTGACTTGAATAACACTCCTTTATGCCCATCCAAAAAAGAAAAGAAGAAAAATTAGCGGGGAAAGAATAACAGGCGAGTTGAATGATATTTAATAAGTGCTGGTAAATTACACTCACTCTATTCATTGCATGTGCAGTTGCTTGTTGCTTGAGCAGTTAAATTTTGTGAAGCAGAATGGTTTTGGCATTTCAATATAACCTGTTTACTTTCCGGATTTTTGCCCATACCTGTGTGATGTATTAAGGCACACTCTTTTTAGATGCATGCATATGATTGGTTCTGACTTTTCCTTCGGCATGCTTGCAGGATAAGAGCAAATGGTTTAGGACACTTGTAAGTAGTTACTTCCTCTTTGTTCTGTTAGCTAATTGTGTTCTTGTTTTCTGTCAATATATGGTACAAACTGCATGGGTTTCAACTTTTGTGATAATTTTCGTGTCTCAACCCTTTTGAGATGAAAATTTTGTTTCTTTGCTCTTTAGCCTGTGATAGTCTAGTTTGGCAGTCACATTTGCTTTTGTCGTATGATATTTGTTTGGAAGCATCTGTTATAGTCATGCTTAGACTTACAATAAAGACTCTTATGTAGTAGGTTAACATAAAATAAAATAAATGAATAAACTACCCTTAATACTATTATGTTAGAATACTCTAGTGCCCCTTTCAAACACATGATGTAGTAGTAGAGAACATCAAAGACTTTGCTAAGAAGAAAACTGAAGCACATTGTGGTGTGAGATTTTCTGATGGTGCACAAAATGACAGTAAATCTCAATATGCTTTGTTTGTTCATGGAAAGACCGAGTGCGCAATCACACTCCAGAGGGGATAGGAACAAATAAAGAGATGTCAAGATCTACAAGCAACAAACTATCTCAGTTATGGTGGAAGTTATGGCACAATACTCGGTCACAATAGAAGAATGAGCTATTATAGTTTGCTTTATGCTCTTCCAAGAAATAAGGGAATCACCCTGAAAGAGACAAAAGCTAGTGGTGGATTTGCGAGATGTAGAGTAGTGTTATTTAAGGCGTAAAGTGAACCACAGCGGACAAGTCTCCTGAGGCATAGGCAAGAAGCGAGAGCCAAAGCGAACGCTTCATCGAAGCAAAGCAAATAGTAAAAAAGAAAAGCAAATATTTTGTGATTGACAATATCACACTGCAATCAAATTGGTAGATCTAGAACATTTTAGTCAAACAACTTAAAACAACTAATTAATGAAACTTGAAATAGAATCAACATAAGCAGAATCAGAAACAAAAAATAGAAGCAAAATAAGAGTCCCAAAATTTCGTAAATCAGAAATAGAAGTAGAATAAAAAAAAAACAGAAGCAAACTTACGAGCAACTCAAATAGCCCAAAGCAAGGTCCAATAGAGGAATTCAGTTCACAAGGAAAACAACCTACTCCAAAATAGATTTAGAGCAACTCAACAATGTCATGACTTAGGAGCAACAAGAAATAGTGGAGCAGCAAAGCGTACCAACAAATTGGTAATGGCAAACTAGCAACTAGAAGGAGAATCCCAACACAGAAAGCAAGTGGTGACACCAAGAGAAGAATAGAATATTGACCCAACCAGCATCATAAAGCAGTCACCAACAAGCCATCAACCAGAAATCCGACAAACTAACAGATTAAAAAGAGCAAAAAACAATTCAAGGCAAAGAGGCAAGCAGTTGAAGGAAGAGAACTATAAGTTGAAGATGTTGAAGGATGTATATCAAGAACCAAGACCCCTATAAGCTCATTTGGTTGACGTATTAGAAATGGATAGATTGGATAAAGAAATTCAGTCTAATACAATGCAGATGTACAAAAGGCAATATTAAATAGGATATTAGAATAATACGTAATTATGTCTAGAATTTGACAATACACAACATAAAAGTTGCATAATAGTTATTTAGTCCAAATTGTTGTTTGGTTAGTGAATTATTTCATTGTATTAATGTTGAATTAACAAAAATATTCTCAATCAGTGTTTGTTACGTTGATGACATCTTGATTTTATCATGTATGAGGTTACAATAGTAAATGTATACAATAATACATTTGGGTTGAATTATAATACCACATCTCTTGGTGGTTTTAGAATACATCCATAATACAATTCTATCGTACAAAAAATATACGATAAATATATGTTTTTGAAATTAATACAAAATCAAATTTGTCTATTAAGCAAAGTATTAGATCCAATTAAATATATAATGGTACAATCCAATATTTAATCTATTCATAATACGTCTACCAAACGAGTCCTATGTGTTCAACAATTATCCCAAATTCAATCCGATGGTTTCGAGTCACTTAATGGGGTGTCCATGATACCAGGTCGCACCATTTCAACCAGATATGGAGCAACTTGGAAGGAAAATCCATAGTTTTGCAAATCAAAAAAATTGACACAATTTCTTCAAAAAACTTCAAATAGTCTAACATTACAAAAATGGTCTTGAAATAAAAAATGAAGCACATGGTTGAGAAGCCCATGAAACATTTTTAAGAGGTGACCTTTATTGTTGTAGATTGATGACGTCATTAGGATGTCATCTCCTCAAGTTATCACGCCGGCCCCAGTTTTATCTTCAAAAAGTTTATGCCAGCTTCATGTATGCGTTAGTTGTGTATGGGGATTGTAAACGCTCTGGCGAGAGAGAAACATAAAGAAAGAAATAGAGAAATTATCTATACGACACAATTAATCTGTGTGGTTAGAGAATATGTTGAGATATACAATAACGACTCGTATATAGTAGGACAATATAAAATGAAATAAACAACTAAACTATCCATAATACTAATATGTTAACAATTGTTAAGGTACCTCTCACTATCATATAATGATATAATCCAAGTATGCACCAAATAGTTGTCAGGCACACACGACTCAAAGTTTTGGTGAACATATCTAAAGTTGATCCTTAGACTTTACAAATGGTGTCACGATATCTCAACTTAGTGTCTTATCCTGAATAAAGTGAAAATCAATCTCAATGTATTTGATGCTCTCATGAAGTACTAGATTAGCATGAATGGTTGTCAAACTGTCACAAAATAACTATAAAAGACATTTAGCTGGGAAGCCTCTCCTAAAACAAATATCTCTACCAAGTTAATTCATTTGTTGAATGTAACATTTCTATACTCAGCTTCTGTACTATATCGTGCTGCCTTAGTTTGTTTTTATTCTTGTATGAAACTAAATTAACTGATGGGCCTTTGATGTGAGAGAGATCCAGGCCAATCACCATTTGTAAAATCGTCCACTCTAAGATATCCATTCAGTTAATACAACAAATCAAGTCCAAGAGCTTGGTTAAGATATTGAAGGATATGAACCACATACTAATGTGGTACTCTAGGTGCTTCCAAAAAACTAGGTCAAAGCACTTACCGCATATGGTCGAGTTATTGGAAGATAGTTCAACTTCCCACCTAATCTACGATAACTACCCATTTTCAAGAGTGTACCATCATCAATCAAAAGTTTTTCATTCAAATGCACAGGAAATTTAATTGGTTTGCCGGTAAGTAAACCTGCTTCTTCTATACCATATCAAGCACATATTTCCTCAACGACAGGCAACTAATACCTTTGCTTAGCCTAGCATCTTAGATACCTAAAAAGTATCTATGTTTGTCTTAGTCTTTTAGTAAAATGTCGATTCCGCAAAAAGACTTAACTTCAAAACACCCTCAAAATCATTGCTAATAATCACAATATCATCCAAGTAAATAACAAGTATAATGTAAATTGTATCGTCAATCAAATACATAGTAATGTGTCGGATACTTGGAGAGACTAAATTCTAACATTGCTTCTAAAGACTTTCCAAATCAGGCTCTTGGTGACTACTTCAAACTATATAGGGATTTCTTTCATCGAAACACATTATCATGGTACTCCCCCTAAGCAACAATTTCATTTATTTGCTCCATGTAAACCTCTTCAATAAAGCCACTTTGCAAAAATACATTTTTAACTTTTGAGGGAAGCATAGGCCAATCAAGATTAACAACCAATGAAATCTGTACGCGAACAAAGGAAATCTTAGCAACAAAAGGAAGGATTTGATAAAGCCCTTAGCTAGTCGAGCTTTTAGGCTTTTCACATAACCATCATAATTGAATTTCATAGAACAAACGCACTCGGTGGGCCCCACTTATTTTTTTATCCAATATTGTTGATATAAATTAAGTATTTTTTCATTAAATTTTGTTGTGGACATCCTATTATTATTATTATTATCAATTAGAATAGATTCACTTCTGAATGCCAATAAATTTTTGGACACATCCGGATGAGTTTTGGACATGTTAAGCTCATTTAGTAATTTTTAGAAGAAATATTTGGGTTCATTTAGTAATTATTCTACATAACAAATTATGACCAGTGTAAGTTTGTACAAATGTGGGGTCACAACTTCAAATGACAAATTAGTTTAAATTTTTATAATTGATTTTAGCAGATGTATTATGTTTGTTTTATAATTGCCTTTTTACTGTTTTTAATTGCATTAGCGCTTGTAACTTTGTTAACTCTTTTAATTGAAGTTAATATTGTAGGTTGTATTGGAGATATTTGAAGTCTAAAATGCTTTATTGTTTGTTATATTATTGATGTGCCCTCTATCATTGAGTTTTCAAACCTATAATAGATTTGTCAGTTTGTTCAAAAAAGAGTTTGACAAACAAAAAGCATCATATGTCTATTAGTTTACTTGAGACTTTGATATTGAATTGCTGCGACTGTAGAGAAATCAATTTTAGCTATAAACACTGTGAGGCTAGGTTACGTTATGGAATAGGTGATAGGGAATGACTATTAGCGTGATTGTTGATATAGAAAAAGGCATTTTTTCGAGGGGCATTAATAATGAAGTTTTCATGTAATACTTTGAAAGTATGAAAACCCTTGGAAGTTAGTGTAAATGATTATTCTTGGTCTTATTTTTTTTTTATATAAAAGGTTTATAATGACCCTTTTTTTGTTTGCTTAGATAGTATATATTGACTTTTGGCTCTTCTATTTTTAATGAATTTTTAAGCATTAAATATGGTGCAAGTATAAATTTATTTTATAATTTTTATCGATTGAGAAAAAAAATTAAAACTTAATAGGTAAAACGTCCTCCATATCCACAGGGGCAAGAACTTCGTGTACTGGACTATCTTGTAGATAAAGTTCCCATCCAAGAACAAATTTCTGGCTTTGCCCTTGTTTATTGACAACCAGCAAGCTTTGTGTTAAGGGTAGTAGAACTAGATGTCATGTGCCATTGTGATGTGAGTCATTCATCTCTGCCTCCATAGTTTTCCTTCAACTCGGGTCATATAACGCTTCTAGTAATGTCTTAGGAATAGAGATACTAGATAACTTAGATATAAAACATGAGGAAGGCAAAGATAGGGCATTATAAGAAACAAAATGACTAATAGGATAGGTAGTAGTGTAAGATTGGATACCTTTACGAAAAACAATAGGCAATGAGTCTAAAAAAATGTGGGTGACTCAGATTAGAAAACAACTAGGGAGAGATGATGGGGGCACTTAAGTAAATGGTCTTGGATTGTGAGAATACACTCTCAAAGGAGTTGCAAAGGATGGTGATGATGAGGCTAGAAGATGTGATTAGTTTGGAAAAATAATAGAAGGTGTGAAATCAATGATGGATTAAGGTCAAAGTCGAGATCAAGAGGATAGATGGCAAACAAAAATTATGATATAGAGGTGACATCGATACTAGTGAAATAACATTGAACCGTAGGGCTATAACAACAATAGTTTTTCTGAGTGTGCGAATAACCAAGGAAGACACTTTGCAGCACATTGGTCGAGTTTATCAAAATCGTGACTACGAACACATCAAGCACAATGAAAGATCTTAGGATGGACATGAAATATGAGAGATTGCAGAAGAAGAATTGAGATTGCTCATATAACACAGAAGACGACAAACGATTGATGAGATGGCAAGTAGGAAAAAGAACATCACTTCAAAAATGTTTTAGAACATGCTTATGAAATAAAAGTGTTCGAGTTACTTCCAATAAATAATAATTTTTACCATGTAGGGGAGTATTAATATAAAAATTTTGATGAATAATGTCGTTCTCATGAAGATAAGTGGCAAGGGGGCCAAAGGCATATTCTAGAGCATTATTACACCGCAGAATACGAATTGGACAACCACGTTGAATTATAATTTCTTTACAAAAAATTTTGAATATTCAAAAGTATTTCAAATGAACTTTCATAAAAAATAACTGTCATACAAAAATAATAATCCACAAATGTCACAAAATATGAAAATTTATTGGGTGAAATATTTTTAGTGGACCCCATACATCATAATGAATTAACCTTAAAAGGGCTCTAGATACGATTATTAATTTGAGGTTGAAAGAATACACGGTGATGCTTTCTAAACTCACATGCTTCACAAAGGATGAAGGGTACAAGAACTCAAACTACAAACTTTCTCTACAAAATGAGAAGAGATGTGTGACCAATATTACTTAGATCATGGGTTGTTTTGGTACGTGGTATGAGTACCCGGTACGACACCTTTTTATGTACGTGGTATGATAGAAAAGTCTTGTTTTAGTATGGCATTAGAGAAAACTTGTTATGATTATGCGGCTATATAGAAAAGGTGGGTGGGGCTTAGGAAGGCTTAACTTGTACGGTATTTGGTCGCAATTAGATTTGAAATTCTTATCTAGATTGTTGTCATTATTATACAACATTATATATCATAGAACATCTATAAATACTAAGTAAGTTACCATTTATCTTACATTTGTGCTCGATTTTTTATTTTTTATTTTTTATTTTCTATTTTTTAAAATAATATATAATTATAAATTTATATACATGTAGTCAAGTAATATTTATTTTATATTTGTGTTACATGTTTTTTAGCGAATCGATTTAGGGTTAGTATTACAAATTGGAGTCGTACATTTTGAAGAAATGGATCAGGAATCCATCTCATTTGGGATTCATGTACCTAGATCGTGAGTTGTCAAGAGTTTAGGAATTTTGGTAACCATGTGTGTGACCAATATGATTATGTCAACTCACTGAAATGAGGATGACGACGATGATTGAAGGGTTTTGGGAGATTGTAACGACCTCGATCCATATTGTAACAATATTGTCTGCTGTGGGCCTTGGCCCGCATGGCATTGTTTCTCTGGGCTTTTGACATCACCTAGAAAATGTTTTGTTTCAATTAAGGATATTGGGTTTTTAATAAAGCACTTCACTTTAACTTGACTAGGCGATGTGGGATTGCATTATGGCCTTGTTACATCAAATCACATGATTTCCACAACCCACCCCAAGGCTACACGTCCTCGTGCTGGCCAAAGCTCAAGCACTTACCAAAGCATCTGTAGCCAATCCACACTCTTTTGGCTAGTATCGGCGCTGATACCACTGTTACACAATGGTTGAATGGTATCAGAGTGACTCTCCAACAACCTGGCCTCTAATGGGGGTGGATGTGTAGTAGCCTCCCAAAAGGCCTTGTGTGGTGAGGAGGTGTTATAGTTTCATGTGTTGCATCCCACATCGACTCGGGAGGGGGAGTGACTGGGCTATATATGTGGTTGTCCGCCATAATTGTTAAGAGGCATTTTCTGGGGCAAAGCTTAGGAGGAGCAAAACCGTGAGGGTATATGGGCACCCAAAGTGGATAATATCTTGACAGTTGGGCAGGTCATTACAAAGATGGCTTATAATCAAAGTAATAAAGACCGCCTGCTTCATGCCCGTCTTATACAGGAAACAACCTGAATCAAGAATATGGGACCAGAATTGGTGTGAAAACACTGTGAACCAGTCTGAGAACAACATGAACCGGTTTGAGAACAACATGAACTGGTCCGAGAACAATGTGAACTGGATTGTCCCAGGACCCAAATAGCCAATTTGTTTTTAACAAAACCAGCACTAGGGTGTGACAAATAGTGATTTCATCGTCTCCTACCAAACAACCTTGCCAACAACAACACAGAACAGCGATTTCATCTTTCAGCGATACGCAAAGACAGCGGGAACGAAGCAAAATGCAGCTTACAAATCAAAACCCATGAGCCATGACTCACAAGGAATTATCAGCATAGGAGGTTGATTGCACGGGATCAACAGCTTAACAAAACACTAACAGCTACAACTGGTGATCACTGTTTTTTTTTTCTAGAGAGAAGAAATGTGCACAGCAACTTCGGCAACGACTTCTTTAATAATTTGCAATCTAAAGCTAACGACAGTGGGCTCAACAAATCAATTCAAGGAGGAAATCCACTGTAAGTCAAATAAACTTCAACCGAATGACTAGGAAAACTCATCAGCCATATCACTGCATCACAATGGAGATGCAATGAAAGCACTTCAACGGCTGTCATAGGCCTCAACGACCAGCCATTAACAGTTTTCTATACATGATTTAGGATCCAAAGGATCTCCTAAGCCTTCAGCAAAGAACAGAGACAGGAAGGATTGCACAGTGCACAACTGTATGAAAGAGGCAAAAAGAGGGAGAATTCCCATTTCAATAAACGGCGTATCCTTTTGCATTTGAAGAGACCTGTCGTGACCCTAAAGGCACCGTAAACTCGCGATTTAGCAAATAAAAAGGGCCATGAAGAATGTTTTCTGTAAACCGAGAAAAGAGATAAGTGGGATGGGCTAAGCTAAACAGAAAATCCATTCACTGAACAGAGGATCTCTACTTGATACGAAACAGAACAGGAACTTCACTCATACTAGATTCAAGCCCTTGGAACTTGTTCTGATACCATTTAAATTTCATGGTAGAAAGATAAGATTTTTAAAGAGAGAAGGAAAAGTATGACAGGTTGGAAGAGAAATTGTTACACTACCTCTAGCAATTCATTTTTGTAGCTATTCAGGGAAACAAAAAAGACCAGAATGCCCTTGTATGGATACACTAAAGTAAAAATTAACGTTAATACTCCTAACAATTACATTTGCTTTTGTGCTTTATTTTATTAATTTCTTATTTGAGTTAACAGATATATTATTGTTGTATATCTTACTTTTCTTGTTCCCCCTACCTTGATTTGATCTATCCTCTCCCTTGACTTGGAGCATATCTAAGCCCTCGAGAAAAGGAAAAAAGTGAAAGCGCATTGTTAACTTCTAACATAGGAAATACAAGAAGAGTTTCTCATCTATCCTTTCTAGTTTATAATGTTTCTGGGCAAATGTAGTTATAATCTACTGAGGAATGAAGTAAAATTTATGATTAGGAGAGGGGTTGCATAGAGCTGGCTGAATTTGATATACATGGGGCCATTAATCCGGTGGTTAAAATTTGGCCCAACAACCTTGAGGCTGTGGATTCGAATCTGAGGGCAGCCATTTTGTGCGAATAATGCTGAAGATTAGGTCTATCGCCCATATACTTCTCGTAGACCCCAGTAATGGGGGCTAAATGGGGTCTTATTCTATTTTATTTTCTGGATTTGGTATGTCTTCCTGGTTTGAGTTGGGTTTAAACTTGGTTTTGTAAAACTTTGCTGCAATTCGGAAATGTAGATACAAAAGGGAGGTTCTGAACAATTAGGACACTTCATTTCTTTAACCTAGAAATGCAGTTCAAAAAGTTGAAATTATGGTGAAGAGCAATATCAAATAACAGAAAAAAGAGAAGAAGAAGAAAACTTGTTGAAATTTACAGATTTTGGATTGTTATTGCCTCCGATCCTAGAGATTTACATACTTTTCAGGTTACTGAAAACAAGTTAGACAGTTGGTTTAATGCTGGCTTTTATATTTTTATTTGGTTAGACCAGTTGAATAAATTCTATTGTAGCAGTAAAATGAGTTGATTGAGTAGTGAACACATAGTGATGCATGTCACAAGAGAATACGAATAGGTTAGACCAAGTGAAGCAATTTGGCAACTGTTTGCTACCGTTTTTTTTGTTTTTGTTTTTCCAGTTTATATTATTACACCTGAGAATTGGTTGGTAAGGTGTTATAGCAAGTTATTGTCCCATTGAAGTTTGAACTACTTTTCTGAGTGTGTTGAGAGTTTTGTAGGACTTGTTTTCAAAGTTTTTGTACTGTTTCTTTTAACCTTATTATGGTGGCTCAATGTTTCACTTGGACTTATTTGCGCCATTGTTAGATGGATATTTTATATAGCGTAAGTTCTACTCTGCCTAAAAAAATTTCTATAAAGTTTAAGTTCCACACTATCTAAAAAAGTTTCTTCGCAAAGTTATTTATTTATTTATCTACAACTTTTTTACTCGTTTTGATGTTCAATGTTATTTTATGTTGTTTAACACTCAAGATTTGAATATGATTTTTCCTATTGTTGGCCTATTCCTTAGCATGCAACATTGGTATCTGCACCACTTTTATTGATTTTAAAATCAGCTCATGTTTGCAGCAAGAGAGATTTTTTGTTATAGTGACGCAGCTTGATGACAATTCCAATGGGTTACGACAATTCCAGGGTTACCTTCATAGTTCTTGAAACTATATACTAACATCCAGTTAGAATTTGACGGGATGTCAGAATTTGACTCCCTGCAGTGTTAATGGTAGCAAGTGAACTACCATTTTGCCTAGGGGTTTTTGCATGTATTGGGTTAGCATGGAAACTTTGCAAGAAAGTATTATAAAATTTTCATTTTATTGTTCGAAATGTTGGAAAGTCTGTCTAATTGTCCAAATTATCCTTAACAATATTAAACCTGACTAATTACTCGAATATATTGCATTTATTCATGTTTTATCATTTATTATCGCCCACTTGCGCCTCTCAACTTCTTTAGTTGGTTTCTTAGAAATTTAAATTGTTTATTCATATATACATATATAATATCTTTATCTATTTTTTATAATGTTTTTATTTCTAAATAAGAAAACAATTAAATATTGTAACTAAAATTTAAAGAAAAATTGTCCTAGCCTAAAATTAGGATAGTTTTGAGACAAGAATTGGCTCGACCCCAAACCTCTAGGCTAGATTCTATGATTGTCCTAGCCTAATAGCATTCAACCAATTGTATTTTTTAAGGAAAAAGAAGGGTAAAGTGGGAATTAATATCATACATCACCACTTTCCTACTTTTTCTTGTGTTTTTTGCAAGAAAAAAAGTGTTATTTGTGCAAAAAATCTATGCATGGAGGAAAACTAATTTTTCCATCATTTTCTCTTTCATGCTAACAAAACACATGAAAAATTTAAAAATCTTTTCTTTCGAGTATTCTTGGCCTAACCAAACAGACCGTCGAAGAAAATTCAAAAACTTGAGTATTCCCTTTTATGTAATTCACCTTCTTTTGGGTTGCCATTTTAACAGAATGGGGTTGAAACTACATTTTTTGAGTGACCCCTCAACTTTGCTCGACCAAAACCTCGACTCTCTCAAACCTCTTCTGTTGGGCACTCCCACCTTTCCGATAAGCCTTTTAAAATTCTTCTCTCTAATTATCACGAAGTTTAACCGACGCAATTTCTGTCCCTCTCTACCCCATTCCCTACATAATGTATAAACACACACACACACATATATTACCTAAAGATATACTCAATCCTCCCTCTTTTGTAATCCCCGTCCTGAGAGCGACTCAATGTACTGCTAATAAATACACACAAATGCACATATATCCCCGAGATAGACCCGATCCTCCCCCTCGAAATCTCCCTCCTAAGAGAGCCTTAATGTGCCCCCTCTCTCTCTCTCACCCACACAATGTGCTTCTCACAACAAATTATGATATCTCCTGTCTCACCAAACCAAAAGAGAGTATATTGTGATTTCGAAATGTGTGGATACCCTATGGAATTGTTAGATATATTTAGGGGGAGTGATTGCAATTTACCCTTTTTAGAATGGTCTATTTTTTTCTTACTTCAATTGGCTTCTCTATATCCAGCCTTGGGAGGAAAGAATGAAGAATGCACATGAAAAAGGAACCCTGGCTCTACTTCAAAATTTGGATCCAAAATATACTTCCGAGGAGGTAGAGGTAATATTTATTCCATCATACATAATAGTCGTTTTTTTGTGTTTAATTTTTTATTTTGTGCATTGTTGTTTAAGTTTTGAATTTCTCTATAAACTTAAACTTTCAACATAATTTTACAATCATCTTTTAAACTTGGGGTAAAAATCAATCCCTTAAGTTATTGGTCAATTGACACGAAGCCCCCTCGACATATAAAAAATTCTCCCATTCCCCTTGACATTTAAAAAATTGTAACCAACATACCTATATACCTAATTGGGTTAACGTAAAACAATGATGTTAGGTGAAAAGTTAATAAATTTCCATTAAAAATTAATAATATATGTAGATTCAATTTTAATTATTTATCACCATACTAATTAATGCCTTCAAAATTGTTTAGTCATTAACTCTATATTGATTATAGTTTTCAAATTAATTACCTAGCTTGAATCAAATTTATCTCTCTCAAAACAAATCAAACCTAATTTAATTCATTAATAAAATTAATTTTGTTTGATTAATTAAGTCAAATTGAGTTAATTATTTTAGTGATGCAAAATTTTACCACCGATTACAATTGAATCTAACCAATTCACTCTCTAAAATTGTGTCCATTGGCTTAATTAAGACCATTAATTAAGTTGAAGTAATTTATAAATTTAGACCCTCAATTAAGTTGAATCAATTACACCAATTTAGATCCTTGATTAAGTTGCATTAATTCCATTGACAAGTCAGTTCATTAGTCAAGTTAAACTCCTAAGATTTTGTTCATCATTTTGTACCGGCCACCACCCTCACATCAATGTCCCAACTTCCCAACACCTCCACCTACCAATGCAACCCATGTCTAGCCCCCACTTTCTTGACCACCAATCAACACATGACAAACCCTCTCCTACCACTGTCCTTGACCCACCTACCATTGCACCCATCAATGCCCAACTTGCCTACCAATGCAATCCCCAACTAGGCCTTACCATTGCAACGACCACGTAACACAGACCCCACCCCATTGTAGGCCCCTTTTTAGGCAACCACAACACCACCCACCAGCAATATAGCAATGCACATTCCCCCTAAAGTCATGACCTCCACCCCCGCCAATACTACTCCCAAGTCCCAAATGTAATTAGGCCCAATCTCCTCTCATTCAAAACTTGAAGTTACTTTGCCGTTTACAAATTTATCAATGATTTGTGCGGGGTACGGTGTTCAAGTGGTTTATGGGATTGATGAAGCGAGATAGAGGATGAGGGAAAGGGATCTAAGGGGAAAGTAATTTGCTGAGGTTAGGGTGTTGAAGAGATCTTTGGGGCTTGGGGTTGGGATTTTGGGAGGGTGATGGGTACAGAGGATGATGATGGGGGATATGGAGAAAAGAAGAATTGGGGAGGGCAATGGGGAGAGAGAAGGTGGTCAATGGATGAAGGAGAAGATAAGTATGTGAAGATAAGGGATTGAGCAGCAGAGGATAAAGAGGAAAAAGATGAGGGAGGGCACAACTAAGGGATGCAGAGGAATTAGATGTTGTGCGTGGCACTCCTTGCTCACGGAGCAGCTTATCGAAAAAAATAATGGTTTTGGAAGGAAAACAAAAAAAGCGATACCCTTTTGTGACCAAGAGTCCATCCTTGATCCAAGTCGAGGTTTTCATTCCTTAGCTTGGTGTAAAAGGTTTTTCGCCTTTGGGTCTTTTTTTAAGTCCATCTTGAATAAGATGCAATAGGATACTTGTGACCCTGCTGTTGGCTTGCAGTGGTGGGTGAGGTGGTGGAATGAGGAAGGAGGGTGGATGTATTGGGTATGGTGTAGTAAAACTAAGATTGATCAAATTATTTGGCATCATGTTTATGATTGGTGTTATTGGGGGCTAATTAATATTTTGTAATAGGTTTAAAATGAGTAGATTCTAATGGTAGACGAATAAAGGTTACAATGGCCATTTTTGTTAAAATTGTTAACGCGAACTCTCTTTAACTTTTCAAATGTTGAGTCTCTGTATCATTTGACCAACACATGGGGCTTCCGGCTTCATATGATTTTTAACCTATTGAAATTTATTCTATTACCTGTGTTAAATGATAATTGAATTTTTTGGTTGCTTCTATTAGAGGCATTCATCTAAAAAATAATTGCAAATGTGTGGAGAAATACCTCAATCAAATAACCAACTTTAGGTAACCTTAATATTATGATGCTGGATAGAATAGCTCTTCACACCATCCTCAAGTGCAATATGGAATTTCACGTGAGCAATCAAAGATGAGAAGACTGTGGAGTACAAATGGATGAAAGACTTGGTCTATAGATGACCCAAGGTCTAGTTCGATCCGTTGAAAGGAAAGTTTTGTTTGCTATTAAAAAGAGGTCCAAGTTTGATGGTTTGTTTGAGATTTTAACCCCAAATTTATTGTCAACGAGAGCAGAGGCCTCTCAACCATGTAATCAACCTTGGGTGATCGTTATCTTTCAATTGTGGGATACAAGTGTTGTACATACCATTTGTCTTGTGCGGCCCAAGCTTTCATGTAATTGATTGGGTGCCGTGGAATTCTAATGGGTGATATACTGGTCCCACCAACAATTCAAGGCACGAAACCATGTGACAGGCATCCAATATGACTAATTGGCAATGAGTGGAAAGAGCTTCAGAACATAACCAGCATTTGGTGACCATAATGTTGTAGTAGTTGCAGAGTGGATATCTCCAAAAGTTCATGTGTCTGTAGAATAATTGTCTAAATTTTTCTCTTCAGTTATAATTTTTGATCGGGTTGTTTTGTGTCTAGTTTTCGTTTCGAATGTCTGGAGATCATATATCCATTATCTCAACTATCTCTCTTTCATTTCAGGATATTATTTGGCACGCCTTTAACGAGAATTGCTCCGCCAAAATGGTACCATGCACAACAATTTCTAGCCCATACTCTGGTACAAAACACCCGAAAGATATTATCTTTTACAAATTCCTCGAAGTTATCGAGCATTTTCCATCATTTTTTCCCGTACTATAAAGCAATAGACAAATAATGCCTTGGCTCGTTGATCGCAATGTTGAACTCCACTTTTGCCTTTCTTTTTAAATATATTCCTTTTTTCCCAATGTCCTAGGTCAAGCTTTCGTTATTTTTAGAACAAGGGAAACAACTGAAAGGATTATCAAAAAGTTGGATGATGGATGCTTAATGTTATCAAATGGGAGGTATGTGTGAGACTTCAGTGATTGTTAGTGCCTATAACAATGATTAAATGCCACATATGATTCCTTTGTGCTTCTTGGTTATATAATATATGATATTTGTTGCAAGATTATATTGTCTTCCTCTTTATTCATCAGTATGAGAATTTGGAAATATGTGAAAAAGCACTTGTTGCCGAATTATTATGGAACGTGATATCGACGGTGTGAATATTTCCTAGTGGTTGACTTTAGTTTTAATCAACTTGTCAATCCTCTAATTGCAACTTGATGGTGGTCAAATAACATATATAACTACTTCAATAAAAACTTCATTACACCACGAGCATGAATAATTTTTATGTGGAAAGCCTTGCGGGAAAAACTATAAGACCTAGACTAGCAAACACATGTACTATGTACTATAAATGTGAAAGAATCGAACTTCCAATAGGTGGAGACGTTCACAAAGCATGTGTATTAGTTTGGAAGGTGATATTTTATCGATGTGAGTAAAGCTTTTGCACTCCACAATTGTGGTCTCTACTTGCACGTCAAAAAGACAACTAGAATAATGATAAATTCAAAGGCATAACATGTACATCTACAACACAAACGAAAGGGGAATCAAATGCCAAATAGAGAAATTGAGTCCTTTCCAAAATTTTGATTGCAACATTTTTTCGATTGATTTCAATTGCAGCAAATTTTTTTGATTGCAGCTTAGAAATAATTGATTTCTTCACCATCCCTATTTTGGTCCCTACTAAAGATTCATAAGGCGCATACTGTTCGGGAACAATTTGGCGTGAAAACCCATCTGAACAAGTCGAGTCAATAGTTTAGCATTTAGGGGGAAGGTTTTTTGAACCCATTCCTTTGTCAAAATCTGTTCGCCGCCCATTTAAGAGTAATTACAAACAGCAAGAAAGAATCGCAACAAGTCCTATGTGTCACGAGTAGGCACCATGGGTTGTTTACTTTTTTGGTATAGTGAACGACTTTTGGGATGCATTATTTTGCCATTCATTAGAATTCTATACATGGACAAAAATTCGAATCATTTTTTCTCGAGCTGTACAAGGAGAAAACTTCCTATACGTTTCTGGGGGTGTATTTTTCATCTACATCTTTCCCAATGAGCTGTCTATCGAATTGTTAACCAAAACTTCAATGATAAAGTATGCAAGTCGACAAAAAAATTAAGAGACTGATCACTAAATAGATACAAATAAGTGCAAATTTTGACATCACCACAATTCACTCTGATTGTTGTTATTCAATGGGTATCATAGAGAATCTTTCCTTTTGTCCTTTTAGCAAGGGTTTGGAGGGGGGCTTAGTAGCTAGGAAACTCAAGTTAGAGAGGAGGACGTTGTACTATTAGGCAAGTAGTGGTTATAGTTTTGGTAGCTAAGCTCAAACTCCAAAGGAAGTAAATCATGGAGAAGGGGATGAAGAATGCAAGCAATAAATATAAGTGCATCCTAGCATAGCATGCAAGGACTATACGCACATAAGAGGACTCCATCCTCTACCCAAAATCGTCGAGTGACTCCCTATCTCACTTGCTTTAGAAGACGAGGGATCACCACATCTTAGTGTAGCCATAAGAAATTCCCTTAACGTGTTGACCTTTTCTTGCTCATGTGGTTCATTTTCCCTTGGTCAAAGTCTATCTTGTTTTTACCAAGGTTCATTTTCATTGGCTAACAACAATGAATGTTTAGCACATATCTGCGGTGATCCAGATAAAAACATCTATAATTGGAATGGTCATGCCAATTCTAGTTTCAGTAATGTTGATCATTTATTAAGCATTAAGGCCATTTGGAATTTGATCTCTAATGACAATTTTTTAGTTAGGTATAGTAATGAGAACATTTATTCCATATATTTCGATATTGAAAATATTTTTTTTGAAATTACGGGGAACTTGCTTCTTGTCGGGTGTTTGTGTCACTTAGATGTAATCCTTGGAGTCCATCACTATATCGAGCAGATCACGGGCATTCGCATCTTGATCTGTGAAGGTTACTTGAGATGTCGATTAGTTTATGAAGCACTACTTTGCTTTTTTTGGAGCCTAATATACACAAAATTCCTCCAGTTTTGGATTAGTCAAAATGTATATTTCACACTGACTATATTGCCTTGGGCTTTACGAAATCAAATGACTATTTTTGTTGAAGGCTTCAAGAGTAAGGAAGGCTTTGACGCCACCGTTGACCCAGAACGAGGAAGGCATGACAAAGTTGTTTTTCGATCTACCTCATTCTCTTATTGTGCTGATAGACTTGGGCAAGCGAGGTAGAGTTATACTAGAGGGAGGGAGACTATGAACGTCCATCCCATAACCTGTAAGGGAACCATGCATTCCTCCCCGACTGGACTCTGGCGTGTTCGGAGTTCGGTTAGATCAACCAATGATCGGTTTATGGAACAAGGAGTTAAGCAAGGGCCAGGTTAGTTCGTCAATCTCCTTGCCGAAGTCAGTGTTGTGTTCAACTCCGAGGGAGGGGGACTATGAACGTCCATCCCATAACTTGCAAGGGAACCTTGCATTCCTCCTCGACCGGACTCTCACGTGTTCGGGGTCTGATCAGATCAACTAGCGATTAGTTTACCAAACAAGGAGTTAAGCAAGGGCCAAGTTATTTCATCAATCATAAAGTCAATGTTGTGTTCAACTCCACGGTTGCAAGAATTTGTTGCTAATATGAAATTGCTCCTACCTCTAGACAACTTTAAGATTCCCATCGATCGATTTTAGCGGTTTCAACCACTAAACTTACTTAAGCTCCCCTTTGATCGGGTGCTATATATATAATCAATATTGAGTAGGAAAGTCTTGAATTGGCTTAATCAAAGAAAGAAGGTCTATTTTTCCACGTAGTTTGTCGATCAAACCAACAATTATTTTCTAAAAGTAATAGAGAGATCTTTTTCTAGTCAGACTTCTATCAATGCAATATAACTCACAATAAATCTTGCATGTTTAGCTAAAGTAAATGCTATTCTATTTCCATTTCTCCGAACCATGGCTAATTCATGATAACTAAAACTTTGAAGGTCATTCTTGATACTGTCCAAATTCATAACCAAAGGTGCTGTTTGTGTCTGTGTCTGTGTCTCCATTGCTTTAACAGCCTTCAAAGCTTGATTGAATCCCCTTCCAGAATAACATATTGCACTCTTTGGTGAAGAGCTAAATGCATAGCTTCCTTCATAACAGTGATTTCTGCGTCCATAGACAACCCTCTGGAAACAATTTTCTTGGCCATACCAGCCACAAAAATACCATTGCTATCTCTGATAACAACTCCAACACCAAAATTCTGCCTTCCGAAAGCACAACACTACAGAAATTAACCTCAACAAGACCAGCCCTAGGAGGAATCCAAAACTCAGAAACAAATACCTGTGGCAGAGCTCACCGTGCATCGTTTATCTGTTGACAACTAGCTAAATACTCTCTAGCTTCTCTGACAATAGTAGCTGGATTTTTTGAGGATGCAGAATGGACCATCTCATTTCGATGCTTCCAAATCAACCCGCAATGAATAAAGAAATAATACGAACTCATCTGTGTCCAGAAAATAATGTATATCAAACCAAAGACCACCTTCTTGTCATCATTTTTCTGTTATAGACTTATAGTTTACTTGATGAAAACCACAATAACAAGCTAAGGGATAGATTGTAATTTCACCTTGAACTTGCATGGGAGATGATGTAATGAGGTGTAGGAGTAACAATCTTCGTTGATTATTTAGTTGCAAAAATATCAGCGATTTTCAAATGTCTTGAATTGTTTTAGCATTGTGGGCTTCTTACATTCAGGTCTTGTTCCAATCCTTGATGATCGTTTCACATAACATTGAAGAGCCTGTATCTCTAGGTAGTTATGGTGCCATAAGGTAGAGTATATGCTCAGTCTTACATATAACCTAGGAAGCACGGATATAGACACGGATGTCGTATCCGATACGACACTGACACGGGGATACGAAAAAGTTAAAAAATATGGGACATGGATACAACTATTTAAATAATATAATATATTTTTTAAATAATAATAGAGTTGTAATATA
>CM042186.1:38278283-38295538 GCA_023539305.1 Ilex asprella | reverse complement strand
CGGTCTCGATTTGGACTTTGTCTTGGGCCTTCTCGGTTTATCTTGATTGGGCTTGGCCCAGCTAAATTCGGGCTCGTCATTTGTCCCCCATGCCCCAAGCCTCTAATTCTTGCGAGAGGAAGGGGTTGAGGGCATGTGTAAAGTTATCTTGCCCCCTTGCGGTGTTCCTTCTGTCTTCGGGGACTTGTCGAACTCGGCAGAGTCTTCTTGGGGTTCGAGGCAATGGGGTAGGCGTCCCTGTGGTTGAGGCGAGCGCCTACGGCCATGATGCAGGCGCCCAAGTGCTGGGCGGCGCCCGTGGGTGAGAGAGACTCCTGGAGTGTCGGAATTCCGGCAAAACTTCGGACAGTCATAACTTTGCGCACAAGGGTCTGTTTGAGGCAAACCTAACAAAATAAGAGGAAAGTCCAACTCAAATTCTGGCTGGCGCCCTAACCTAAGAAAGCTATGCCTACAGATAAGAAGATGAATCTTGAGCTGGCCAAGTTCATTCAGGATGAGGGAAAAAGGTAGCCCAAGATACTGTAAGAGGAAGTCTTGGCTTGACCTCAACAAGGGTTCAGGAGGTGCTAGCTCATGGCAGTTAGGTTAATTGAGCGAGCAGGGTGAATTGGAGAATTGCTCAGGCAACAAGGGAGATAAAAGAATTTTGATGACAGGAAGGTAGGGGAGAGCTCTTAGGAAAGGATGGATAGAGGAAATAATATGAAGAATTGAAGGGTGACAGTTTCTTTCCCTTTTTTTTTTCCTACCCTAGTCCTAATAGAATTAGGAGAACTACAGCCGCCTACAAATTTCTAGCTAATCTTACTTGTTGGAATGTTGTGTTACAAAAAAATTAATGATGGGGTTGTGCAATTTGCCTAACCGGTACAAGGGTTAGTCATGATCTTTCTCCTTCACTCTTTGAACTTTGTTGTTGCACTCTGATCTAACCAGAAAAATGTCATTTTTCAAGGCTTTTTTTTAACCATAAATAGTGAAACAGCTTTGTTGCTATAGTTTTTTTTTTTTTTTTACCTTTTTGGTTTGATCAGAGATGAAGCCTCCAATCACCATCTGATTCTCCTCCAATTTGCTTCTGCTTTTCCTACCTTCTTATTCATCTTCATCAAACAAGCGAATTCCTAACCTTTTTTTTTTTTGTTGATCTCTGTTGCAAAGACCGAAGTACTGTCTCTCTTTCAGTCTCTACTGCCAACACGCATGACACAAAAATACATATTATTTTTTACTGTAGATATTTATTCATCTTTAGGTATATATATTGATTGATGTGTTTATTTTAAATTAAGCGAATCTTATCTTATGATAAACGATGCATTATTTTTTGAAACATTATACGCATTGCAAGACAAGTTTGACAACCTTGACTTAAATAATTTACCCCCCCAAAAAAAACCTTGACTTAAATCAACCAAACGTGTAGGTGGTTTAGAGTATGGTACTTGATTTTAGGTTTGCCTTGTGGTTCTATATCTATGCTAGCCAAAGTTACCTACAGTAGCAAAACATGGAATTCCCCAACTTATGCAAAAATGGTGCTCACCGTGTAATGATATTTTATTTGCAGGCCGCTTGTTGGTTGCTTTGGACCTCCTAGTTTGTCAGGAAAGCAGCCCATGTTTTTTGGCCATCTATTTGTTGATAAATTTAAACTTCAAATGCAAAGGGAGATGGTAAAATATCTACCCCTCTCTCTCTCTCTTTCTCTCTCTCGCACGCACGCACGCACATACAGGTGCCCAGCCACCCATACAGGTACAGGTCTCCTGGGGCTTAAGCGCTAGTCATAGATAATGCGTAGAAATTATAAATTACACTGCAGAATTATCTGAACTCAATAAGTTTCAGAAAATTTCAAGGAAATAAAACATATTTCTGAAAAGCAGAGGTTTATTTAAAAATATTAAGAGCTAATTGAAACAAAAAGTGATGTTTATTTGTCTAGAAAAACAGAGGTGGTTTCGATAAAATAAGAGCTAGTTTCACAGCAAAAAAATAAGGCCCAATTTAGTCCTCATTAGGTCTTTGAGGGATAGATTTGATACAGATCTGATCTTTAGCATTATTTGCAGAAAGTGATTGTACTTTAGTTCAAACCCACAACAACTTCAAAGATTATTTAGCTGAATTTCAATAACCAAACTAGTGGCTCCCTATTAGTTTCACAAAAACAGAAGGAAGGAGAAAATCGGAGAGAGACTAGAGCCATACCGAAAGTGAGTGTGGATGATGAAAATGAAGAAGAAAAAAGCAGAGATCAATCAAAGTCAACAGTCTTAGTAGTCCTCGTCTGACCAATCGGCTTGGACGTCAGACCGCCATTACCTGCCCATTTTGTCTCACCCAAAAGATACTTATTGTTCGAGTTAGATTAGAGTGGATCTCTGAAATTCACAAGTGGAGTTCAGGGATAGAATTAAATAGTTAAATTTGGAATTCTATACTTGTGTTACACATGTCAAATGGTTTGGATAAATTTAGTAGACAATAAGCCCAAAACATACCAGTGAACTGAGGGGGAAAAAGCCCATGCCTCAGGCGCCTTAGGCTTAATACCAATGCGAACACTTCGTGTGCCTCGACTGCGCCTTAGCCAAGTCGCTTCACCTTACGCACCTTGAAGCGCTTCAAGTGTGCCTTGGCTCGCCATGGGCCTAGGCGCGTGCCTAAGTGCACTTTTCACTATAGTGGCATGTATAAAACACTTATCCAACCTTTGCTTATTCTGGCATCTTGAATCTTTTATTAGCTTGTGAATGTAATTGCGGGTTCCTTATTGTTCAGAAAGAAGCTGTATCTACTTCACATTGTTCTCAGCCTAACACAATTGAATACGAAATGGCCATGGAATGGTGCTTACTACAATCCAGATCTGACAGTTGGTGGAAGAGCCTTCATAAGGTTTGGCATGGGTTAACATGCTCATATGTCTATTTGTATCGGAGTTTTCTCTTTAGATCTACTACCTTGGACTTTATTCATCATATTGAGCAGTTTATTTTACTTTTTTTAGCAACAAGGACAGGATTTGAGGAAACTTATGGCTAATCTCAAGTCGAAATAGGCAGACTATTCTTCTCTGGTAAGTTCTTTCATAGATCAAAATCTTCTATTCCCAGCATCTTGTGACATGGACAAAATCATTTACCTATTCCCTGTAATTTCCCTGTCCAGCATCTCTAATTCAATTTTGCCAGGAGATAGCTTTCCTGAGACAGGACACCCTAAATGATGGAGGTTTAGTTTTCATGGAGTTCATGATAACCTAATTGAGAGACTTGCCTTCTGTTACATATGCAGCGGTATACCTCTTTCTATTTTTATAATTTCGTTTGATTGGTCTATGAAATAGATTATATTTTGTTTCATCACTTGTTAATTCGCTTAATGTTGAAACATCGCCAATAAGCTCCCTTGATTTTGTCAATAATGGCGAGAGACACATACTACTTAATAATCAATCAAATGGATATTTCTTTGGTGTGGCTAGTTTTGGCCCGAAGGCTATTATTTCTAATAGTGCTTCATATTTGGTGATTTGCTCTGCAGATGGAAGATATATACTTTGTGTTACGCCCCCTCCCCAAAGTTTTGGTTGAAAGCAAATTTTGGGTTTTCCATAATGTAAAATTTTTGTAATTATCATTCACCAGGTATTGGCGAGGGGGTAAATTCTTGTGTTCTATGGCAACTGTTGGTCTATAGCTTGTTCTGAGTTAAATGATGCATGTTTTAACCTTGGATGGGGTGTAAATTTGTGACATAGCTGGTAATGCTCTATGTTCTGCTTGTGTAATACAGTAGCCAGACTCTTCTAAGCCTCCACCCCTGCCACTGCCTGCAGTAATGGGAGACGAGAATTTTGGTTGAGATATGAAATTTAATTTTACAAAAGAAATTTTTGACAAATTTTCTATTGAGAAAAGTCTCGTTTTTTACTTCGCGCAAGAAAATATTGAATACAAAAGTGATATTACGTTATTAAAAATATTATAGGAATTAAGTGAATCTAATATATGAATTATGTGGATCTCCATCTACCCATATTTATTAAATTTAGTTACTTTTACGTTGGATTATTGAAATTCATTTATTTTATATAATATTTTATTATTAAATGATAATATCAATATTAACTAGGATAAATTACACTGATACCTTTTATTATTTTCACTGCACCCCCTATTATTTATATAATTACACTGACCTACTCTAAGATGTGATATAGTGTAACAAATACTTCTTCAAGCAGTAGACCGAAAGTTTTTTCGAAAACCGAAAAATTTCATGGCCTGTTAAAAGTAAAAGTGTGGTTATGTCGCTTAAACTCATGGTTTTGAGTATAATTAAAGTCTGAGTGTATAAATTGGTCATTCAATTCACATGCCATTTAAATCTGGACTTGCGTTTCATCAAGGACTTGAGACCTGTACCAAAGACTTGGATATGGTTCATTCAAGCAATTAAGGTCTTGTCTTACTAAGTAGTCACGTTTTTTTTCGCTTGAAGGATTAAAGGCACACATCAGAAATTTGAATACGGTTTGATCAAGTAACTAAGGTTTTGTACTACCAAGTAATCACGTTTTTGTTCGCCTAGGGGACTTCGAACCCCTGTCCTCCCAGCGGAAGCCAAAGACCCTAGCCAACAGGACTACCCAGTTGGTTAGTAGGTCGAAAGTTTGCCATGAAATAAATAATTTTTTTGACTTAAAATTTCTATTTTAGCCTCAATTTAAAAAATATCCATTAGAAAACAATCACATTGCAGTAAATATTCTTATTCACAAAAACTTGAAATACTTTCAGTGATATAGAACTTCCATTGAATCACAGCTAAAGAAAATCGAATGAAGACCGTACAAATAATTTCATTAAATTTTAAAAACAAAGTAAAATTTCAAAAATCATAGAGCCATTGGCTATTTCTTTAGTGTTTAAATACATGATAAAAACATCATTAAAATTAATACCATTGCCCTTGATATTCACAACAATATTAAACTCATTATTTAATGAGACTAGCCACTGGACAAGTAAGTAAAATGAAATTAAAATTTTAAATCCATAATTTCGATGACAAAAAACTCAATAATTTTAGCCCATAAATTAATATGAAAGTCCTTTAAAGCAAAAAAGTAATTGAACATTGAACCAAAAATATGGGTTGGGACCCAAAATTAAACCATAGAAAATATTGTTTGGATTTCTACATAATATGTCCTAAATAACCCCAAAAATCCGTACAAATATCTAGGGGTGTTAATCGAGCCTAATTTACACATAAACAAGCTGACTCGTTTAACTATTTATTCATAAATGAGCTTAAAATAGTGTTCAAACTTGACTTGATTAACAGCCTTACAAACATCATACCTATTGTTAACCCTTCATTAAACAACAAATACTTTACCGAAACACGATCGAACAACAAAAATGGAGTTTGGGTTCAAATCTTGCTTGACTCCATACCCGGGCATGTTTGGAATGTTTTTTGGAATGAGTTTGGATTGACTTGATGAAGTCTGGGTTTGATCCAAAGATGAGATTCAACTTTTAATGTTGTTCATACCCATGTTTGGTATACGCAGGGATATATGATTATTATGGTAATATATTTATATATAAATGACTATTTTGCCCTTTACCTAATTTGTATATATAAGGTATATAGGATATATAGGGATATAAATGTCATTTATATGTTAAACCCCCAAATCCATATATGAAATCCCCATTGGATTTCATAAAACCCATAAATGAGGGTTTCATGACCGGGCCGGGTTTAGAATACTATCCATATTTTACACATACCAAATATGAGTTTAAGAGGGTTTACTCCTTAACCCATATTTCCAAATTCCCCCAAACCCCCTAACCAAACACACCCGAATGCTCTTGATTCTATATCCCTTCCGGTGCTTATTGAGTCCAAAATTTTAACTTTATTATAGCAGTCAAGGTCATTTTAAGTGATTACACTGAAGAGGGAGGTCAGTGTAATTGTGTAAATAATAGGGGATTCAATGAAATTTAAGAAACATAAAGAGGGTGTCAGTGTAATTTATCCTACCAATAATGATGTACAACATTTACTCCCAACACTCACACCATTATCATCGTTCATGTACTTCGTGTGTTGGAATCACACCAAAAACGACGTCGCCTACACCTCGAAAAATGTGACCGTTAAACTTCTCATTTTGAACATCGCATGTGTGTCATACAACACTACTTCCGCGCGTACCCTCCCCTCTGTATCCTCTCTGTTCTGTTCCCTGTACTCGCCTCTCTGCACAAACTTGTCGGTTTCTCTTTTTCTGACTATATTCCATCATGGTGTTCTTCACTTCGTCTTCTCCTCCCTGAAGCCCTCCTCCCCCTCCCCCTCCCTCTCTCTCTCTCTCTCTATTCCTTTTTTCTCCATAAGTATAAGATGTATAAATGTGAGATATAGAGATATATATCTATATGTGTGTATTTTACAGGTTTGAAATTCGAACCCAGGAAAACCCACATTGATCGAAGCCCTAGAAAATAAAAAAAATATCGTATCATGGGATGTGCTCAATCGAAGATTGATAACGAAGAGTCAGTTTCAAGATGCAAAGACAGGAGGAACTTGATGAAAGAAGCTGTTTCTGCTAGGAATGCTTTCGCTTCTGGGCATTCCGGCTACGCCATGGCCCTCAAGAACACCGGCGCCGCCTTGAGTGACTACGCCCATGGCGAAGTCGAAGAAAGGCACCACCTAGTGGGGCCCAGTGGCATTGGTGGTGATCCTTCTTCGGATCAGCCACCGAAACCGCCACCGCCACCGCCCTTGATGGAATCACAACTCCCACCACCGCCTCCGCCTTTGCCGAACTTCTCTTCGGTCACGCCGCTTCAGCGTTCCCTGACCATGCCGGCGTTCTCTGTCTCGAAAATAAATCGGAAAATGAACAGTGTTGCCATTGCTGAGGATGATGAGGAAGTTGAAGAAGTTCCTGGTGATTTGCAAAGGCGAAAAGGGCGTAGTGTGTCTCGGGAGATTGAAGCGGAGACGCCGGTGACGCCGCCTTCACCGCTGCAAACCCCGGTCCCACCGCCGCCGCCGGAGTCAAAAGGGATGGCGTGGGATTATTTCTTTATGGTGGAGAACATGCATGGACCATCATTGAGGGAGGCTGAAGATATTATTGAGGAAGAAGTTGAGAATGTGGTTGAAAATGATGGTGGCGTTGAGCCGAAGACACCGGAGAAGGTGGTGATGCAGGGGTTTATCACGGAGGAGGAGGAGGAGACGCCGGTGGTGGAGAAGCAAGAGAAACAGTTTATTCATTCGAATACCGCGCCCCCGGTACTAAAGGGTGGGAACAACGCTATTAAGGTTGGGTCTAGTGTGGATTTGTTGAAGGTTTTGGGTGATGTTGATGATCATTTCTTGAAGGCATCAGAGAGTGCCCAAGAGGTCTCGAAGATGCTTGAGGCAACGAGGTTGCACTATCACTCCAATTTCGCCGATAATCGAGGTGATTGGTTCTTCTTTTTGAGGATCTGTGTTGAATTAGTTTAGATTAAAATGTGTTATTTTGAGTTTCTGCTGATCTTCCAAGTACATTGTTTGAATAACTTGCTGACTTACTATAAAAATCTTTTCCTATTCCATGGCGAAATTTCTGAAGTTGCAGTAAAATTTTTGCGGATTCAATTTGGGAAACCTGTCCAATACCCAACTTTATGCAGCTAGTTGCCTAACTAGAAAACATGACTGGTGTTCTGTCAAATGTGAAGAATACTATTTGTATTCCTGGAATTCCATACAGGCGATTTAGGTTCCTGTCAGAATGATGGATTCTGCAATTCAATGGATTCAGCAAAATGATTGATAGGATGTGATAATATGAAGCAGCCTAGATAGTCTAACCCGCACAAATTTGCTTTCTTCCAAAACAATCAAATACGTGTACTCAAATGCACATCTACTGACTTTTAGGAATTCTTATATTATTCTTCTTGAACAATTGTGATGCCCACAGAGACGAATTAAATGGGCTTACAAGTTCATACGAGTGTGTGAGAACCATGCTTTATTATCACAACAGTATGTGTGAGCAATTTGTTGGCATTGACTTGGACCTAAACAAATTGTAGCTTTATAGATTCTGCAATTTTATTACCTTTCCTTGAAATAAGAAACCATGCAAAATAAAAGACCATCCTAATTTTCTAGCAAAGTTTACTTTCAGTTGATTTAATGGTCTATTATGTGAACTAGCGATTAGGATCTGTTGTTCATTTGTTTATAATCAAAGTTCCATACTTCTTGCTAATCATACCAAAGGAGATGCTTGTATGTCGAGAAGGTGGTACACCCATTCGAAAAATTGCACAAGGCATGGCCATCTCAAATTAGCGTTTGGAATCTTATATTTTCCCCCTTCCTTGTTGATATTTACAATTGGATAACTTTTAAGTGGAAGAGTTTGTTCTTCTATTTATCTGTTTCTAACAATTGTTGAGCTTGTGACATGATTTTGGAGGTTTGGCGGCCTTTTGAAGATGGGTAGGTCTGTAGTACGGTATTTTTCTAAACTAGTGGATAAATTTCCTCTGCCTCCTCTCCCCCTGTATATACATCTGCATGACAGTTTTATCCAATAACGAGGCGTAGTGTCATATTCAGCAATATTCCTTCTTCTTCCCCTGCTTAATTCCTTGAGCGACACATAATGGGCCAACACTTCTTTGGTGAAAATAAGAAGCAATTTGGGAACTGTTGGGCGCGATGCACACCGACACGCATACTTATACTGTTTCATCACGAACCTTGGTTATTTTTGAGAATGCAAAAGTGAAGTGCATGAGAACTGCCAGCAGTGCATGTTCGGAGTTCCGTTTGGATCACTGTTCTGTCTGTTATTCTTTTGCACAGCGGTCCCAATTCCAAATAAAGGAGAAAAATTGCGTTGGGTAGCTAACAGGTTGCAAAAAACTTGATTGACTCAATATGAACATGAATTTTAGCATGGCGTTATATGCTCTCACTTCATCCATTGGTTGAATAGTGTTAACAATGACTAGGTTTTATAGATGAGCTTTTCCTCCACTGGTCATAATGGGAACTTGCCACTACTTTGATAGACACAATCCATTTCATCTCAAAACAAATTACTATGCTTTACTTCTTGCAGGACACATTGACCATGCAGCAAGGGTAATGCGAGTTATTACATGGAATAAATCATTTAGAGGTATACCCAATGGTGATGGTGGGAAGGATGATTTTGATTCAGAAGAGTATGAGACACATGCCACTGTTTTGGATAAGTTACTAGCATGGGAGAAAAAGTTATACGAGGAAGTGAAGGTGCATTGCGTCATTTGATTTGGTTTTGGTATTCTCTTTTTATCTATTTTTGGGGTGTGATTGTGGTTAATACTAAGATAGGGCCCTCCATAGTTTTGAATCTTATGTTTTCTCATGTGTTAGTGCACGATAAGCAACTGTTTTGCAGTGACCTAGCCGCTTCCCTTCACTACATATATGTCTGCTATGCCCTAAGTTGATGTATGCAAACCTGAATTTTAATTCATCTTGGTTATATCCTTTTTGGAATTCTATTCTTAGTTGCTTCATGCTGATAGGCTGCTGAGCTTATGAAGCTTGAGTATCAGAGGAAGGTCGCCCTTTTGAGCAAGCTGAAAAAACGCAGTGCTAGTTCTGAGTCGTTAGAGAAGACGAAAGCTGCAGTTAGTCATTTGCATACAAGATACATAGTTGACATGCAGTCTTTGGATTCAACGGTCTCGGAAGTAAATCACATACGTGATGATCAATTGTATCCAAAACTTGTTGCTCTGGTTCATGGGTAAGTTTCACTGCTAGAAAAATGTCCTCTCATCTTAATAGTTTGTGGCCATTCTCTGTCCAAAAGTTTGTTATACGGTTTATGCCTTCAGTTGTCTCTTGCATTAAGCATCAAGAACTTCATGGCATTAGTTCTATGTCGTGACAAACATTCCAGCAAGAGTCCATTATCTTGTTGGGTTACTATTGCTGTGTTGAGTTATGTCATGGATTTCTGTTTGCCTCAACCTGAAAACATATGAAGTGAATATAATGGGCAGCAGCCTAAGCAGTTTACTATATACTGCTTATTTGGTAAAGTCTCTCAAAGGTAATGAAGAGACCTTAGTCAAACTTCCCTGATAAAATAATACTTCTGTCTGTTGGATGAACTTGAATATTAGCAAACTTTCAGCAATACTTTAATGTCAGCACTTTGGTTTTAACACACCCAACCCCCTTCCAGAAACTTTATACAGTATGTGTAATTTACCAAGAATAAACTTCTTTTGTTTCAATTGCCATTGCTTATTCAAGTCTACCTCGTGGATTTGTTCCTAAACCACAGGGTCGTTATTGTTTTGTGTTTTGTATGTATTTTGTTTCCTACTTCTATTCAACCTAATTCACCACCAGCTGATAACTAAAGTGGTATATGCTCCAGCCTATTTCCTAGGGATGTGGGGAGGAAGGGGCTAGCCCATAGGCTAGTCTTGGAAGCACAATGTTTAACAAGAATTGTCACTTACAAAATACTTTTAGCTTAGAGTTTGGTGATTTTTCCCCTGGTATTGATCATTTCCTGTGAGATTTCTTCCAATACCTTTTCTTTTAATTTCATTTAGAAGCATATATGCCCTTGTGTGAAAGTGAAGAAAAAAGTATTCAAGGAATCAAGGGAGTTTGGATTTAGATCAATCTACCTATTTGTTACTTAGTTCTACTGAAGAGGAGTGAGAACCTCTTCTTTGTGTCCAATTCTCATTATCAGATAGATAACTTAGTTCCACAAGTAAGATGGTCAATGTAGTGTATTCACTTGACTTATTCAAAGTATGATCTTATCATACTTTTAGTAAATGGAGTTTATCCTATTATATTATGGAAAATTGGTTGAAGTTGTTCTAGCTTGTACATGTTTTAACTGCAAGGTGGGCCTAATTCATATGGGGTGATTTAGCACCATTGTTTGGATAAAAGAATTTGGTGTTTAGTTTGGAATTGAACCTTTGCAGGGGAGTTCAATTTTTGGTGTGTATCACGGTTGATGTATAGGCCATTTACTAGCCCCTTGATGTTTGGCACGACCATGGCATCCGGGTGACTTGCCCAATGGCGGCCCATACTAAGGCCAAGGTGGGGGTGTGCTTGGCTAAGCAATCCCAATGTACATGACGAGTCCTAAAGACTTGGTTGAGTGTTGGTTTTGGTGTTTAAGTGGTTGGAGACACTTCAGTCGGTGGTTGGTAAGGTCGATTGCTGAACAGTGCACCAGCGGACTAATCTGCAAGCTCATCGTGTAGAAATGCAAAGTGATGTGCAATAGTCGTAGTTTTGTAAATATTTATTGTGATTTCTCAGTTTTCCTGATGTCCACTTGACACACTAGCCTTGACAGACAAAAACAAGGTACAACACCAAGAAACCTGCCCTGGATGAGGCAAGGCATGTAAGTCCAAGATCCAACAAAATGTGGGACCGAGCATTGGTGGTAATTGTCAATGGTGGAAGCCCCACACATGATTGAGGAATGATTGAGGAAGGCAATACATTGTGCGCATGATTGGGCACAGTAAAGCAAAGTTGTCTATGTGGACTTAAGTAAGGTATCTTGCATGCTTTGAAAACTAAGTTATGGGTTGGGCATGGCTAGGCACGTTGTCAAAGACAAAGCAGATGCTGCACGCTGATGAGGATGACATTGGATGACTATGCACGTAGTCAAGGACAGTTGGTAGCTAACTCATGAGGCAGTTATTGAACACAACTACTCCAGCAATGTTAGGGCATTTTTTATTAGTTTAAATGACCTAGTGGTTTGTTGTAAAACCACCCCAATCCATTGTGGCAAGATATGTATTGTGCCAACACTTCCCAGCAGTTGGGATGTAAACTGCATAGTGTTAGTTGGCCAAGGCTAGTTGGTGACAGCATAGCCTAGGTAGTTGGATCGTAATGGCCACTGTAGCTTATAAAGGTTGCTTGGGTCTCGAGTCACCCAAGAGGGAAAGGGTAGATGTTTTGTAACAAACCCTTATTCGGATTCCTTTTATTTTTGCTGAGGAAGTTAACTCGTGTTTTCCTTAAGTTTGATGTTTTATTTCTAACAAACTCTTGATTATGTGTGACTGAGACTAAGTGTGTGACTTAGTGTCATCATAGAAGCAGGAATTTTGGAGTGATTTTGACCTCTAACCACTGATAATTGGTAGCTATCTATCTACTGTCCCTGTCCGGTTTGACGGTTTATTTACAAACCGGACGGTTTTAACGGTTCAACACCGGTTCAAGTAAGCAAACAGTCTAACATCATAACTAGATTGGTTTAGGGTCCGTTTACCAGGTTGACTCACCGGTTCAGCTCTGATTACACTGTTTGCTAGGGTCTGCAGTCACCCATAACAGACCCTTGTAGGATTCCTTTGGTACTTGCCCCAGAAGTAAAACGATAGCAACATAAACCTGTAAGCTCGTGTGCTTGCCTTGTGTTTGATATTTTGTCTCTGAGAACCTCTTTAGTCTGTGTTGGCTAAGACCAAGTGTGTGACTTAATGCCATCATCAAGACAAAAATCTGAATGACTTTAATACCTATGACCTATCATAATGTATTTCAATGAGGAAACGGACTTCCCAATTGTGGCAGGAGGAGTGTGATTCAATCAAGGCACTCTACGTATTTTGAAATTTTCTTGTGGTCACCAATTAGCTTGAGTGGTGGCAAAACAAGATTTACGTAGGTAACACTAAGTGGTTGGCAGAAGTAGCTGGGTGAAGACTTAGGTTCATTGAATTGGGTTTGGCTGAGATTTTAGCTTGAGTGATATTTTCTGTTGGAAAATGCTATTTTTACCTAGTTTGAGAACGTAATTCACCACAGTTGTTGAGTGGGAAGTTGGTCCCATCTGACTTTGGGATTCACATCTGAGCTAATGGTTGCAATAAATTAAGTCCATTAATCTTGTCCCCAATTTAGGTCCAAAGGGTATTGCTCTTTTCTGTTGGGTTTGGGTGTGTGTGTGAGTATATAGTGGTGCTCACCTCTTCTCCTTTTAAAGAGTTGAGTTGAGTTACCAGTTAGGATTAAACATATGTAAAAAAAAAAGCAGTGTTTGTCCGAAGCGCCTATTGCGTGCATGTGCCCCAAACGCTCTCGGCGTGGCTTGGCTTCGGGATGCGCCATGAGGTGTCGGTCTCTGACCTAGCCGGGGCTGGGATTCCCACATCGGGAGTTTTTGGGTGTGTGTGTGAGTATATAGTGGTGCTCACCTCTTCTCCTTTTAAGGAGTTGAGTTGAATTACCAGTTAGGATTAAACATCTGTAAAAAAAAAGTCTTGGTTAGGACAAGGGTGCATGTGTATAACTTCTCAAAAAACGCTTCCATAGTAGTTGCTTTTGTGGAAATCCTGCGACAAACTTTAGCCATGTGCTGGTCAATTGTAAAATCGTCTTGAGATTTTTAATTTTTCCTAGTTTTCCGCCTTGGAGTTATTTGTGCCATTGAAACATTCATTTATCTCATCTTTTGTTTTATTACATAACTTAATGTTTCAAGTATGCCGCTGCAGTTATCCATCCTTTCCCGATGTTATTCCATGTCATGTGTAGTTCCTTGTTACGTTAGTAATTTTATCTGAGTTTCTGATCTTATACGACTTGTAGGTTTCTTTCTTTTGAGTGGTTGTGGCAAACTGATTATCTTAATGAATGCACTAATGTCTAAAGCAGTACAGTAATTAAAACAACAACATATTTTAAAACATGGTTATTGATCTGTTTTTTCAGTCTATTACTCTATGATCATTAATATGTAATATCTAAATTGTAGAATGGCCAAGATGTGGGAATCCATGTGCATACATCACGACAACCAACTGTCATGATGTATCCATGTGCATACATGGTTATTGATCTGTTTTTTCAGTCTATTACTCTATGACCATTAATATGTAATATCTAAATTGTAGAATGGCCAAGATGTGGGAATCCATGTGCATACATCACGACAACCAACTGAAGATCGTCACAGACCTCAAATCTCTTGATGTCTCTGGAGCTCCCAAGGAAACCAGCAAACATCACTATGAGCGCACTGTCCAGCTTTGGAACGTTGTTCAAGAATGGCATTTGCAATTTGAGAAGCTTGTGACTAATCAGAAACAATACATCCAAGCCCTTAATAGCTGGTTGAAGTTAAATCTCGTCCCCATTGAGAGCAGCTTGAAAGAGAAAGTGTCGTCACCACCAAGAATCCAGAATCCCCTGATCCAACCCCTCCTCCATTCCTGGCATGACCATCTGCAGAAGCTTCCTGATGAGCTAGCCAAAGGTGCAACTTCCTCCTTTGCTGCTGTGATAAAGACCATCATTGTTCATCAAGAGGAAGAAATGAAGCTGAAGGAAAAATGTGAAGAAACCAGGAAAGAGTTCTTGCGTAAGAGCCAGGCATTTGAGGATTGGTATCAGAAGTACATTCAACGTAGAACTCCACTTGATGAAACAGATCCCGATAGAGTTGCAGAAGCTAATCCCAAAGACCCCATTTTGGAGAGGCGGATTGTGGTGGAGAGCTTGAAGAAGAGGTTAGAAGAGGAAATTGAAGCTCACCAAAAGCACTGTGCTCAGGTGAGAGAGAAGTCATTGGGCACTCTCAAAATTCGGCTGCCTGAGCTCTTTCGGGCTATGTCAGACTACTCGCATTCTTGCTTGGATGCTTATGAAAGTTTGAGACTAGTCACACAATCACAGAACCCCAACGGTGGTCGTTCATGATGATCTCTAAGCTCAGTTATCAGGTAATTTTTGTTTTCTGTCACTTAGTATGGACTAAATGAGCTGTGTAGTATATGGTTTTTGTGTGTTGTCTGTCACTTGTCACTGTGGTCTAGCATTTTAGCATCAACAATCTTTTTTCGCTCCTTCTTGAATGCTCTTATACCCCATAAGATGCCTTCATCAAAATCCGTGGACTCGAAGGCCTTTGTTAGGAGGAGAAATTACTTGATGATGCAGCAGACTTTAGTCCCCTTCTTGGTTTGAATACAGTATTGTGAAGATTGTGGGATCAGTCTTGAGTACTGATGTTCTTACCATGTCCTCTATGTCTTGAGTTCAATGAAGCCTGGTGGCCCACCATGTGGAGCTTCATGGGCAGCCCAATAGCCTGATGGATAGAGCCATGGGTGTTTTTGCCCCGATTGATCAGCACAATTAGCCCATGAAAGAAATTTGCCAACAGCCCCGACAGATCCAAAAAATTGCTTGTAGTTGTCTTAACTTGGTGGTAACAACACAAAATAAACCTGTTTAAAGACCGATTAGTATCTCGTTGAAGGCTCATTAAGACTGGTAAAATAGATCAGTCATGGTTTTCCTTTCTTCGAACGGGCTGGTCCGTCTTGATGACCGTGTACCCGGGCAAGCATAGCTCGGTTCAACTCAATGCCAACCCTTAGTACCTGGGTTGATCAAAATATTTGACCAAAAACATGCATAAAATGATGGGCCGTTTGGCTTATTTTTCGATCAATTTATAATTATTCAAGTTAATGTGCTCTAAGTGCTTAAGGTCTCTCTTTTTTTCTACCTGACAAGGGAAACACCTCTTTTTGCAGATGAGAATAGTATCATGGAGGTGTCCTTGTTGTCACGATCCATTGAGATTCAATCATTTATCGGGAAAAAAAAATGGAAGTGATTTTATAATATGCCTACAGAGTTAAATGAGGTTGGGAATGCAGATTTGTGGAAGTCCATTATCTTGGACATGAAAGTATTAAATTCCAAACTAAAAATATTCAAATATATAAATATATTCAAATTAGGTAAGTAAATTTATAATATAAAACAAGATAGGTTTTAATAAGTTTATCAGACGATTTTAAACAGATTCATTCAATAATTATCAACATTTTTTTCAAAATCATTCACATTATATTGTGTTTTTTAGCACATGTTATCTCAAGTGTCTTATAAATTGTATTTTGGTAGGGTGCACCTAGGCAAGGCAATGTTCAAGAGCCCAAATAGCAAGATATTGTGATAGTGTGACCGACTTCGTCTAAAGAATCGATTAGTATTTAATTTCGTGTGAGGCAATGACTTATATCACTTGTAGGAATGATATAATACTAATTCATGTTTTACACGGCCAAGGAAGCAACGGGTTTTAAATCTCATTGTAACTTGGTCATTTGGAAGAGATTTTCAATCTCTTTTTTTGTGCGGGAAAGAAGCAAAACCAAGCCGAGTCATTAGGAGAGTAAGCTCTATCCACGTGTCAAGCTGAATAAATGATCATATATTATGTTTCATTTGAGTTTTGTAGAATTTTTCATTGCTATCGGCTCGCAACTTGAAAAAGGAAAGAGTCAATCTTAGTACCGTCACTCAACAGGTAAAGTTATTCTAGAGGTAACAAATTAATCTTTCCACTTGAGAATACTCTAGGGATAACAAGTTTGATGGGTTCTTGATGATATTTTTTTCATTTATATACTTAAAAGGAGATTGCCAATTGTCAAATAAAGATATACATAGAAGGGAGATGAGAGAAATTTCTCGATGAATGATGATTGAAGATTGTAATATATATTTTTAAAAAGATAATATTAGACTATTATTTTTTTTAACAGAATTCGACAAGCACATCAATCTAGTATGAAATGACACTATCTTAGTGAATTCCAAAAGTCAACCTTTTGGTTGCATTATTAACCTAAAACCTCTATTACTCATAGCTATATAAAAAAATAAAAAGTGATTGTTTTTCTAACATTCACACAAACTCCCTATAGGCCTAGATGGGTCATGGCCTGCAACTTTTCATATTTTCAAAAGGTTTGTTCATTGGGGTGTGCATACATGTTGAGTTTTTTTTTTTAAATAACATTATTATCCTCAACATTTAGTAGAATGTTAAAAGATTTATAAACTTTATGTTTCTTTTAAATTGAATTTTCTGAAAATGTTTAGGTAATATTACACCAATCAAACTAATATCTTATTTTGCATTCGTGAACCTGTGACATACAATATTTGAATTTATAAAAAACATTCCTCCCAATTTCGTCATTCTTAAGCGATGTTGATAGTATTCGAATCTTGACAATAATGCCTTAAAATAGTGTAAATTTTACCACTAGGTTCAAACACCAATTACAAGTCTATAAATTTTGGACATCCACTTCCTAGAATGA
>CM042186.1:38255550-38277883 GCA_023539305.1 Ilex asprella | reverse complement strand
ACAACAACAACAAAAAATTGTTTGTTAGACATAATTTATTGATTTAATGCATCATAATCACTAACTATTGATAAGTAAGGGGTCACAACCAATAATTGAGTTTACGGTCAGGATTTGGATATTTATGAATTTGTGGGTCGTGTGTTTTCACACGGTTCTCGATGTGCTACCATAGGTGTCAAATCAACAATACGGTGCGGCTCAAGGGGCACTATCGTAGGCGCCAGCACCGATGAAAGTTTCCTTCCCTATTCTCCATATGAATTTAGACTACGATCCTCTGGGATCGGAGATTGGGGGAAAAAGTCTCTCCAATATCTATAAATAATTAGGTCAATAAATATTCAAATACCATTTCTCTTAAAATCATTTGGTTTTGCTTTTGATCTTTTGTTTATTGTTGATAGTCTTTTTATCTGCATAAGTAGTGTAGGAAGAAGATTAGTCGAGATGTGAGTAAACTAGTCCGAACACTCCTGACTGTTAAATCACAATTTTTTTTTTTTTTTGAAATTGTGGCATCATTGTGGGATTTTCGTTGGTTGCTTCAATGATTGCCCAAGTCTTAACAAACTAATATGAAAATATTTTGAATATAACTTAAATTTCGATTAGTTCAAATCAAAAACTAATCAACCGATCAAACTCATTTAATAAAATGATTGATAGAAAATAAACCGTATATGATAATAATTTAGTTGTATCTAACTTATATAAAGTACGAACCACTACCAAACAAATTCCAATAGCACACAACTATGAATAGATTGAATATGTACTAATTTACCCCATTTTTTGCCTTCAAATCTGTTGGGATAAGACTAATTTTAATGCTAATTATAGCATATTCCCTCAAAGAATTTTTTATAAGACATCTTGCTACATTTTCTTTTGTCCATTTGGGCCAAGCCTAACTACCTATAAACCAAAGCCAAGCCTAACTACCTATATAAAACAAAGCCAAGCTTAGTCCCTTCCCAAATTCCTCCTCACAATCCTTGCACAGATCAAAAGCTTCTTCAGGTGTAGAAATTTTCCTCCTGTGCTGCAAATGGACATCAGAAACTGGCACAAATCTCGAAGCAAAAGCGTCCAATTCGGCCGAAAATTCTTTCGGAGAGAGTATGAATCAAACCCAATGTGGGTAATTTTTTGGAGGAAGATCAGAAGGGTGAAAAAGAAAAATTCCAGTTCTTCTGTCCCAATGCCTCGAGCTTCATATGACCCAAACACTTATCTGCAGAATTTCGACGAAGGATCGATTCTCACAGAGCCTGATTATCTCTCTAGATCTTTCTCAGCTCGTTATGCTGAGCCGTCATGGAGATTTCTTAAGGATGAAGAGGTGATGGATCGATGTTGAGAATTATCATTGTAATGACTCACAAGAGATAAGTAATAGACTGTATTTTCTCGTGAATTGAGTGATGATGTTCATATGTAGACTTGGCAAGAAATATTGAACTTTGTTGAGTAAAAATGGCTCCTCTCCTCCTTTATTTTTTCTTTTTTCTTTTTTTCTATTTCAATCCATAATTTTGTTTTTTCCCTAAAATTCTTAACTCGACAAAATCTTAACCTCAACTATTTAGGGTCGGTTACATGAATTACATTTCTTCATTGCGCCCTATCAAGGGTCACATGTTCCGCTAAACTAAAAATATATTGGATCTGACAAAAATTTTATGATAGTTGTTAGTTACCTATTGCAACTTTCCTTTTATTCGAACCTGCGAATTTAACACAAGCAAAGTTAACTGTTTTTTTTTTTTAAATATGTTATGCAAAACATTATATAAAATAAACAACTAATTATAAACCTTCTGCAGCCTGAAGTCTGATTGATAAATTTGCTTGCCAGCTGAATCAAACAATTTTCTATGAAAGAAACTCTCGTTCCCCTGTCCACAAATTCTTTGCTTCGGTTCCAAAGCAAAGCTGTCATGTTGAACCACCAAGGTGGTAGTTTAGTTACCTTCGGTAAAAAGTGAAAGTCTCGCCCTTCTCTAACGTGGGTTCGAATCCGTTTATGGTAGTAGTTTATGTAAATTAGATACTAGTGAATGTCCAATTTATTCTCGGTGGTGTTGTGATGACAGGTTCGATCATCCTATATCTAAAACTATAACTTAAATCAAATACTCTACAACGAGTGAGAATCTCAAAATAACGTACTGGTAGTTTTTCCCAATTTTCACAATAACAAAAAGAAAAAAGGAAAAACTATTGATTCAAGACTAATGACGTGTACACCACTTTTGTGCGTTGTCCTTCACCAAATGACGTGGTACAATTATAATCATTAGATGTATAATAAAGTCAATGAAACTTATGGATGTAATTGTTGGCATTGAGGTGATCAAGAATGGAGCAAAAAATTGCTCTTGGATGGACACACTATAATTATAAATTTTAATTTTTTTACTCGAGAAAAATAATGTCATATATTTTTACCTTTTTACATCATATTTAATACCTAAAAATTTATTAAACAGAAACTGGCCAAAAGTCAATATAAATGGTCTACGCGAACAAAAAATAACAAAATAAAAATAAAAATTACATATAACCCTTTACAAAAAATGAGACTGGGTAGAATCATTTACAATTGATTCGATGAGTTTTCATAAGTTGAAAACATTGCATAATGATTTCATTATCAATGTCATCAAAAATGTATTTCTCTATATAAATAATCAAGTTATCGATCATTAGTGTGTGTATTTTGAGTATTAGTATGTGTCTCTGTGTTTTTCAAAAAAAAATTTAAAAGATAATTAATATATTTTTATCTCATTACTAAGGCCAGTAATCGTCAACCAGACCAAGTTCTCCCCTCCGATGTAAGAAAATATTCATTACAACAACAATAGTATCAAATGACAAGGGGAAGTGGTATCATCGATTAATAATACTAAAATAAATAAATAGACCCTACTAAAATTTATAATTAATCTATCATGTAAATAAATAAATTTTTACTCTTTTATCATATAAATTCAAATAGAATTCATCTTACTTATTTAATATTTTATTATTAAATAGTAATATCAAATCATCCCTCGTCACCATTGCATTGAATATTTATATTTACTCCCTCTAATTAAGGGTGTTAATCGAGCCCTTGTCGAACCTTTGTCGAGCTTAATTTACACATAAACGAGCTGGCTCGTTTAACTATTTACTCTTAAACGAGCTTAATATAGTGTTCAAGCTTGACTTGATTAACAGCCCTACCTCTAATACACACTTTCTTGCTAGAGTGAATTTCGGTTCTCGTCATCCATACCGGGTCCAAGTATACCGAATCGGTTTATTGGATCCGGAAAAGCATGCCGTGCAATGGTAGGCGCAGTACACCATAAAGTCGTAAACCAGTCATGGGTAACGGATTCGCAGTATAAAAGGCCAAAAGAGACTGATGAACCCTAATCTTTTATCTCTTGTCTCAACAAGCTCTCTTCTCATCTTCGCTCCCTCGAAATCCCCCATTTTTGATTCACATCGATCTGTTTGATTGCAGAGAAACGGATAGTTGACTCTCGATCTCAAGCCCTCTGCTCATAATCGGTGCCTCACAAACCCTACTTTTTACTCTCATCTGTCTGGAATTGATTTTTTTGGTTGCAGAGAATCAGATGTTGGTAAACATATAGGACGATTAGGTTTTGCATGGTGGTGATTCAAACAGAAGAGATGGTGGAGGAGAGAGGACAGACAAGGAAACGACGTCGTCTTACCTGGGACGTCGCGCCGTCCGATCGACCAGAGGTTGGTTTGGTTTCGGACCACGTGTTGGAACTAGGGTTAGAGTTTTCCTTCCAGAGGGAAAACGTTGGGGAATGAGGGAAGAGAGAAAAATCTACGATTTTATCTTGGAATTAGCGGTTTTTTCTTAACTGACATGGATGGGAATGGTTCTTCGGTGCGTCTTTGTAGGCTCAGGGTGATGTTCGGCCTCCTGTGTTGCGTCGGAATGTCTCACCGCCAAAGAGGAACGATGATAAGGAGGGTCATTACGTGTTCAGTCTCGGGGAGAATCTAACCTCAAGATGTAAGTATTTGCTTGTTATATTCATTCAATATCATATTTTATTTTGGTTTTCCTAAATCTTAATTGTTATTTTCTTTCTGCTGGTTTTTTGTTGATATTGCTACATTTCAAATATCCACAATTTTGCATCGATTTCGCTTAGTTTATCCTCGAAATTTTTGCAATTCCTGGGAATTACATGGATTGAGATGCATATTTTTTTCCACACCCTTTTGTATGCACCCTTTTTCCTTGCTCTGTCCTTTTGACAAGACGAATGAAATGGAATGTTTAACTTGGATGCATTATGTGCATGAGTGTTATATTATATGGATATTCGAAACAATGGCTTTCTTTGAACAAATTAACTCAATGAAGTCATGAAGTTTAGTTACTCGTTTTAGTGGCTTGAGTGGTGATTTTAACAGACATTTCAAGAAAGAAAAGAGAAGGAATAGTGACAAATGTTGAAGCTACTAAACTGACTGGATACATAGTCATGCATTTTTTTGTTGATTGATGTGTTTTTATTCCACGTATGACTTTTGTTTTTTGTAATCACTATGGTTTACAGATAAAATACTCAGCAAGATGGGTGAAGGTTAGCTGTCAAGTGCCTGCTGTCTGCAAAATCTTATATTTTTGACATTCTTCTTGTATCAAATCAGCAAATTGCTAGTGCTGTAGGCACATTTGGCCGAGTTTTGGAATGTTGGGACCGTCAAACACGAGAATATGTGGCAATCAAAGTTGTTCGAAGCATTCGCAAATACCGTGATGCAGCAATGATTGAAGTTGATGTACTTAAACATATTGCTAAGAATGATGGAGGCGGGTCACAGTATGTCTCCATTTGCTTTCATTTCGAAGTGGTTTTTTAGTTTATGTTATGACATTTTCCAACCTTCTCCATCCTCCTTGTGTGCAGTTGTGTACAGATTCGAACTTGGTTTGATTATCGCAATCATATATGTATTGTAAGTATCCCAAGTAATTTTTTTTAATTGTGTGCATATTATTTCTGTTCTTTCTACCGTCTTGTCTAATTATATGTCATGTCCTTGAGAATTTGCATATTATAAATAGGTGCCCTAAAAGTTTTTTGGCCATATGTTAAGCATTTAGCACACTCTAGGACTATAACATACTTGCTTTTGGAAAGTTGGTGGCTCTTCGATTTTGTTTTTGTTTTTGTTTGTTATTGGTTGAATTTAAACTTCTGTAGGAATATGTATGGCTGTTGTGATCACAAATAGTTATTGATATTGATTATGGTGGTTGCAACAATTTGTCCATGTGAATTCTATTTATAACTATGGGAACTAAACTTAGAACTTCCTTTGAATGCATTTCAATGGTGTTATCAGGTGTTTGAGAAGCTTGGACCAAGTTTATATGATTTTCTAAAGAGAAATAGATACTGCCCATTTCCTGTGGATCTTGTTCGGGAATTTGGACGTCAGCTTTTGGAATCTGTAGCATGTGTGTGGATTAATCTTGGCCTTGAATATTATCTCGATTTCCGTATTCTTTTCCTTTTCTGATCAATTACCCAGATTTGTTTTTTTGGCATGTTCTTTTTGTCCAGGGTGTAGCAGCAGATTTATAATTGTGAACTTTCTTGTTTAACATTTTTTTTTTATGATTTATCATATCCAACAGATATGCATGATTTACGGTTAATTCACACTGACCTGAAGCCTGAAAATATACTTCTTGTGTCTTCTGAGTTTGTAAAGCTTCCTGGCTGCAAGGTATTTGACCTTCTACAGTTGGAAGACCATTTTATAACTGGGTATAGGCTCTATTATTATATTAAGTAAATTATTGGAATGGTACAGAGGATTGCTTCAGATGAAACACATTTCAGGTGCTTGCCAAAGTCAAGTGCCATTAAGCTGATTGATTTTGGTAGTACTGCATATGATAATCAGAATCATAGCTCCATTGTTTCCACAAGGCATTACAGAGCACCTGAGGTTATTCTAGGTAACTAGTTGCTGTTGGAAAAATGAAATGCATTACTTGTGTTTATTTTTGTTCATGTGAGTTGTGTCCTTGTCTGACAACAAAAAGTAATTGACTGAAAAATTCAGCATACAATAAAGACAGGGATTTCAAAATAGATGACCCTACATGTTGCCTATGAAAACAACTAGTAGTCTATATTGGTTTCACAAAAAACAGTCTCTCCACGTGCAGGTTAAGATTACACATATCTGACCCTTCCTAGAGCATGTAATGGGGAGAGCCAGTGGTGAGAGGAGTCTCATGTGCTGGGTTACCTTAATAATAGTAATGGTTAAGTAAATTGCAGACTTGAGTAATATAACATATAGTTACCAGCCTTTTTATGGTTGCCTCTGCTGTACCACTTTCTAGCAAAGGTTAAGAGTGAAGAAAATATTTTTTAGTGTTTGGAATGCAAATTGACTTTATGTGATTAGTTGTTTTCAGTCAATTATTTTAGTTGCAGAGAAAGATGATTCAACGTTAAGCACTTCCAATATAAACCTAGAGAAACGCGTGAAATTAATTGTTTTTCGTTGAAATATTAGAGTGAAAGTTAAATGTTACCTTGGACAGAAATTTCTTGACACATGAAGTAACAAACCTAGTGGCAATTTGTGCTTTCCAAAATGATGTTGAGCACTTTGTATATGCTGTTGTTACATCGATAAGGAGACTTCTGAGTGCCATTCATGCTGCAGTCTCTTCCAATGCAGGTTCAACCATTTTGAATGAGTTTGCTTCCCTGATTTCCTCTTCCTGTTGCTGTTTCAGTCGCTGTGATTCTACATCTGATTCTTCTCTTTTTCATTTATATTGAAATGAGATCGACTGCTTCTGTCATTCATTTTTCAATTTAAAACACTTATGTGGTGTGGCGGTAATGAGATCAATCAATTGTCTGATTGATCAGAAACTAATTTAAATGGGACTCTGAAATGCATTTTTTTTTGGACTCTGCTTCTCATTACTTTCATCTACTTACTTGTTGCAGGTCTAGGATGGAGTTATCCATGTGATCTATGGAGTGTTGGTTGTATACTTGTTGAACTTTGCTCAGTTAGTGCTGCTTCTCTTTCTCTTTTTTCATCTTCTTCTTCTTCTTCTTCTTCTTCCTCCTCCCTCGTCCAGGCATCATATTTATGGTATGGAACATGTCAGTCAGATGTTCTTAACCTGCATATTGTTCCAGGGTGACATGTTGTTTCAGACACACGAGAACTTGGAGCATTTGGCAATGATGGAGAGAGTATTGGGACCTCTGCCAGAGCAGATGATTCGAAGCACTAAGTAAGTTTTTTCTCTAAAATTTCTGGAGAGACGTGCACCAACTTGTTCCACGAGAATTGTTGCAAAATGAGATGCCTTGTAATGCATTCCTCTTAACATATCTTATATATTGTCCTAAAATGAAGTTGCATGTTTTGGCTTTTGATTATCCATCTGCAGCCAGGGTACTGAGAAGTACTTCAGGCAATCTCGACTGAATTGGCCTGAAGGAGCAGTTTCAAGGGAGAGTATCAGAGCAGTGAAGAAATTAAACCCTTTGAAGGTTTTAATGTTCCCTAACCTATAACATCTTTGATTGTCACCTTTCCTTCCTTTGGTTCAATTTCCTCCCCCATTTAGTAATTAATATATTTTTTGTCTGTCCAATGCAGATCTTGATTCCACAACAAGTAGAGAACTCAAGATCCTCCTTGATTGACTTGCTCAACGGTTTGCTAAAGTTTGATCCATCGGAACGTCTTACAGCTCGGCAAGCTCTTGATCATCCCTTCTTTAAGAATTCAACTTGAAAACAAGCTCCTGGCAAAATATGTTTCAACATGTTGGTCCTGTATGTGTGATTTTGAATAGCTAGGCTCGAGCTATGGGCCCTGACCATTAGCATGTATTGTACAGTAGTATCTTAATGCAATGTTTACTTCTATTGCCAAGTCTATTTTTGTGCTTCGGAAAAGTTAAAATAGAACATGATTAGGAGGCAGTAACACGTTTTGTCGGTTTAATCCTTAAATTATTAATTTGGTCTCTAAAATATATTCAATTTGTGTTTAAATGATTCTTACATAGACAGATCGTTAAGTTTTAGATAGAATAAGATCAAAGTAACATGAATTAAATTTTAGGGATCAAATTAATATAATTAATATAAATTGATAAAAAGATACATTTTAGAGATTAAAATTGATATTAACCATAAAAGTTTAGTTGAGTTGGTGTTTTACATATTGGTGAATCACATCACCAGCTGCTGATGTGCGAGCTTTTTTGGGTAAAATCTTATGCACTCGTTTCAATTGTTTTGTGGTGACAAGCCACCAATTTACCAGGGAAGGCAATGGACTGATTTTCTAGAATTTGTAATGTGTTAGTTGGAATCTATGTAGTTCTTTCAACGATACAGAAAATAAGGTAAAAATATAGTTTAATCTGACGAGGTTACTAAAAACATATAGATTATAATACACAACTTGCATTTAGTATCATACACTCAAAATAGTAAAATCTAAGGGTGATATGTTGGAGCAATCCAACTGTCATGACAGAGAGAGTACATATTTGATGAGTAAATATTAAATTTAACAATGATATCATGTCATCATTGATGACATAGTATTACCAAGCAATAATAAAACTTAAATAGGAAAGGTGAATCTCACTTAGGCTTACATGGCAGAAGGGTGAGGAGTTATTTGTTTACATGACAAGTTAGTTATTGATTTTTGTAGGGTTCATTTACTTATTTTGATGATGCACAAATTAGACTTGTACAAGATCAATAGTCGAATGTATGAAACGATGTAAGTAATGAACAATAAATAAAGTAATCAATGACAAAACAGTAAATAATGAGTCAACACACAGATATATAGTGATTCGGTCTGTGTGACCTACTCCACTCTAAAAAATGGCAACAGTGGTCGGTGACTCTTTATTGATGAATAGAGTAAGAAGGCTTCGGGAGATGTTTGCTCCGCGAGAAATACAATAGTTATGAGAGATAAGCTACATCTATAAGTATAGAGAGGTGTGTTGGGAGCGATGTTGTGAGATCTAGAGGTGTCTTTCCATGTAGAGAGAGTTTACAATATGTATGTATGGTGAGACGATCAGAGAAAGGGGCATTACTTATTTGGTAAGTACAATTAAAATATGATTGATCTTCATGAGTGCATATCCCGATAATTTCTCTCCCACGTGCTCCTATTTTCCCGGGTCCCTTGGATCATGGACTTGGTCGGATGGATAAAATGGGTTTGGGCTGTTTTTTGGCTGACTTGGGCTTAATTGATTTATTGGGCCTGAACTAGTTAGTTTTAGGCTCATTATTTGCCCCTCATATCCCAAGCCTTCGACTATTTACGAGAGAAGGGGTTCAGGGTATGAGCTTCTTTTTCACTTGGGTGAGCAGGAGTTTTTTTGTTCTCCACGGTGCCTTTTCATCTTCAAGGACTCTGTTGAATCTATTGACTCCGGATGTTTTTTTGCATTTTTTTGCATTTCTTTTTCTGGGTTCCGAAAGAATCTTGCCTATATATAGAGGCCTTTAGTCTTCTCTTTTCTAAATCAAAACAAGACCATGGACGTCAGGAGCTCGAAGAAGCTTGGAGAGGACTAGGACGAAGGCGGTGCCCAAGGCGTAGGAGAGCAAATGGGCGACGCCCATGGCATATAAGGCACAAGGGAGGTGCCCATGATGGTGAGGGAGGCTCCCATAGCTCAGAAGGCATCAAGGGAAGCGCCCAAATTAGTGAGGACTGCGTATATGGCTCATTAGGCATCAAGGGAGGCGTCCAAGATGGTGAGGCCGACGCCCATAGCTCAAGTAACATCAAGGGAAGCGCCCAAGTTGGTGAGGGATGGCTCAGGAGGCATCAACGGAGGCGCCTAAGATGGTGAGGCCGACACCCATAACTTAAGAGGTGTCAAGGGAGGCGCCCAAGTTGGTGAGGCCGACGCCCATGGCTTAGAAGGCATCAAAGGAAGTGTCAGGAGCTTGGGTAGTAAAGCAGAGGAGTAAGTGGGTGACGCCAAGGAGCAAGTGGGCAGTGCCCAAGCTAGACAGAGCCAGCTGGGCGGCGCCAGGCTAGGCAAGGCAAGTTGGGCGACACCAGGGGCTGGTTGGCGCCGAGTAGAGTGCTGGACAATGATGAAGAAAAGCTAAAACTTTGAACGGCCACAACTTTGCGCATGGTTGTCTGATTGAAGCGATCTACGACATACAAATCGTCACAGATGGTTAGGTCAACAAAATTTTCCCAAAAAATATTTTTGATCTCTCTGAAATTGAGTTTTAAGCACAAATTAGTGAAATCGACGGTGATAGTAAGCTGTGTGATGTCTTCCCCTCCTCCCAAGAGGGATAGGTTTGATTCCCCCATTGCTTTTCGACCAACGTTTGATGGTCAGGTTATTTCTCGGAACCAAGATCAAGTGATGGCCCCACTCCTTCCCAGACTAAAATTTTTGTGTGTACCAGAGCTAGCCCTTGTTCCGCTATATGAGTTGAGACTCTAATGTGATTTCTACGAGGATTGTAGCTTCACATAGTTGTCATTCTTTGACTTGACTTTGGTCAAGGAGCGACTTTGGAGGCCTGTGACTCTCAGGGATATCAGAGAGGTAGGCACGGGGGCTGTTGAGAGCAGTTGATGTTGGTTTATGAGAGAGTAACACTTCTTAAGGCCGAACTTTTGGCGACTTGTGAAAGAGACGCTTAGTTGGAGATTGAGGTTGCTTGGGACAGAGATAGGATTAAGTCGAGCTTCTTGACAACTCGTGAGAAAATGCGAAACTAGATTCTAAGATTGCATTAGAGCAAAGGTAGATTTAGGCCGAGCTTCTTTGCGACTCGCGAGAGAACAAATCTAGATACTAATAAGATGACTATTTGTGCGAGAACAGAGTCAGAGCTGTAAGCATTCCATGAGAGGGCCACAAGAACTAAGGCCGAACTACGTATAGTCTCGAAAAATGGCTGTAGTGGTAGAGGCTTGTAAGGTGACTATTTGTGCGAGAGCAGAGTCATAGCTATAAACGTCCCGCAAGAGGGCCGCAGGAGCTGAGGCCGAGCTACGTATAGTCTTGGGAGATGGTTGTCGTGGTAGAGACTTATAAGGTGACTACTTGCGCAAGAGCAGAGTCATAACTACAAACGTTCTGCGAGAGGGCAGCAGGAGCTGAGGCCGAGTTACGTATAGTCTCGGGAGATGACTGTCGTGACAGAGACTCATTCCATTGAGATTGAGATGAGAAAGGCGTTGAGAGCTGGGTGCCTGGTGCTGGGCGATGGGCGTCTTTTGTCTTTTTGTCTACCTTGGTGTTAGGTCATGTTCTGACTTTTGTAAGCTGTCTACAAACTTCATGAAATGAAAGCAAGACAGTTATGGACATAATAATCATTGTAGAATTTTATTTCATAAAATGATAAATAACCAAAAACAATCAACTAAAACAATAAAACATAGATAAAATCTTAAGGTGTTCAATGTCTCAGAAATGGGCGAAGGTTTCCCTGACGGAGTTGGAGTCGCCTCCTCATAGCCCTCAGGAGATTGTCTGAATTTCTCCAAGGGGTTGTTGGCATTCCCTGTCGTCCTGGTCTCGGTCAAGTGGCAGAGCTTATTCTCTGTCAGGAACGTACTATCTGAGCTGACCACGTTGTATGAACTCCTCGATCTACCTTTTAAGATCATACAGTCGTAAGTGTCGAGGCCATGGTCGCGGTGGAAATCACAGTACCTATTGAGATTTTCGCAGCTTGGGGTGGACTTTATTTTTTCGAGCCAACAGAGCATGGAATCATCTTGTATTTGGAACAGAATATGCTCCACTGAGCGTTGAGTGGCGTGAAGGGTTGCCACTCTCTAGGATACTGGACCGAGACGGTCTTTGACAGAGACTCTTTCGTGTCTCTATCTCTTGTTCTCCGTCTCCCGCTTATCTTCGCGGGTATCCTTTCTTTTTTTTCCCTCCTCGAGAGGTCTCACCTCGACGGACTTTGTTGACGTCCTCAGCGTTTATGTATTTCTGTGCCCTTGGTAGCAGCTCAGATATGTTGGAGGGCGGCTTCTTAAGGACAGAGAACATGAAACTAGAGGAGCGTAGACCTGCGATAAAGGCAGCCATGGTCACCTTGTCGTTTGGCTCCTTGATCTGGAGAGCCTCCTCGTTAAAACGAGTGAGCTGGCTCCTAAGACTTTCATCCCGATTCTACTTGATGGTGAGTAAGTGGGTAACCGACTTCTGGTGTCAGCGTTCCCCAATGAAGTAGAAGATGAAAGACTTGCTTAACTTCTCACCTCTCTGATCTTCTCATCCCATTAGTTGGGGACATCCTCTATTAGGTGATTGTAGTGGCCTTGTGACCAGCATATTGAATTTCTCCATCGTCCTCTTGCGCAGGTACATAAGGAGGGGGAACATGTGAGCTCCCTGCGTGCTGAGGAGGACTCTTGGGCGAGATGCGCTTAGGCGTGGTCTTGGGGCTTTTTGGTGAGGGACCTCATGGTGGGGGCTGTTTGGCACCCAGAGGGATTAAGTTGCTGCTCCTCTCCTGTTGGAGGGAGTGGGGCTCCTCCTATAGGGTGAGGGGGTTACACCTCCTTAGACGAGTATTAACTGAATGATCTGCAAGTTTTGGTTTACCAGCAGTTGCATGGTCTATAATAGTTGTTGTCCGACGACGGGGGTCGTCATAGCAAATGGTTTCGAGGGCGCGAGGGGAGGCAAAGCCTCCTCCTGGTGGGCTGGGTTGTTGTCTCCCAGTTGCTGACTCATCGATCTGGTCATGATTGCCATGAATTAGAGGATGCTAGTAAAATAGTAGAAAACTTAGTTGTTTTTCCTAGACGGCGTCAAATTGATGATGCACAAATTGGACTTATGCAAGATCAATATTTGACTGTATGAAGGGATATAATTAATGAACAATAAATAATGCAATCAATGGCAAAACAGTAAACAATAAGTCAACACACAGATATATAGTGGTTCGGTTCGGGTGACTTACTCCACTCTCAAAAATGACAACGGTGGTTAGTGACTCTTTATTGATGAATAGAGTAAAAATGCCCCGAGAGATGTGTGCTCTGGGAAAAGTACAATACCTAGGAGAGACAAGTTATGCGTGTAGGTGTAGAGAGGTGTGTTGAGAGAGATGTTGTGAGATCTAGAGATGTCTCTTCATGTGAAGAGAACTTACAATATACATGTATGGTGAGGCGGTGATGTGAGAGAGAAGGGCACTACTTCTTTGGAAAGTACAATTAAGGTAGGATTGATCTTCGTGAGTGCATATCTCGATAATCTCTCTCCTGCATGCTCCTATCTTCCCAGACTCCTTGGAACTTAGACTGGGTCGGATGGATAAAGTGGGCTTTCGCTGCCTTTTAGCTGACTTTGGCTTAGTTGATTTATTGGGTCTGGTTCAGTTAGTTTTGGGCTCATCATATTTGTTTTAGTATTATTGGTTGGTGACACCACATCACCTTGTCACGTGGTATCACCATTATAATGAATATTTTCTCATATTTGATAGAATGGTTAAGTAGAATTTTAAGAATTACGAAAAACAAAGAAACGTAACATCACGAGTCTCAAATTTACTTTAAATCCAATCGAACTTTTAGTATATCTGTAATTCGAAAATACACTAAACAAATACTAAAAAATATTCAAATTTCTTTTTGGTATGGTTGGAAAATTATTAAAAAATAATAAGATTGTTGGAATCCAAAAATTTTGGGATCGATTAAGACGTCTCAATTTTATTTTATTTTTGGGTACTTTAACCACGCACTCTTAATCTAATAACAAAAGGAAAAAGGATAACTTTTAATTGAGGCCTTTTTATTTTAAGTATTACAAAATTTTAATTGAAATTTTTTTGATTGTCTTCTATGTAATTATTTTCTATTTGATTATCTTCTATTTCATCATTTTCAATTTTATTCACTTCTATTTCATTATTATTTTTTTTATTGTGTTAATTCATTATTTTTTATTTTATGGGATTCACTAGTCCATTTACAATACTTTCATCTAAATTTTGCATTATTTTTTTTATTACTAGTAACAAATTTATCAAGAGACTTTTTTTGGGATTCTTCTAGTTGAAATCTTTTCTTCTTCTTCTTTTTCTTTTTTATTTTTCGTATTCAGATGGTTGTATTATTATTCTAGATGTCATATTATAATTGGTGCTATATTATCAATGAATCAAATAATCAAACTAATAACCACAATCAAACAATCTATATTTAAAACACGTAATACAACCTTAAAACTTCAAAAAAAAGTAGTTATAGATTAGTAGAACTTGTGATTTTATTCACAAAAATAGCCTAAAAACTTTGAGATTATTATTATTATTGCAGTACCTTGTTTCTCCATGTTACTATTGTATTTTTATTTTTTGAATGTTACTATTTTTTTGTTTGAATGCATCATTAGCTGCCCATGTTTTTTGATACCCAATATTGTTCAATGTTTCGTGTTAGTACTTTTTTGTTGATCATGTTACGACTTTTGTTTTATTGATTATTACTCTTATTATTGCATGTTACTATTTTTGAAATGTTAAAATTGAATGTTACTATTTTTTATTTTATTTTTTTTCAAATATTAATATTCAATGTTGCTATTTTTTGTGTTTGAATATTACTATTTTATTTCATATATATAGAGAGAGAGAATTTTAATTTTAGTAAAACTCCTAAAATTTAAGAGCTTTTAGTTTTCAATTTTATTTTAATTAAATATAACTATTTGTGAGTATTTGGAACAATAGACATCGAAATGAACTTATTTTTAAACAAAATTTTTGAATAAACTCAAGTCTAAATAAACCTTGAAAAGTGGACCGAGCCTCAAATTTTCCTTTAAAATTTTGATTATTACCTATATAATAGGTTAAAATAAAATTGAATGAATTTAGTTTTTAATTAGTGAATATAAAAAAGGTGGATTTAGTAATTATGTGATGGATATAGTTGGAGTAAACTTAGTAGTTTCAAATAAGATGATTAAATATGGTGAAAAATAAGATTTAAGGACCGAAAATAGGCCCAGCCTTTAAAATTTTGGAAAAATAGTGAAAAAGTACACCATTTAAGAATTATTAGTGAAAAAGTACCTTAATATAAAATATTTGTGTATAAGTATCATTATGTGTAAATGTTTGGTGAAGAAATACACTTTTACTGAATTGTAATTTTTTTTCTTACGAAATTGTCTTTTTCCTTTATTAATTGGAGACAAATATGACAGTTATATTAGAGATTCAGTTTCTTAAATTTATGGAATAAAATTTTTAAATTTTAAATTATATCTTTCTCTTTCATTCAACTTAAGTTATCAAAAATTCATGTATTTTTCATATTTGTATAATTTTATTATTTTTTTATAAATCGTAATAATTAAGATGATGATTCTGATTCGGAGGATGATTTACTGTCTCGCACAATAATGTCACAGTGCTACAAAATAATGTCACGCTGGTATTAGAAAATGTCACATTGTTACAAACGAAATTTACACTACTACAATGTCGTCCATATGTTTTTTTAAAAAAAAAAATTCGTTTCGATCTCTTAACGTCAATCATGTTCATGTGAGGATAAATGTCAATGATGATGACTCAAATGGGGATGATCGTAATAATCAATATGATGATTCTGATTCAGAAGATGATTTGTTGTCTCACACGATAATGTCACAGTACTATAAGACAATATCACACTCCTATAAGACAATATCACACTGGTACTAGAAAATGTTACACTGCTACAAACTAATGTCACATTATTGCAAGTCAATATCACACTGCATATATTGACATGACGCATATCACAATGTATATAGCCTCTTTGGATTTTTTTTTTTTTGGGCAAATGATCGAACACTTGGTGTGCACGTAGTACTAAGCACAAGAAGTAGAAAGGTGATTGAGGGGAAAAAAGTAGATAAAATAAAAACGTTGGGAGAAACAACATTTTTCTTGAGTTACCAACTTTTTTTCCAAAAAATTCAACCACTCCCATCCTTTTGCTGCATCTACTCTCATTCATAGAAAACCATTATTAATTTCTTGTATTTTCACTTCATTCCTATCAAAACCCATCAAGAGACAAATATATCTCCACCCCAAAATCCTCAAAACCCTCTCCCCCAATCACCCTAGCAAACCCAATTAATCCAGTGAAACCCCACCTGAACAAACTTCTAATTTTCTCTCTGACCAATTCTCTAGTGAAGAACTAAAAGTGCTAGAAACTCATGACTTTCAAATCTCTAAAATTTCTCAATCCGTCGGAGTTATCGACGACAGTATTGTAAAATTTCTAGAACTTCTATCCTTAAATTTGGGTTGTGGTTGGTTGGTGCCTTTATGTTGCAGACAAATGTGAGATTTGGATAGTAAAATTTTGAAAATATCCTTTTTTCATTAACGATTAACAAGAAGTTTTGAAAATCTAAAAGTAGGTTTTATGGAAGTTTTTGAAAAAATGAGGTTTTCGGCGATATTGAAGGGATTATTTATGTGTAATAGTTGAAATTCCTTAAATTTCGGTTGTAAAAGCAAAAGTATAGGAATCAGTTCTCATTCTGCTGAAGAGGGTATTTTAGAGATTTGATAGAGGTTGAGTACTTTTTAACCTATATTTTTAAAAATAGTATTTTCTGCCCTATAATTTCTAAAAAGTACCGGCCCTTTAAAACCCTAAAATTTTGGGACATTCCCAAAATATGGGCCTAAAGTCTAGGCTTTTTCGGCCTTGCTATTGGGCCGGCCCAACAAACACCATTTCTGCATCCAGATTAACTCTTCTAAACGAGCTGGGAAGGAGGGTTTGAACTTTGAACGTTGCATTGAGTTGGATTGAATCGGGCTGCGAATCGAGTGAGTGTATTGAGGAAACGGAGAATGGCGTTCAGGTCTCGGGAAATGATGAAGAAGATAATGAAGAAAATTGGGGGAGAGAAGAAGTTAGCCCCCGGACTCAAAGAATCAATCCAGAAATGCACACCGGACAGCAAAGTAGTCATGGGCAGGGCCCATCGTGGCCTCTACGCCGGCCGACACATCCAGTTCGGCAACCGCGTCAGCGAAGACGGTGGCAACAAGTCAGTATTTTCGTCTCTACTCTCTCTCTGTATTTGGACTATGGTACGTCCGTAATTGATTTTGTTTTTGTGGATTTTGTAGCAATTGTTGCTTATCAAATCGGGTGCTTTTTAGATTTTTTTAGTGATTGGCAGATTGAATTTGAAAGATTGAGTCTTAAGATTGATATGCATATGATATAAGTTGAAGGGGAAAGTCTTTGATACCGAAAGTTATAATTGTTCGGCTCAAATTGCAGGTCATGATCACAAATACCTTAACTTCTCCAAGTTAACCTTTCAAAGTTGTAACTTTAACTTTTGAAAATTGTACACCGTAGACTTTCCCTAAGTTGGTGGGGCTTGAGCTTATTGCGTTAGAGAATGAGGTGCTATATTGAAGTTCCACTGGGTGATTGTTGCTATGTTTAACTTGGAATATTTGTCAAGTGATGGTTTGGCTGATTCAAAGTTCAGTTTATATATGATGAGCATCAAATAACTGGTATAGGATTATGAATACTACCGTGAAACTCGTGGATAGTAAGCCTTACTGATTCAAGTATCAGAGGATTTTATAGCTATGCCATCTCTTTCCATTTCCAAGGATCCCACCTGCATGATCCATGAGTAGGTTCTTTTGCTGCCTATTTCAATATCTTTTGCTGCTTGGGTGAATTGTTCGAACAATGTGTGAGGCATAAACCCACACATCCTGCATTCAAGTCCTACCGGATGTATAAAATTCAGATTTAAATGATTTCATGTGGGTGATCGCGTGCATTCAAGATTTGATATCACGATTTCAAATGGTTGGGATGATTATCCATTACAAGAATAACAAAATGAACGCGATGCCAGTTGCCTTTCAAATTGGCAAAGCATGTTCACTGCTGGAAAATTTGCAAAGCATGTTTTCAGCCTTCGTATCTATATTTTCGTATCAATGTCAGCTTCTTATCAATAATTAATGAAATGAGTTTTTAATTGGCAAATGATTTTCATGGAGACAAATCGGATATTAGAGTATGCAGACTATTGGAACTGAAAAAGAGGAGAGAAAATGAAAACAATGAGATGTTGTGCTCCTTAGAAACTTGGAATGAGTTACGTATACTATGGAGTGAAACCAAGTGGTCATTGGATTGGATACAATATTGTCGGAATTCAGACTCTTTGATCCCTGTACCTAACAAAATAACTTTCTCTGATCTTGATCTTTTGTATGGAATATATGTGATAGTTGAACTGAATTGTTGCAGATTAAAGTTTCGTTTTTCTGCTCTATTTTTGCATTTAAACTTTCAGTAATCATTCATTAAGTAATAAAGAAAATGAGAATACTATTCTCAAGAGCTCTGGTGTGATGGTGTGCTCACAGAACAAGGAGGACCTGGAAGCCCAATGTACAAGAGAAACGGCTTTTTAGTTACATCCTAGACCGTCACATTCGTGTCAAAGTAACCACTCATGCCCTTCGTTGCATTGACAAGGCAGGCGGGATTGATGAGTACCTACTGAAAATGCCATACCAGAAGATGGACACAGAAATGGGCCTCTTCTGGAAAGCCAAGATTGAGAAGATGTATGAAGAGCTTGGGGACATGGAGGTAGTTTTCTTTTCGGCTGAGGATGAAGCCAAGTTTGAAGAGGGATTTAAAGAACTGAAACTAGCCGAGAGGGGAGCTCGTAGGGAAGCCAGAAGAAAGATGTATGGTAGGTCTGGCAAATCAGAGCATGTTGAGGAAGAAAGAGCAGACATAGATGGAACTGATAACGAAGCTGCAAGGATTGGAGAAGGAAGCTCACATTCCAACATTCATGAGCCTTTGGTTGCTAACTTTTGAATGAAGACTACATCCCTTTGCTTTGGATGTTGTTGGCTTGTTTACTAGATATTGCTGCCTGATTTTGTAGTTATTTCTCCTATCATTTTTTAAAATTTTGGAATTAATCTTAGCATTCCAAGGCATGTTAGCTACATTGCTTATCTATATACTTAGTACTAATCCGGTGTCTCAAAACATTTTACAATACCAAAAACCAAACATTTTTTAAACTTTGTCGTATCGCCGTATCTATATCGTATCATACCTGTATCTCATATTCGTATCGGTGCTTCATAGGTGTCACATATCCAAAGGACTTACATCACAATGAACTCATGTAGGCATGTTGCACAAATTAGTTGAGTCTATTACCAATATGCCGTATATTTTAAACATATATATCGATCTATAACTATTTTGAACTTAATTACCATTCTACGACAGTTTTAAAAGCGGTCTTAACAATTCTGATTTTATGTAAAAGTGGAATTGACAAATATGACTTTATCTAGTAATGGGCATTTTTTAATCGGTTTACGTAGTGAGCCAATGATATCCATTGTCATTTCATTTCATTACATCAATTATATTTTAGTAAAATTATTAGTTAATGAAAATACAGATTTTATAAATAATAAATATAATACAATAATAACATGAAAATCACAAATAAAATAGTAGTATTAAATAAAATTATGCTTATACCGGTGACTGTGAGACTTGTAAAAAAGAAGATTAGTCTAAAAAATTAATTTAAAAATTTGACCTTGAACATTTAAAAGTTTTTATTTTCATAATTAATATCTTAATTCATAAAAAAAAATTATCCAATAATACAAAATTTATTTTGAATATGTTAGATGATACAATTATTTTTTTATTTGATCAAATTGAATTTAAAATCAATTATAATTTTTTAAAATTATACTTAATCACTTTTATTTGGATTGTGAAAATTTTATAAACCATAAAATTAAATTTGTCTCAAAATTATGTTACTAAATTAATTTTTTAGGCTGATCTTCTTTTCTTACAAGTCTCACAGTCACCGGTATAAGCATAATTTTATTTAATACTACTATTTTATTTGTGATTTTCATGTCATTATTTTATTATATTTATTATTTATAAAATCTCTATTTTCATTAACTAATTGTTTTACCAAAACATAATTGATGTAATGGAATGAAATGACAATGGGTGTCACTGACTCACTATTGTGCCGGTTAAAAAATACCCATTACTACTGACAATGGGAAGATAAGAAATGATGTGCGCTGTGTTGGTGGAAAAGGAAAGTGTATTCTTTGATTACGCTTTCTAATTTTTATTTTTATTTTGAATCACCAAATGCAGGGTTGTTAATTCTGTTTTTGTTGTTAAAAGCGGACTTGTTGATTCTGCTTTCAAACATGAATTTGAATTTCTTGATTCCGCTTTACCATATAAAGTCGTATTTTTCAATTCCGCTTTTACATGAAATTGGAATTGTTAAGTCCGCTTTTAAAACTGTCGTAGAATGATAATTAAGTTTAAAACAGCTGTAAATTGGTATATATGTTTAAAATATGTGATACATTGGTAATCGACTCCAAATTAGTTGTCTGTTTTCTGGATAATAATGCTATAAATTTTTTCTTATCAGCTCATGTGTACCCTGGTGTACGGCTCGCACAATGTTTGAGATAACAAGAGCCAGGCTTGCAGTCGGAGGAAGACTCTGGATCCTCCGGTCGAATGATTTGTCACTCACAAAAAAAGGTTAGAAGAAATGTTGGAGTACCTCCGACGATTCTCCTCCGCTGGTAAAATCATTTTTTGAGGAGGAAAATGAGACACAAGGCTATTGGTGAGTTCAAATTTGGTACTTTTGCATCTTGGATTAGTCTACCTTCTAGGGGTGACCACTGAGTTGGGCCAGGTCATTCAACTCTCCATATTGGTGGGCAAGCTTCCAATAGGCTCGTACCTCAAACAACTGGAATCTCTCGGTACCCATTTTGACCTTTTTGGTACCGAAGCCAACTCCTTAAGTAGGAGGAAGTGCAATGAAATTCCAAATAATGCAGAGTATATTTTTGAAGATAGGGTATTCTGCACGGGGTGTAGAGAAAATTTCCCCTGAAGTATTAATTATGGTTAAAATGTTAAATATAAATAGACAAATTTATCATAGTTAAAAAGTGAAAATTCAGTAAAAATAACACACTTTGTATCCGAAAAGACTTTAAATCCTCAACCCTTTAAAAATTTAATTTTATTCACATTTCACCCTTATTGTCATAAAATGATTGCAATATAATTCTCACACCAACTTTTGTTGATGTTTTCATCAAATTTATGTATATTGCGTGCATTAAGATTTGACAAAAATAGCAACGGAAGTTAGGGTGAGAGTCACATTAGAACCATTTAATGACATTGAAGGTACAATATAAAAAAAAATTATCTTTAAAGGGATAAATGAAAAAAGAATTAAAAATTAAAGTACAAAATATGATTCATCATAGAATTAGAAGTCATAAAATAAGTCATCAGATTTAATTAATACATGTCGTTGACATCTCCAACTTCTTGTATTTAGCTTAATATCACACCCCCTTAGTTTTTTGGGCAGTTGGAGATTCATCTCAAAAGTTAAAATAGACTCAACTAGGTCTTCTATCAACACCATCTACAAATTGGCTCTGGTTTTTAAGGTTGTCTCTTCGTATGAAACCTCTTCGTAGAGACCTCAGGATTTTTCATTTGATCACCGAATCATCTAACTTGATACCCATTATAAAGGATGAATTAATAATATAGCACAATCTAGTATAAAAATCGCCAAATTTTTCATCCTCTCACATCCTAAAAGTCTCAAATTGAGGGGTGTGTCTTTGGAGATAAGACATCTTCACTAAAGGTAGAAACTTGTAGGATGCATCATGCTTATTTGAATGTCTCACAATTGGAGATCCTTAAAAACTCATTAGGTGTCACGCCATTGATTTTTTTCCTTCAAGTCTTTAAAGTTCTACCCTGTAGACTTGTACTTGATTTTAGACCAAGTCTTTAGGAAATTTAGTTCAACAACGGCTTCACCACTTTCGGAGTGGTGGTCATTGGAAGGATCCAACCCTCTAGCATATACAACCACACTCACTCATCCATTAATTTTAGAAATGCCCTAATTCAAACTTTCCAATATGTACATCAAAGTGCGTCAATCGTGCTATTAGACCTCATTCTTTTTGAGACTTCATTAATAACCAATCGGTCGTTATAATGAATCTCAAATCACAAAAATTAGGTCAATTAGACAAATATATAATGAATGCCTACACTAAGCACAATTCAAGGAAAACCT
>CM042186.1:38225672-38240550 GCA_023539305.1 Ilex asprella | reverse complement strand
AAGTACGAAATTCGATTTCATTTAAAAGTGAAATTAATAATTATGACTTTATCTGAAAAAACGGATGAACCAATTACGATTTCATTTAAAATCGGATCTACCAAATTCGCTTTCTATTGAAAACGTATTTATCAGACCCGCTTTTAACAATAAAAAATTATAACTATTGATGATGCACAAAATTGTCTTGTGCAAAATTAACAGTCAAGTAGATGAATATGTGTGATTAATGAGCAGTGAATAAGCAATCAATAACAGATCAATGGTAAAATAGTAAATAAGAGCAAACACAGAGATATATAGTGGTTTGGTCCGGGTGACCTACGTACACCCTCGGGAACGACAGTGGTGGCCTGTGGTCTTTTATTGATGAATGTTGGTATTTCAGAGAGTTATAGTGTTTTGAGGGAAAGAGAGAGAGCAATGTGTGTAGGAAGGTATAATGTGTGTAGGGATCAAGATGTAGAGGTCTGAATATGGTGCCAAGGTCTTGAAGGCATCAAGATGGCGTCCCCATCCTCATCATGCCCTTCTATATGGAGAGGGGCTTACATTATATAGGCTCACCAAGGCGGTGAAGCGGTGATGTGTGGAAAGGGTCTTCCATTACATTGGTAAGTACAATTTTGGTAGAAGTAGACCTCTTTGGTAAGCACAGTTAAGATAGGAATAGATCTCTATATCCCGATGTTTTCTCCCTCGTATCCCTATTTCGTCGGAGGAGGACTTTGAATTGGACGGGTATCTGAGCCTAGACTTGCGTTAGAGTGGCTGAACTTGCGTTGGAGTTAAAGGAGGAGTAAGGAGAGACCAAGGGAGCCTTGGGCGACACCTGGCTTGGGTGGCCGCTGGGCGGCGCCCCGTTAGCCTCCTCTCTTCGGCGTGGGCCTCTAGTGCCTTGGACTTCTTGGGTTGACCCAATTTAATTGGGCTTCTCTCTGGGTTTTGTCGATTTATTTAAATTGGACTTGACCTAATCAAATTCGGGCTTTTCAACTATATTTCAAGGAAAGCGGATATGCCAAATCCGCTTTCTAATGAAAGCAATTTTAGCAAATTCGTTTTCTGAGTGATATATCCCAGCAAAAAATGTTAAGTCTGCAGGTGTTATACCACAAAAATGATAAAAATACACAATTAATAATTTTTTTTGTACCAAAAAAAAGCAATAAAAATTATTACCACAATAATGATAAAAAAACACTCACAGATGTAATAAATCGCCCATAAAAATAATATTTTTTTATACCAATATTGATAAAAATACCCATAACAGTGATAAAAATATCCATAAATATAATAAATTATCCACAAAAATAATAAATTTTTTACTTATAAAATGACCTATAAATTTATAAAAATATATATTAAAATAATGAATTTTAAAAATATAATAGTATTTTTTTTGTTGATACTGTAGACAAATCCCTATTGTCATCACATTTTCTACTTAGAACGTTATCTTTAAAGCAAGTGTAAGGCTGAGAAAGCACAAGTCACAATGTCAAAGCGGAATTATTCCGACTTCATTATAACCTCCCTCCGCTATCACACTTTATGATATTACAATATTTTTTAAACTATTTGTACGTAGTCCTACAAATGAAAATTTCATTCACACCTCTATTAAAGAATAAATAATAAAACTATTAAGTTCACCAAGATCCTCAGTCACAGACCAATAGTCACATGCATAATCACTCAAGGATTTAGCCACTTCACATTTTCTTCTCTCAGGCCTTTTCAATGTTAAGTTTTACTGTTTTTCTAAAATTTGGATAAATTTGAATTTTTTCTGAAAAAAGGTAAAATGGTCGTTTTATCACTATAATGCGAAATTAAAATACATATTCTCTAGAGCTCGTATGATACAACGGACTTCGTCATTGGATTCTCGTCGCGAAATCTAGTCACCCAGACTAATTTTGTTGAATTCCATGATAGTCGAATTTTTCACATTTTATAAGACAACAAGGGGTCAAATGACCTCATCAACGTCCCTAAAAATGAAAATTATAAAAAATTTTAATAATTAAATAAAATTCATTTGAACTTAAACCATGATGAAATAAATCGTTTCGGGACAAAAACAGATCCGAACAAGTAGGGTATACTTGGCGCGACAAGAGACAAACCTAAAAAATTATAAATAGAGCTAAAAATTAGATAGTTTGGCACAAATATCTGCTGATATCAGCTGGTCTTCAACGTTGGAGAGAAAGAGGGAGAGAAAAGAGAGAAAACAAGGGTTTTCAAGTTTTCCTCTTGCGATCAAGGGCCAAACTTTAGTCAAAATTCGTCGAGCCAATGATCAAAGTTGATCTCCTCGATGAGGGCTACCATGACATACCAAGAACGAAGGATTTCACCAAAGATTCAAATAAAATATTTTGGGAAAATCAAGATTTGGAGCTTGTGCGGTGTTCTTAAAGGTTCTATCTTTTGATTCACACTCCAAGAGGTAGAGTTTCCTCCTACTTCGGTTTATTCCAAACCTATAGTGTCCATAGGGGATGATTAAGTATACATATAACCTATAACTTGTCTGTAGTTATAGACATGAGAAAATGAGCATAAATATGGCTTAGGCTAACTTCTAGCTTAATTTTGATGCATGAAAGTTACTTGTGTAATTTATTATAACTTGGTAAATTTGTGGGCTTGATATGTGTTTATCATGATTGTTATGTGTTTAACATGAATGTTGCCTTAAAAATATTTCATAAAATATCTTGAGTGATTGAAAATTGTTGTTTTGATGCAATTGAAGTAACATACTTAGGCATTGTTGTTGACATGTGGATATATACTTTATGATATGTTAGCATGGTGATAGTTCATGAAAATTATATGCATATGATATAAATTGTCATGGTATATGTTGATATGTGGAAATTACTCACTTGGCATGCATTGTAATTTGGGCATAGCATTGGCATCACATTCATGGGCATGAGTCATGAGTGTGGGTGTGTGAGTGTATGGTTGATCAAACACCATACTGGTTGGTTGATATGTGGGCTCGGTACCGTTAGACCAACGTTCAACAGAGTTGCATGGTTACATGCATGAAAAAAAACTTGTGTCGAGTAAAGCAAAAAAGGCTAGAAGATCCCTTAGATGTAAGTCCTGGTTATTGATTTTTTCACTTCGGTTGGTGCAAGTCTAAAAAAGTCAATTAGGCGTACGGAGCCGGCATTGTAATTCCAAAATTCGTTGCCTAACAAAAGCACAAAACTTTGTTAAAGATTTTGTTTTATATATATACTCTTAGATGTGCAACATCCAATAATGCTTGGTTTTATAAACATGTGACTTTTATTTCAAACAAGCATTGGAGGTACTTCATCAATGATGAATGTTTTACACACGTGCATTGCATTGTATTGTGGGAGCTGGTGAGGGTTCGGGTTAAAATGCATGAGTGAGTGTCATCTCATATCATGGCATGACATGGTAGAATTTCAACCTTAAATCACATAGTTATTTTGAAATGGATAAATGTTGTTGTTTGTTGTATGTGCACATTCCATATGCATCTAGGTGTGGAGTAGTCTCTGTAGGAGATATTTTATTGAGCGTAGCTCACCCTATATAGGAAAATATTTCAGGTGTGGGACACATGCCGGTGGACGGCTCTCATTCGGACCATCAAGGGTGAAGAAAAGCCGAGATATGACTTTACTTTGAGATTTTGTAAAACATTAGTGAAAATGACGTTTTGGGCATGTAATTGTATGCAAAATATTGTAATAGAACTTGTGGCAACCATGTTTAATGTACAAATGTATGTTGTATAAATTTGAGTTGGTTTTGAAAAAGTTTGGAATGAATTTGAAATGGAAAGCAAGTGAAACAGACAAAATTAGGCAGAGAGTACTGATACTATGTACCGGTACACTGCTGTCTAGAAGGCAGACAGTACCGGTACTCACGGTAAAGAGTATCGGTACTCAACTGTCCAGTGGGCAAACAACACTAGTTCTCTTTTCAAAATTTTCAAATTTTAAAATTGTTTTGCCATGTTTTTGGCTTATGTTTTCCTTTTCTCCAATGATGTAAATGGACCATAATGGAGTATAAATTATGGTATATTAAATCTTGGTTGGATCAAATAGATAATTGTACACGGGGTTCACTCGTGGGTTATGATCCCGGTTAAGGGGATGTTATCACGTGGTGTCGGGTTATACAACATTCACGAGTATTTTCGTGGGTTGATGGGTTATCAACGGTAGATAAGGACCCCCGATTTTTTGGGCGTCACTGTTTTTACACAGCCAACTTTGTCTATTGCACAATTGAACTTACATATTCATAAATTCAATTATTTTCTAAACCATCAAATGCTACAAACTAATGCAAAATACAAATCAAATTCAGAAACAACAAATCAATAACTATCGAAAAACTGGAAATATGCAAACAGATATGGCTGCCTTCACATTGTAATCTTCTGAAGTAAGGATGCAGTTAAAACTACTCGCTGCATTAATGGGGATTCAAAATTGAAAAAAAATTAGGAATTTTTGGAATCACACAGTAATTGGGGAATGAGGAGCTTGGGTTTTTTCTGAATTAGAGACTTAATTTTGCATACCTAGTTAAATAGAAGTTTTGTGCTCAACACGTGAACCGCTGTCTTCTCCTTGGTTCAGACCTAGCCCATGGGTGTGTACCAGTTTATCGCTTCATTTGACAAAACTAGGGCTTAGAATGGAATCTCCCAACCGAATGTCACACCTCAGGCGAATCTCACAGTCGAATATTGCTCCCGAACTTAGTTGTCTTCTTCGAAGAAGCTAGGGCTACGCTTGGATTTCATCAATAAGGTTTATGTATTATAAGGGCTGAGCTTAGGGATGACAAAATCAAACACAATAATGAAAAAAAAGAGGAGGACTCAGTGAAGAGAAAAGCAAGAGAAGCGAAGTCTGAGCTTTCACATAAAAAAGAGAAAAGAGAGGATAGAGAGGCGAAGTCGAGGAGAAAGGGCCCTAGGAGGTTGATTATTCAAATGAAAGCAGATTCATTATATGCGCTTCATTTAATAAAGCGGATTTACGAAATACACTTTTAATTTTAAAAACAAATTTCATAATTTCAATTTTAAATAAAATTGTAATTGGTACATCCAATTTTTAAGTTAAAATCGTACTTACCAATTCTATTTTTAAATGGAATCGAATTTTGTCCTTCTATTTTTAAAATAATTATAATTTTTTTTTTATCAAACACCTAAACTAAGAGGAACAATTATAGTTTACTAAATGTTGTAATTTGGTATTTAAGTTTAGATTTCGGGTTCTCAACTCAGGGGAGAGAGAGAGAGAGATGCCTTTTTGATATATAGAAATTGTAATCCAATTCTAAAGATTCTGCAAGTTAATATCTGTAAATTATTGAATCTTCCATTCGCTCACGTTGACAATGGCAGTAGAAGTGGGAGTCTTGACAACGAGAGCAATGGAAGATATGTTCATACCCATACTGCGAAATTGCGTGAACATAAGATACTTGAAGAAAATACATGCCCAAATGGTGAAGTTCTCGCTATCTCAAAGCAACTTCTTAGTGACAAAAATGGTGGATATATGTGATCAGAGCGGGGAAATAGACTATGCAAGCTTGCTATTCAAACAATTGGTTGAGCCAAACAATTTCGTGTACAATGCTGTGATTAGAGCATATACACATAACCATATGTATGAAGTGACAATCAATGTGTATAAGCAAATGCTGAGACACCCACAAGGAGAAGATCCTATTTTTCCTGACAGATATACATACCCATTTGTTATTAGGTCCTGTGGAGGACTTTTGTGTGTTGATCTGGGTAAGCAAATTCATGGGCATGCATGTAAATTCGGCTTGAAATCTAGTACTGTGATTGAGAATTCACTGTTGGATATGTACGTGAAGTGTGGTACTTTGAGTGATGGACATAAGTTGTTTGATGAAATGAGTGAGAGGGATGTGATTGCTTGGAACAGTCTGATTTCTGGACATATAAAAGTGGGGCAGATGAGAAGGGCAAGAGCAATCTTTGAAGAAATGCCAAATAAGACTATTGTTTCATGGACGGCGATGATTTCTGGATACACCAGAATTGGGTGCTATGCTGATGCATTGGATGTTTTCTGGAAGATGCAAATGGTTGGTGTTAAGCCTGATTGGATTAGCCTAATTACTGTTTTGTCAGCGTGTGCACAGTTGGGAGCTCTTGAGGTAGGAAAGTGGATTCATTTTTATGCGGACAAGAATGGGTTTCTGAAGAAGAGTTGTGTATGTAATGCTTTGATTGAAATGTATGCCAAATGCGGAAGCATAAAACAAGCTTGGCAGTTGTTTAATCAAATGTCTGAAAGGGATGTGATTTCTTGGAGTACAATGATTGGAGGGCTAGCGAACCATGGGAAAGCTCTCGAGGCAATTGAATTGTTTCGAGAGATGCAGATGGCAAAGGTTGATCCAAATGAGATCACTTTTGTTGGTCTTTTATCTGCTTGTGCACATGCAGGATTGTTAGATGAGGGACTAAGGCACTTCGATTCTATGAGGGATGACTACAGTATCGAGCCAAGTATTGAGCATTATGGTTGTCTAATTGATCTTCTTGGACGAACTGGGTGTCTGGATCGGGCTCTAGAATTCATAAGGAGCATGCCAATGAAGCCAGATTCAGCGATTTGGGGTTCTTTGTTGAGTTCATGCCGGACTCACCGCAATCTTGAGATTGCTGTTACTGCAATGGAACATCTGCTAGAACTTGAACCTGATGACACAGGAAACTATGTGTTACTTGCAAACATTTATGCAGATCTAGGAAAGTGGGATGGTGTTTCAAGGATGAGGAAATTCATTAGAAGTAAGAGCATGAAGAAAACACCAGGATGCAGTCTGATTGAGGTCAACAATGTCGTACAAGAATTCAGATCCAGTGATGATTCAAAACGATTTTTCCAAGATATTTATCAGACGCTGGAAATGCTGGCTTTGCATCAGAGTAAGTTCAGTGATTTCATTGACACCATGCCCGAGTAGAGGAGTCAATACCTGTCTTACGATACTTTAACAGTTCAGTACAGCTCAAACTCGATGGGTTGTTTCCGTGGCCTGAAGAATTCCAATGGGCAAGGCAACAGTTATTTTTTGTCAGTAAAGATATAGCAAACTCACAGGAAGACACAGGTACCTGAACATTCTTTCTACCACGGGGGTGATTGACAATTCAGATGTCCAAAGGATTTGATCTGAATTTTGAATGTGCTTATCAATCCTCTGCATTGACGATCTCTTTCTTCCAGTCAAGAAAGTAAAAATACAATTTAGTATATCCTGGACACCAAAAAAATCAGCTAACGGCTTCAGAACGAATTCTGCACATCGAAACATCAAAGAGGTACAATATTTGAAGAATGATTAGGATTGGTGATGGTGAGACATGTAGCTATAAGTTATATAAGTGCTCTATTCTTACGTTCTTTTGCATGGATGTTTGAACTTGATCTTTCCATCTCAGTTATTTTTATTGTTGTCGTTACTCACAAAGTTAAATATTTTTCTCTGCAACAGCTTTTCCTTGATTGCGTGCACCATCTGTTATATTTGTGAGCATACCAAAATTCATCCTTTCAGTGACGTATTGATCTAAAATGTGTCTTTGCATATCTGCAGATAGCGATTGGCAGAGAACTTCTTTGGAAATTAGAGCTTGAAGTCTTCTTCCAGAAGACACATGCCAGAACTAGATTCACTTCTATATAAGTAACTGGTATTATTCATGAAGCTACTACGGTAGTCATAAAAACCAGTGTACAAAACAGTTCTTATGCATTGATCTTATAAACATTTCTTACCACGACTCGCTAGAGTATTGTACCTTTCCTATCAGGGGCAAAGCAAGGAAAAAATTGTCGAGGAGCCTGACTGTACTCGACTTTTACGTTTTTGTGCTGCTACTAATACAAGATCTCATTGAATTTCTTTTAAATTTTAAAACAAGTACAAGCTTTAAAATAGCTTACCAAATTCTTCAAAATTATTGTGTTTCCCACATGTTTTTCTCCCATGCATCATGTTAGTCAACTTATTCATTACCTTAAGAAGTTGGTGTGCTTCTTAGCTGTATTTCTTTTAGACCTTTTTCTATGACTTGTACACTTAAATGTTAAGGATATATCTATACTATTAATAAAATAAGAGTCAGCTAACCCAAACAGAAATTATTTACTATTTTACCCTTCAACAATTCTAGAATACCAATGTTGTATCCTCTGCAACTCCATCTTCCCGTCATTATGAACTTTACTTGTATAGTTTGCCACAGATAGTTATTCTAATGTTCTACTATCTCGACTTCTGTCATTGCAAGAAGGAAAAATCTTCTTTTGATCAGATATCTCGCTCTTAAAGTTATAATAGCTTGGTGTTGAATTGTTTTGATTTGAGTTCATTTTACCTATTTCGAGAATTGCAGATTCCTGGTTTCAAGTGGGCTTTGTTCTTACCATTGGTGTCAACTGCACATATGTTCTTGGCTATTCTGGTACTATCATGGTTCTTGTTGGTTGGATATGAGGTGTGATTGTAGCCAGTCTTTTTATTGTGTGCAAATTCTCTTGTTGCTAAGCTTCACAAATTTTGGAGAAAGGCGCATATCAGATAGAGACCTTGCAGGCTTTATATATTTTATCGTATGTGTAGAAAAAGGCAGAGGTAAGTGAAAATAAAAATTAGAACTCTATCCTTTATATCATTCCCATACCTGTTTGTTGTTAGCATAAAATTGTATGATCTATTTTAACTGCTTTCACTGTTGCAGGTCAGAAAGTTTGTACTCTTACAAGGGCATTCCATTATGTGAACCTCTTTTTGATTAACACTGGATATATATCATTTTGGCTGGTCAGATGCTAAAGGAATATCAATTCAAAGGAATGGACTCTTCTGGTCCAACTACATCTACACTAGAAAGGAGAATCCCTTGTAAAATGTTGGAGAAATTGGAAGAACTACCAGTCAGATAAGCAAGGGAAGGATCTTTTGAGTTTCCACTTCTCTCTTTCCCTCTCTCTCTGCTACTTTCTTTAATTATCTCTGTTATGACTATACAAATTCAGTAAATTAATGTTTGAAGCAGCAATATGAACATGTCCATTGACAATAGGAATTTGAACAATGAAAATTTTGAGGTCTTCCAGATTCTTTTCAAGCACACACATCCTCTCTGTTTTTTGGTCTCTTCATTCTCTAGTCCTTTAGTGTCTCAGCTCCTGTTTTTCGGAATCTCACCAAATTTTTTATCATCATGCAGTAACTAAACCAAGCAATTGCATAATCTTGCTTGGATTTCTTTCAAAAAATTCAAGACCACTGTTTATCTATTCTCTTTTTTTTTTTTTTTGTGAAAATATGATCTTGGAGCTTGTGTAATGCTTACTCTCAAGCTTTGCATTTACATTAGTTATTGGGAGAACCCAAGTTCTCCCATTTCGGATTCAAAAAACAACTTCAAATATTTCTCTTGTTGTGTTGGATCCACAATTAATCCTATGGATAATTCGGGTTGATATATTCTTTTACATCCTATAGTTTCCCTGTAATTGGGAGAATTTTGAATCAGAGTTCGAGATTTTTGTTCATCCTTGGCTGTGCTGTCCCGTAATAAAACTAGTTGTTGTTGATACCTTCTTTTCAGTTCCTTCTTACAATATTTGAGCTTTGAGAATGAAGAGATAAGACGGTCCTACGGAGAATGTGATCGGAAATCAAATGCTGAATCACATCCATAATATGATGGGCTGTATAACACTCGTTGGCATCTCTATTGCTTTTAACGGTTGCAATTTGCAGTTCTAATGGCTGTAATTTTTAGTATGAATACTGGTATATTGTCCTAGCTTGAATCTATTAACATCTATGAATTGAACAATCTTTTTTGCTTTTAACCCTTGTTAATTTTTTTAGCGCATAGTTCTTTAATTAAGAATATGCTCACAAGTGATTGTTATTCTTTGTTTGATTCTTTTGGTATGATAGGGATAACCCGTATCTGAAAATACGGTGTAATATGAATGATTTTGAGAGTGATATCGGCCATTAGATGAGTCTATTTGAGACCATTGAATGAATTTATTAAAGTCTGTCATATTTTATATTATGGATTACACACATTAAATAAAAATTTGCTCATTCTTTGTCATATTTTATATTATGGATTACACACATTAAATAGAAATTTGCTCATTCTTTGTCATATTTTATATTATAGATTACACACATTAGATAGAAATTTGCTCATTCTTTTATCATTACGAATCTGGATCAGTTGATCAGTTCTCCAAATTGTGCTGAATAAGACTTGGAATATTTTCAAGAAAAGCAATAACAATATCTAGGCTATTAATAGAAAACAATATTTTCAATCACTTCAATTGAGAAATACCTTTCTTTCTTTTCTTTTCTTTTCTTTTTGGATAAAGGGAGAAATTTTTGGTCTGTCTCCAGCAAATAACAAAGACTCATTATTTTTTTAAAAGATCAAGGAACTTAAATCATACCCACACCTGAACCTGGGCCGACGTGAATTAAGTACAATGTAGACGACTAGCATTTCCATATTCAACACACCAAAAAAGGAAAAAAAAAAAAGGAATGGGAACTAAATTACAAGATAAAACTATGCTTGGATTATCAAGTACATCAGCCGAAGGGCATAACTCAATGAAAACAAAATTGTCAAGATTAAAGGCCAAAAACTTGCAACACTGAAATAAACATTGTGTGACAAGTCAACAACAGATCCTTTCACCAGCCAAGTTTCTTTACCAGGGAAAGGCCACTTACGACCACTACAGCATAGATACTACAGTCCATAAACAATGCATTCATGATGTTTTGCAACAACAAACCAGACTCCAGAGCTTTCCCTACTTGATCAGCCAACCCATACCCACTTATTGAAGAACCATTATTTGCTTCTTGCTCAACCCTCTCTAGGCCTCTTTGTTGTTCTAAAAGGAGTCGTGCCAGCACAATTGAGATGTTTGTCAGCAGAAGTAGATAAAGTGGTCTGAAGAATATGATGCTCTTTATTATGTTGCTGCCTAGTATAGGAAATCCTACAGAAGACAGAACTACTAAAATGGCGGCTGCTAGAGAACAATAAAAGCGAGCCTTCCCTGAAGCGCTAATTGCAGAGCTTATCTGAGATGGTGTGAAAAATTTACGACGATGGATACCAGGCTCAAAATGACGCTCAGTGTTAGGAGTAGAAATGGACAAATTCTGAACTGCTGATGGAGACGAGTGTACTTTGTCATCGGGTTCCAAGGCAGATGCTCCAGAGGCTTCATTGCTCGTCTCATATTTCCGCATGAAAGGTCCTCTGCTTCCACAATCATTGTTATCAAGCTGGCCAAATTCAGTGCCATAATCCTGCTTTGGTAGCAAACTGCTAAAAGTTTTATCCTCACTCTGTGGAGAAACTGCAATACCACATAATCGATGAGCAATAAGTAAAAACAGATACCACAAAATCAGTGAGCACTAAGCACTAAGCACCCTCACGTGGAAAAACGTCATCTATCAAGTATGTTTCTCTAATATATACAAGGTGGGTAAACTTTCGTCCACCTAACGATGTACTTAAGAAAATAAAGAAACGAAAACTGAAACTGAGGGGGATGAAAAAAAGAATTCTAAGCAAAAAATGCATTGAAGATTCCTTCCTGGTGCCACCACAAAAAAGTTTGAGCTGAACTCTATGCAATTTGATGCATTGTATATTTCATATTTCAGATACAACTAACATAAAGAGGAATCTCCTATGAATTCTTTCCCATACAGTAGACTGAGAAAACACAGCAAGCTATTCGTCTTAGCTGTTGATAAGTCAACCAGAAAAAAGAAAGAAAACCTACAAGGACCTGTTCTCAAACCTCATCACAAGTAAAAGTTCACACTTGACAGTTGAGGCACATAAGAAAGCAGGGGATTGAAAACATTTCTTCATTCAACTTATGTCAGAACATGGTTTGTGATGGAATCCAAATTTCTTTAAAGGAGATAAGCTCTGTCTTCAATATGCAAACCACAAGTGATCACAGGAAAATCCTCAGCAGGCTACAAAGACACAGGCTACCAACCTTGTTTAAATTGTATTCTAATGTACTCAGTGAATAATGGAAGTAGTTTTAAATAAAATCACAGTTTTAATGGTTTACAAGCCAAAGTACCAAAAGTAGAGTAGGAAGCAATTTCCAAGATGCATCAAGAAAGTGCGGATGCATTCTTAATGAAGTTGTGATTCGTCTATCCTCAAAATAAGGAGAATAGAAATTTTCAATCGGGAATATATCATTAAAAACTCTACTGGTCTTTTGGGTGATGGAACAGGGTGTCCTTATTTAAGTGAACTTAGTGTGGGAATTCCTCCGTCGAGGATTTTCTATAAGACTAACCTATCCTTAAAATTTTCTTGCTACTTTGCCGGAACAGAAGACCATCATTTTCAGGATATTTTTGACCAATACAAAGTTTTTGTTGTTTTTTTTTTTTTTGGGTACAGAAGGGGACGACGTGATTCAAACCCTTATCTTATTATATGTTGAGAATACATTCTCGCTGGCTTTCTAAACCAGATGTTTATCACTCATCGGACCCTTCTCTTATTTGTCACCATATACATTTTTAGAGCTCTTTTTAAAAGTGAAGTTACAAGCTTTGTGCCTATTGCCTTGGAATTCAATTCGATAAGTCAACTGAAAATTGAGAAATATATTTTTTTCCCAAAAGTCGCTCCAAATTTGCCAATCCTTCGAGTAGTAACTCAAAAGCTCAGTTTATTAAAAGGGTTTTCACCTAATTTGGTCCCTGATAACCGACAGTGCGGGGAAGTATAAACCGGAGACAGAACTAAACTTTGGACCCAAAGCGGCTACACAGATTCAATAACGATAAATACAAACAATTACATCTGAATAAGAACATAAATCTATACATAGATTTGTAATTCAATAGAGAGAGAGAGAGAGAAACCTGTGGAGAGTTGATCGGTGGGATCAGAAGAAATCGTGGGAGGGCAGGAGGCTGTGTGAGAGTGATTTGATTCTGATTCTGGTATAGAAGAAGAAGGGAGGGATGGGATTTGGCCGGAGATGAGAGCTAGACGGTCCGATCCTCTCTCTATGATACGGCGTCGTCGCGCCTCTCTGCTGCTCGTTGCCATACCTGTCTTAGAATTGAAGAGAGAGAGAGAGAGAGATCATTAGCTCATCTTACTTCTGGATTGCTTGCGGTTTGATATTCTTATTCTTCCTATTTTGCCCTTCGACTTTCTTAAGGATTGCATTAGTGTCCAATTTATCTTTCTTTATGTTGTTCTTGATCCATCTCAACAAAAATAAACCCGAATTCCTACAATCACCTGTAAAATTATAGGTATTAGTTTGGAACATCAACAATGTTCGGCGGGAGTCTCTCTGGGAATCCATTTCATTAATTACTCATTTCTCTTGTATATATGTTTATCTGAAATCTTTAAGTAAAGAGATTTTCTACGATTAGGCTAAGATAACAAGTCGTTGAACTCAAGTATTTGCTCTTTTGGGTTTACAAAGGTTGAACAGACAATATTACAATCGCCTTCTTATTATTGTCTGATATCCCTATATCAAGGCAGCGTTCAGTAGCAACCTCTCTTTGCAACTTATACCAAGAAGGGTTCTTGCCTTTTTTTTTTAGTTAAATCTATGCATCGTGAACTATCGAACTCTAACATTCAAGTCTACGGTTCGTTCGTATTCAATCCCACACCATTGAACTATTCTAATCATGCAGTCTTTCTTTTTCTTTATTACTTTTCAAGTTTGGATAATTTGATACTTCTAAAATATAGATAAATTTACAACGAGATTACAATTATTAATAGATTGAATTTGATTAGTTAAATATGAATATATCAGCAGTTCTAGCAGATTATAATCCCATTGAATTTTATATTTATACAAAGAAATAATATATATATATATAAAGAAATTGAGTTAAAATAACAAAGTTCGATCACAAATTTCGAATGAGTTAACAGTAAATGTGACTAAGAGTCTCCCACCACCATCCATGTCTAATTATAGCTACAATCAGGATTCAGAACGGCATGATGTGTTTTTTTTTTTTTGTGGGTTTTACACACCATTTGGTTATGGACTTGATTATGGTACTGAAATAAAATTAATGTCGTACTTCTAAAATTTATTATTTTAATGAGTGTGTTTATAATTTTTATAGGTCATTTTATAATAAAAAAATTTATTATTTTGTGGGTATTTTTATCATTGGTATAATTATTTTTACTACTTTTATAGTAATTTATTTTTATCAATTTTTAAAGTACAAATTAAATTATCACTGTTGTGGATATTTTTACAACTGTTATGAATGTTTTTATTACTATTACGACAATAATAAAAACACTCACAAAAGTAATAACTATCGGTATAATACCATTTTTTTTGGGTATGATAGACCATACCTTTGGCTGCATAGTCAATCAGAAAATATACATTGCCGATAAAAGCTATCAATTATTATTTTGTCATAATTTAAATAAACAAAAAAAAAAAAACCAAACTTATGTATAATTTTTCCTTAGATGTGCACCCCACATTATGGAACTGCCCCGGGAAAAAAATGCATTAGTTTTGAATGTCAGAAGTGGGATTTGAACCCACGCCCTCTCACGAAGACCAGAACTTGAGTCTGGCGCCTTAGACCACTCGGCCATCCTGACCTCTGTGCTCCCAATCAGTGCAAATTTATTTTTGTCCATTTTGACAATAAGTTGGGGAAATGACATCCACCCAAATTCAAACATCAC
>CM042186.1:38192860-38220672 GCA_023539305.1 Ilex asprella | reverse complement strand
CACCGGTTGAGAGAAAGAGAGAGATGAGAGAAAGAGGAAAAAAATAAAGGGAAAGAGTTTTTATAATGCCAACAAAAAGTCTTCAATTTTGGTGTTAGCAACATTCGAAGGCCAGACTTCATTTAAGTGAGGCGCGCTTGTTTTTTTTTTGGATGTTTTCAAAAACATCATTTTAGATGTTTTCATATTTTGTCATTATTTTCAAAACAGAGCTATAAAAAAAAACGAAAACATTCACCAAACGTATTTTGTTTTTTTTTTTGGTCAAAAAACAAAAACAAAAAAAAAACGAAAACTAATGGTTACCAAACGAGGTCTTAGTTAAAGAATTTGGGTATTTTTCAAACCATTTGTTTTGTAAACAAGCGATACAGATATGATATAATTAATAAATAAATTGAGAATAAGTGAAACTAATAGAAAAATTAATGACACAATTCATTTATACACAATATTAATAAAATATGACACGATTTGTTGAATAAAAAATTATTAAATTAATCGAATATGAATAAAATATTCGTTCGAGACAGACTAATTAACACCCGACAAGAACATGTTTCCCATGAACTATTACATTTTTTATATTTTTCCCTTACCCATTAGCATAATTTCACACTCTCTCAAACGCAAATATTTGTTATCTTTTTTACATAAATTGCAAATGTGTTAGGGTAAAGTACAAAGAATCATATAATATTGGGGTAGAATAAAATAACTTCATATCAAATTTGTAAAGGATGCTAATAATTGGGATGGTATGAAACTAATCACATAGAGGGTATAATGTGAATACTATGGTAGTTGAGCGCATTAATATGAAAAAGAGTCATAATTTAGGGGTTCAAGTGTAATTTTCCGTAGTATAAATCAGCTTTGCCTTATCAGAGTAACGCTGTTTGTCTCCAACTGTATAAATCCCTTCAAACAATCACTTTCTTCTTCAACCATTTTCTGATACACACTTTTCGTCATCTTCACCGCCATTCTTTCATACCCAAAACCCTATTGTTCTCTCTCCCCCCTCTCTCTTGAAATATATATCCATGTATAGTTGTATATGTGTATGCATATAGAGAGGAACGATGGAGGAGAAAGACACAGAGCTTCTCTCCAAAGTCGCTGCGAACCATTTATTCCTAGCCCAATTCGAACCCTTTCGAGCCATCATCTTGACTCTCCGGTCACGAAACCCAGAACTCGCCAAAGCCATCCTCCAAACCATAGTTGCTCGGGGCGGCCGATTCGACTCGGTGCTCTGGTCCCACTCATGCTCGTCCCCTGCTCTCCTTACCTTCCTCTGCATCCTCGAACTCCTACAATTCAATGAGCCCACTTCACTTCTCTGGTCATTCGATGCCAATACTTTACAATTACGCGTGGAATTTGTATTATATGTCCAAATCATGGTCAGCAGAGTTTCGGAGAGTCTCCGAAAAAGCATTGATTTGGAGAATATTGAAAAAAACCAAAAGGCTGCTGGTGACTTTGATTCGCAAAGTGAGATTTTGGCGGACAATACGGAATTGAAGAATGGGGATTTGCGAGAGTTTTTAAGGATTTTGGATACAATTTCGGATGTGGGTTTGGCTCGGTTGAAGCCGGATTTGGGTGTTCTGGTCGACGGAGAAAGTGAGGGGTTACTGGGAAGTGTTGGGAAAATTGAGGAAGAGGAGTTAATGTCTTACAGGTGGGTAATGTTGGAGAATGCGGACGTGTTCGATTCTTTGTCTGGGAATATAAAAAAGCAAGTTCAGTGGGCTGAGCATGATGATTCAGGTTTGGCCCTTCTAGTGCGTACGGAAGGGAATCGGGGAGAGGAGGCTGAGAGGGTGCTTAAGTTGATACAAAGGAGTGTTCAAATTGCACATATGGATGCTATTAAGGAGTGCTTGAAGGAGAGCGATCTAGAGGGAGCGGTATCTCATATTCGGTTTCTTCACTTGGATTATGGAGTTGAGGAGACACAGTACCGGTACGCCTAGTTATCTTCATGCTAAAGTGGGTGAAGTGTTAGTTCATGTTCAATACCTTAGTGTATTTTTTAGACATTATTCCACTTCAAAGTGTGTTTATTTCACTGTTCATTTTGCTGACAGTAATTATATCACATAGATAACATTAGAAATGAATAAGTAAGCTGGATGGTCGTGCCAATCATCTGCAGTGTTGTTTCTATAGTGGCATATTTAGCTTCTAAAATATAACATTAATTATGCCTTTTTACTGATCTTTACTTATGAGGAAGGAGAAGGTTCAAATGATGTTGGCAAGTGATGTAAATTATGTAGTGTTCCACCTATTTAAAGATCAAGGGATGAGAGCTATCAATTAACTATGACTGTTTTCTTAAAACATTGCATTCTATGGGAATTTGGGTGCTTTGACAAATGACAAAGGGTTAGTGAGAGCATTAGTGCAATTAACAAAGCTTAGACATTTGAAAGAATATGATTAACATACTAAAAAAATTGACAAATGACTACTTATACTATGAAAGCATATATAACTATTAGGACTATTCATGTTAAATTTGTACTTGGAATTACTTACAAAAATAAAAAATGAGGCTTTGCTAAAGAAGAGGAATTGAGAAGCTGAGAACAATCATTATAATTTTGTATGTTTGCTACACATTATTTATGTATAAATATCGATGATTATTGACAACTATGATCCTTTAGTCTAGATTCATGCTAGTTGACTAAATATAATATTTACTTGTCATACTGTATTGATTTTCTCATGAATAGTACTATAATTATTTTCATATTTGAAATAAATTATATAATTTGATATGTAAAACATGATTATTTGTTGCATGTCTCCAAAGTGTAGAAATGCCGTGTCCATGTCATGTTATACTAATGTTCGTGTCTATATCCATACTTCCTAGATTTGAAGATATTTACTTAGACAAGCTCTTACGTATAAGAGCAGCTTACATGCAACAGACCACCATGTTTCTGTTACATGCATTTTTTTCCTCGTAAAAGTTTGTAAAACAAGTAATTTCCTGTGACATATTCGCTATTCTTTTGCTGCCATAATTATCTATTCATCCTCTCTCTGATGTTTCTAATAGCATGATTTTGCAAGATCTCCTCAAGATGGTTAGGTCAGGAAAGGCTGAATATGGAGACACCTGGCTTGTCATGCGAGATAAATTTTTGTCAATATATGGAGAAGCTCTTTCATCAAACTGCACACGCCTTATTCAATTGATTCAGGTTGTGATGTTTTTTTCCCATTAGAGTTTTTTTTTTCCTTTCCTCAAACAAAGTTTTGCTGCTGCAAAATTAGTTTGTTACCATTTCTTTTTTCTAGTAAATGTTTGAGATGTGTCACCCTTATTTGTTATCCTCATCAATGCTTATAGATGTACTTGTCATTGCTCCAGTCCAGAGATACTATACAACAAACAATTTTTTTTTAAACAATTGCCCAAATTCAAAAAGAATGACCTAAAAATATTTATACGAATTCTTCTTTTAAAATGGCTCAAAATATATCGTCGACCATATCTTTCATATTAATGAAACGCTTATAAAAATATATAAACCCATTGAAATTTACAATCTTTAAGCAATAAATAAAATACATAAAAGTTTGCTCATTTATAAGACTCGCAAATTTATTACTTCTACTATCACTCAATCCAATAATGCAACATAATTATAATCTGAACCACTATATTTCCAATCCACCCTATCCCCATGTAATAAACACCTTAAGTAAAAAAAAAATACTAACAGAACACAATTAAATTCATAATCTTTAAGCAATAAATAAAATCAACCAAAGCTTGCTCATTTATAAGACTCACGAATTTATTACCATTATCACCATTCAACCCCAATAACACAATATAATTATAAATTTAATCACAAAATGTTCAATCCTCCACATATAAATATACATAGAAAGACACCCACACATTTCTTTTTTGGTTACCAACAAACCCTCATAATCAATAACTGTTTTTATTAGAAATGCAATAATTTATTTTTTTAAGATAAAATAATAATAGATTAATGTTTAATTAAAAAATTAGGTAAAAATTACGGACATTCCCTGAATTTTGACAATATTACACAAACATCTCTTGACATTATATAAATAACACGGAGACCCCCTCTGTCTCCCTTCCGTCAATATTAATAACAAAATTGATAACTTCCTAGAAAACTTTATTATTTTTACAATTGCCCTTCTCCAAATTTGGTAAAAAAAATTAAATATTTAATAAAATTAAATAAAATTTGATTTAGTACTCAAAAAATTTATATAATTTAATACTCCAAAAAATTGATTAAATCAATTTCAATATTAATCCGATAACAATAAAAACTAATTTGATATTAATTTGACAAATTTGATTATAAATTGGATAAAATTAAATGTCAATTTTTGATAAAATTATATATTTATTTAAAATGTAAGGTTCGTTTCGTGTTAAATATTATTTGGTGCTTATAGTCAATGTGCTATTTTTTATTTACATTAAGTGTTATTTACAAATAAAGAAGTAAGTGGTAAAGTACATGCCTTTAGATATATAAAAATTTTGAATTAGTTTAATAGAATAAATAATTGCATAACATGTAGTTTCATTTGTTTATGAAGTAAATAATAACAAAAATAATACCGAGGAAACAAAAAAAAAAATAATAGTATGAGGCAGAGAGGGAGAGAGGGAGTAAGATAGATAAAGAGAGAGTTATATGGGAGATGAAAGTCTTAGAGTTGTAAAATGAATGAAAGTTCAATTAAGACGATTGGATCAAAACGATCTGAGCCGCGAAAAGTTCAAGACAAACAATCTAGTTATTTTATTATATAGATAGTTGTTTGTATTTGCTGGCTGCTTGTTATTTGATAAAGTTGCACTCCTTTTATGAAAATTAAAGATTATGGAGCTTATCATCTTTTGACATGCTTGTTATGGAGCATATATATTGGATAAAGGTCCAGACTATTCTACTACAAAAATTATACCTATTATTTTGTTTCATTTAGTTGCTTTTTGTAAGGAAACAAATTTTGCCAGGAGGATATCTGTCTAAATAATCTGCTCCTGTGCTGTCTTAAATGTGGAATTTAATTAATGTTTGTGATAGAACGACCAATTCAAAATCAATTGGCAATTAGTGGAGAGGTTTTTGCACAAGGCTCATCTCCTAACTTGGAAGCTATTATTTTATTGAAGTGGGACAATATGTAGTTTCTATATATGTCATCCTATGTAAGGGGAGAAGCCCAAGCAAAGGGACTCTCAAGATTAAGAGAAGTCCACAGGACCCATCTACTAGTTTGGGAGGTAGTATTTATCGATATGAGATGAGGTCTAATTCTTCCCCCTTGGCCCCCATTCTACACATGGAAAGGTAAGCAGAAGAACCAAAAGACCAATTCAAAGGCATAGGAAATGTACTTATGACACAAATAAAGGAGGAATTAATTACCACATCAATGAAATTGATCCTTGTCCAAACTTTCTGCAAGTCCAACTCTCATACCAAGTTTCAACATTCAATTCAAAACCAATTGACTATTAGTGGAGAAGTCCATGAGGCTCATATACTAGTTTAGGATGCTATTTTATCAATGTGGGGGAAACTCGAACTATTTGTCATGTTCTTAGTTAGAAAGAACTGTTGTTGGTAGTTTTCATAATCCTGGGCGCCACAGGGAAGCCCTGCTCAATGCTGGTGGAGTGTATTTCTAACTATGGGAACTGATACATCTCAGTCCACCTTGATGACCTGTGAAGAAGAGAGATTTGTCAAGAAGAAGAGGAGTTTTGCCAATGCTTTCACGGCCCTGAAGGTGTGTGGTCTATGTGGGCACTTCCATTAACAATCTGACTTCAAGTTAGCATTTTAGATCTGTCAACATAAATTTTGAAGCAAGGAGGGAAGGGGGAGTTCACAGCTGCCTCATTGCTTGAGCTGGCCTTCAAATTTCTTTTAAACATTGAGGATCCTTTGAGAACATGGGGCACTGGAAGACCAACATGATGTCATAAATTCATCTGCCATAAGAATGCTGTGGTATGAGTAATCAGTAAAAGGTCTTGCTGCCTACTTCTTTGGTTTTCAGATGAGGGAACAATTGTCCCAGGATCCCTTTTTCTGACCAAATGTTGTAAGAAGATTCCCAAAAACTTGGATCAGAAGATCAATGACTTCTTCAATCTCTGAAGGGTACTTGTTTCTCTAAAAATGAAAGATGCGAAGAGATCAGCAATGGTGGCATAAGGCTTATTTGTTTTGCAAAATGCCTAGGCAAAGGATTTTTAATAGGAGCTGTGCCCTTCAGAGATCGACCAGAATCAGATCTAGGTTTTCAGAGCGGTTGTGCCTGTGATATGGGAAAGAAGATAGAAGAAAATTAGGAGCTCACTTTTGTGGGCTGGAAGTTTCCTTTATTGTGTGGTTTCATTTCCCGTTGCCTACCATCTTGTATTTTATCACCTTGCCTGATGGTCTATGAAGTTCTTGGGGAAGGCCAGATCTTCTTTTGCAGGGAAAGCTGTCAAGTCCTGACCCTCACTGTGCAATATTTTTTGCTTGGGGTTAGGTCCACTATGACTGTAAAACATGACGTACAATTACAGTTCCTTCACTTTTAAAGTATTTCATGCACACGTCACTAGAGTGAAGTGGGACAAATGGTTCTGCAGATACTTTTACAAACTTAGTTTCTATTAGTCTATTACATCATTATATTTGGAGGTTAAATACTCTTAGAAGTGGTTTTATGTGGCCTTTATGTCATAATGAGCTTCTTGTTCATAGACTCAACGCTCAAGTTTGATTTTGACTAAGTTTTTCTTTTAGGGGCAGAGCCAGAATTTTATGTTAGAGCAGGCAAACATGAAATTTTTAAGTTTAATTATCAGAATTATCTTTCATTTAAGATCAAATTGCTGTATGAAAAATAAAAAAAATATCAATTATGTGTCGAACCAAAATACGACATTTTTCTAAAATACCTAATTCATCTATAATTGGTTTATATGCTAATATCGTTTATCAATTTACTTTCATGTTTACAATCAAATAGTCCACAACAAATCATTCTTCATTTTATTGTGAGGCCGCTAATTTAGACCATTATTCATCTTCTTGAGGAATTGCTTCTTTCACAATGCAGAAAACACTCTATTGGGTTAGGTCAAATTATAACTTGCATTTAATTGCATTTTACTGGATTATGGATCAGTAACTTGCTGAAGAAGAGTTAGGAGCAGCTATGCAGTATTTTTTTTTACACTGTCCAAAGGTGGTTTTACTGGATTAGGAAGATTAGTGGACCATTGATACTAAAAATACTAAAGACAGAAAAAAACACTTGGACCACTAGCCAAATTTCCAAAAAATCAAAAGGGTCAATGCATTAAAGTGAAGGAGTTCATGATTCATTTAACACTGTATAAAGGGTAATTCTCCAAAGTCCAGTGGGGGCAAGTGGCCCCCCTCCCATTCCCATATAGGTAGCTCTGCCCCTCTTGAAGAAGTGTTCCTGCGATCTATATACAGTTTTGTGGATGTTTTGGGGGAATTTTTATCCTGTAGCCTAGATTGTCAATACCTTTTGGAGGTTCTCTTTGTATGTTTGTACACACATGCATTGCACCCTTATCTTTTGTGCTTTGTAATGATTCTTTACTTGATAAGAAAAAAGGAAAAAGAAAAGAAACATGGCGGTAGGTGCTGGCGCCAACAAAACCACAACAGTACTCTAGGCCATTTGGTTGGTCCAAATTTTGCTGGTTAATGGAAGCAAAATAGCCTGTTCTCTTGAACATTATTTTTGGATGGAAACTTAATTACGTATGCATTCTCCGAATTTCAAACAACTTGAATGTTTTTGACTATATTTTCCTATAATTGTGAGAATGTTTAGCTATTCTGGAAGCAAGTTTCCTTCTTATCAGAAGAAAATATCTGGGCACTAGATTTCTTGATAAATGACAAACGCATACATTGGTGTAAGTTAGAGTCTAGAGATCCTTTGTTTTTAATTATGAAATTCTTTTGGTAGTTGTCTGGACACTTTGTGCCTTAGTTCACTGCTTTTTTGATGAAAAAATTTCTTATGAGTGCTTTTTGCGCTCATATTGGCCAGTGTTCTATCCTGTTTGAGTGTCTTGACAGTGGGTTAGAGGCTGGTCTTTCTTGTTTTGATAATGAGATAATCAATAAAAAGCTTTTCATTAATATTGAAGAAGACTTGGCATGAGGGATGAGTCTTTCAACAAAAAGAACGCAAAAGTGAACTTAAAATAATAAACGAAGAAATTGTAATTCGTGTGCGGGTTTCCATTCCTTACTGATTAACAACCAAGGAATTCCCTGAAGTGAGGGCAGGAACCCAAAACGAAGCCAAAAGATTTTTTTTTCCAATATGCAATCCGCCACTTCACAGGTGTCTTAAAAAATTCTTGCATTTCTCTTATCCCAATTCGTGCATAGAGGCTGGTATTTCAGATGGCGTGTTCTCCTGCCATTTCTTTTAGATGTGCACTCCTGATATAAATCTCTTCTTCTCTCTCCTTTCCTCTTCATACTTTTTACTCCACGGATAATCTATGTGGATCATTTCATCTCTGTCTTCCAGTTCTGTTTGCATAATTCTTTTTGTTATTAATGGCATATACACGTGTTTGACAATTGACAACTTTTTACATATTTCAATACGTGAAGAAGGGATAGCAGGAAATCCGTGCAGTTTACAGCTCTGAAACTGTTGATTGTTGGTGGATGAATACGTGATAATTTATATTTATAAGGCATATAATATTGTGTAGAAGTAAGGGGAAATACTTAATTTATGGTAATTGATTTGAATCTTATTTTCAGCATATAGATCTTAGCAGGTTTGAAATTTAGCATCTGTATTGGTGTATGGTTTTCTACAGGCTATTCAGGATGAACTGCTCTCTGAAGAGATTGAGACACACAGAGCCTCTGACAACAATCAGACTCCACCCCCTCTTGAGCGTCTACATAATTCCATTACGAAACTGAAATCTGAGACAAGTTTAGACATCCAAACATCACCATTGAATATGGCAATTTCTACTTGCAAGAGAGACATGTATCATTATGCTCGTGTTTCTGGATTGCATGTGTTGGAATGCATCATGGATACCTCTCTGTCTGCTGTCAAGAGGGAGCAGCTTCAAGAAGCTAGCAATGTATGTCCAGTATTTGGTTTAAAATTGAGTGTACCATGTTATGTTTAAGATTGAGGTTGCAGAATACAAGTGAGATTTTTCTTTTGATATGAAGCAGTCATTTATTTTCTCATTATCGTTGTGCTGGTTTAATTTCATTAACGTCTAGAATTCCAACTGTGTATAGTTTCTCTCATTGTTCCCCCGCCTTCAACCCTTGGTAGCTGTTATGGGTTGGGATCTGTTGTCTGGCAAAACAACTGCAAGAAGGAAACTGATGCAGTTGTTGTGGACAAGTAAGTCACAAGTATTTCGGCTGGAAGAGTCCTCTCTCTATGGTAGTAAATCAGATGAGGTATTAATTTGGTCTCCTGAAAATACATACATTATTTATGGTGGATCTACTTGTACACGTGCACAATTAAGCAGCACCATATGATAATGCTTATTATTGATATTGGCAGGTATCGTGCATCGAGCAGCTTTGTGATTCTTTATGTTATCAGCTTGATCTTGCTTCCTTTGTTGCCTGTGTCAATTCTGGCCAATCTTGGAGTTTGAAATATTCTTTACTGTTGTCTGGGAAAGAGCTTATAGAACGAGGAAATGAAGGTGCCCATTGGGATCCGTTTGTTGAAAATTTTGTGCTAGAAAGGCTCGCTTTTCAAAGTCCCCTTCGGGTAAGAGTAAGACTGTACGTTGTACGCTAGGATGGATTTTTCCCTTTTATGTGCTTTTTAAAGCAGAATATGACTCTATTCAAATCCAATTTTTTAACTAACTCTATGCTAATTTTTTTAGCAACTTTCTTTCAATCTTTACAATCAAAGTGTCGTGACAAAATCATCCTTCATTTTATTATGAAGCCTAATTGAGATCAATTTTCAGGTTATTGAGCAGTTGGTTCTTTGACAAAGCAGATACACTCCTTTTGTTTAAGACATTTTGCAATTTTTATATAATTGGGTTTTATTGGATTATGGGCCTTTAACTTGTTGAAAAAGAGTCGGGAATCTCCAAATTTGATTTGCAAAAAAATTGTTGGCAGTGTAATAAATAAAACAGATATTAGTTTTAGTCACACACATATATATGTATATTTGTATGGATCAGTGAATTTGACATTTGTGTCATGCAGTCCAAAAAATAAATCATTTGTTATACTGGATTAGGAAGGTTAGTGGACCACTGACATTGAGAAGGAAAAAAAATTAGGACTACTACCCAAATTTTGGAAAAGTTCAAGGGGGCTAATGTATTAAATTGAAGAGGGCCATGATCATTTAACACTAGCTATAGAAGAATTATCAAAGTTCAGTGGGGGCAAGTGCCTCCGCTTCCTTTCCCTTAATAGAGCCACTTCTCTTATGTGGAGGTTTTAAAAATGTTCATAAACTGTGGTAGTACTGTGGAGTCTAGGTTTTTTCGCTAAATGCATTTTCCTGATTTTTGCAGGTTTTGTTTGATGTAGTTCCAAGCATAAAATTTCAAGATGCCATCGAACTGATTAGCATGCAGCCGATCACTTCTAATCTAGCAGCCTGGAAGAGGTGCGGATGCAAGTTTCCTCATGTGGTGTAGTTGTTTCTGGTCACTTATAGTTCATTAGTTTGATTCCAAAGTTTGACTATTAACTTTTAGCGAGTGTATTGTGTGTTTGGTTGAATTCTTGTCTTATTTTAGCATTGATGTGTCGGCAGAGAAATGGGATATCCTGTATTACATGCATTAATTGGAGTTGCAATGATATCTGTGCACTGGCGTGTTTTAAACTTCCTCACTGAATCCACTAGATTCGCACTGTTTCGCTCTGCCAATATGGTTATTTAATTGTAACTTTAGATGGATGCATTGTGGTATGAGCTTGAGCTTATATAATGTATATGTGCCAAGCACAGTATAAATTTTAAAAAGAAACAGTGCTGCTGGTGCATGGTTTCTGTTCCTTCCAATTGTTGAAGCTTAAATTTGTAGCTATTTGTAATTGCACACTGTTATAATTGGAGCCTTTTTCTGACTATTGGGCTTTGTGCTTCATTTACATTCATGCTAATAATGTCCATGAATTTCTTTTGATAGGATGCAAGATATTGAACTTATGCACATGCGTTATGCTCTGGAATCTGCTGTTCTGGCACTGGGAGCTATGGAAAAGACTATGACTGATGAAACAGGAAGCCATCAAATGGCTATATTCCATTTAAAAAATCTGAGGAAGCATCTGGATGCCATCAACAATAAGCCACGCAAGGTTATATTTGGTTTGCGTTACTCAAACCTATTGTACTGTAATCTTGTTGTGGATTGTAGTGATTGTGGTAATCTTTGCTCAATTAGGTTAATAAGGTAGCTAGGCCAAAAAGCACCTTAGCTGGGAGACAGTTTGTCTTTGACATTATATGTGGAATTCTAGTTGGCCTTGCATGTGTGATATGCAACTTAAGGGCTCAAAAAGCAACTTGAGGGCTGAATATTTGCATTATTACGAATGATAAAAATTGAGTTGTGAATTCAAACCGGGCTTTGAAGTGGAGATGTAATGGGTTGGCTACATGAATCCTATTCTATCAAGGGCCATATTTTTGTTAAATCGCAAGTTATCATATCATTTTTCATTCTCTCATTCAAAGTTAATTTTGGTCTACCTCGCATTGCTACTTCTACCCCTCGCATTGATGTGATAGGTATCACATCAATCTTCCTTACTGGTTCAAATAGAGATTCTCTGTGATTGTGTTTGATAAAACTGAAAGTTGAAATTTGAAAATTGAACGCTGAATTTTAAGTGTTGAATGTTGAATTTTTAATTCGCAGATTGTTTGGTACCCACTGAAATTTAAGTACTAAATTGAACTAAATTGTTTAATAACTACATTGAACTGAAGTCTAAAAATAAATTAATTTCCAATTTTATCATTTACAAAGAAATAGCTGAACTAGAAAATAATTGAACAATAACAAATGAAACAAATACACATTAAATAATTGAACAAATAAACTGTTAACCAATAACAAAGAATGAATAGAATAATAAGAAATTGAATAATATATTAAGTGAACAGAAACTAATAAATATTCAAAAAATGTGTATGTGTGTTTGATTGTGAGTGTCTGTGCATGTAATTTGTGTCTTTGTGTGCAAGGTGTGCATGTGTGTGTGTGCAGTGTGCGTGTGCTATTGCATAAACTGTGAGCGTGCGTGTGTTTGATCGCTAAAGAAAACGATGGAAAGAAAGAATGGTGAGGACTGAAAAGGATAGATAGATTGGGGGTTTTGGAGAGTAGACTAATTTGGGTTTGAATAGGATTGTAAAATATTTCGGGGTAGATTTGTCATACTGTAAATATTATTAAAAATATTTTTGTTGAGCTTTTAAAATTAAGGGATCTCCTACTTAATATTTTTGTTTATTTTTAAGGAGTACTTAATATATTAAGTATTTTAATTTTAGTTATCAAACATACTTAATTAATCAGTGCCGAATATATATTTTTTAAGTGCTGAATTTTGGTTAACAAACACACCCGGTATTCATGTTTAAACCACCTATATCTACTTTTTAGTGTCATCGCATCCTCGTTTCTGTTACACTTAGATTTTGAGGTTGTCTTTTTTCTTAATTGTATACCTCATAATGCAAAAAAGACACTTTTCACAAGACAGTTATTAGACTAGTGATGTTTCATGGTAGACAACATATTATCCGCATCATACAACTTACAGTTTTTTGTTGCTCAAATCAACCAGGAAGTGTTCTGAAAATCTTGTTACTAAAGTAAGATACAACGTAGCCCATCAGAACTGTGGGCCAATCGTAGCTATTGCTTATTTATTTTCTCCTCTCTTACTGACTTCAATACAACGGAATGTGAAATGGTTACAATCTCCAAGTTCATGTTATGTATGACTTTGTTGTTACCTGCCATTGGATGACTGGTCTACCTTTCATTGGTTGTTGTAAACGCTTTATTATATTTACTTAATGATTTTTCTTATAAAAAATATTTTGAGAACACTTGGAGTGTCCAATTTTATAAGGAAAAAAAAATTCTGATTTGATTGACCTTGAGCTAGACAGTGTTATTGAAAGGTTCCCTAGGCTGCAGATAAAAAGGCTGTATGAATGGTGCCTTCTCACTTGAAATGCTCCTATGTGGAATGCCTGGGTTCCTCGTCAAAGAGCATCTTAGTGAGAATCGACATCTTCCCTTCTCTTAGGCTTCCACTTATCTAGTTGTCTTCATCGCTATGATAAAGGTCGTCCAAAAAATTTATAAAGGAATGTACCCATCCTTATAAATTTTGCAATTTTCCATGTATCGATTTTGGTTGGACTGCTTTTCCGACTTATCTAATGTAGTAGTATACAGAATTTTGCAATTTTCCATGTATCGATTTTGGTTGGACTGCTTGTCTGACTTATCTAATGTAGTAGTATACATAATTAATTTTCTTATAAAAAAAGATATATTGCTTTCTGCAACACAACTCAACAAAGGCTTGTCTTAATATTTTTGGGGTTGACAATCAAGTTATTTTCTTTACTCATTCTTTTTCTCCTGTAGACAATAGAAAAGTGGTGTTGGTTTTTTTTTTAAGTTGGATGGGTTTTTTTTTTTTTTTGGGGGGGGGGGTGGTTAGCAGGCTCACAGCAACAAGGGTGGTTCGTGACTAATTGTTCTGCCCACTAAGTGATGGGAATATTTGCTTCAATAGGAGACTGCAAAGCATCACACTTATGGGAAAGTTGTGATGCCTCCAAGTGCTTAAATAGTGCCAGTGGATGGAGTTCTAAGTTAGTTTATGGATCAATAAATCAGAAATTTGCCAGAATCATGTGTTTTTTCGTTACAAAAATATACTAGGGCACTGATCTTTATAACAGTTCAAATTGAGCATTATTTTTTTCCCTACAGGAGTGTTTTTCTGCAAATTTAGTGAATTGAAAAAAGTTGCAGAACCTTAACAGTGAATGCTTAGAGACAAGAACTCTTGGTAGGAAATAGGCATCATTTTTTTGTGGCTGATCGATGGTCATTTCTGTTTTCTTTTTTTAGTTCACATAATAGTGTTTAGACATAAAAGTCATTAGATGCATGTCTGTTCCAAAAAAGGTGGCTAAGTTTTTTGAGAAGATGATGAGAATTTCTATGGGAGGGGAGTGGTGAAGGGAAGAAAGATCATCTTGTTATTAGGTGAGAAGTTGTGTCTAAGTCTAAACCAAAAGGGGGTGGTTTCCATTGAAGCCTAATTCTTTGTGGCACTCTATTATCAAAAGTAAGTATGAAATCCATGCCAATGGTTGAGGCTCTAATGTAATGAGTCGAGGCTTTTTCGTTGTCCTTGAAAATTTATTCTCAAGGTTTGGATGAATTTAGAAAATATTTTATATTAAGGGTGGGAAATGGGGAAAGAGTCCTCTTTGGGAGGACTGGTGAGTTTTCCATGACTCTCTAGATTATTGGGGTCTCACAATTTTTCGGTGTCTAGTGTGTTTGTTTCTTATATGTCTTCCTTTTGGGGGTGGAATTTGAATTTTTTTTCGTAATCTTAATGATCAAAATATTTTGGAGTGTTCTTCCTTTCTTTCTTTACTTGATTTGGTCTCTTTGGATCCTTCGGTTAGTGATAAAAAGTCTTGGTCTCTTGAGCCTTCGGGAAATTTTTCTTGTTCTTCTTTTTTCCAATGGTTGATTGATGATCCAGTTTACTCCATTTTTGAACTTCTTCTTGTGATTTGGAAGACAAGAGTACCCGTGAAGATGCTGGTGCTTTTTTGGATGAAATCTCACGGTAAAGTGAATACTTGTGATATGTTGCAAAAGAGAAGACCCAACACTTGTATTTCTCCTCATTGGCGTGTCTGGTTTAAGAAAAGTGGTGAAAGTGTGAATTATTTGTATCTTCATTGCCCCAAAGCTTATTTCTTGTGGTATAAGTTGTTCCGGGAGGCGGAATTGGTGTGGGTGACTCATCCTAATTGTGCATCTTTATTAGTTATGTGTTTTGATGGTTTTGAAAAGGTTAAGAAAGCTTTCACTTTGTGGGGATGTGCTACTTTGACCATTTTTTTGGGTGTTGTGGATTGAAAGGAACAACATAATTTTTGAAGATAAGGAGGAGGAAAAATAATTATTATGGGATAGATTGAAGTTTTTGGCTTCTTTTTGGGCCGTTGTTACTAAATGGGTTTCGTCACACTCTTTTATTAGTTCTACAACTTAAATGGAAAGTTGTTTGTAGATCTTAATTTGTTTTGTTTTTATTTTGTTCTTGTAGGTGGATTTCTTATCCACTATTATTGTACCCTTTCATTTTTCTATGGAATGAAATTTTGTTTTCCTATCAAAAAAAAAAAAGGAGGATTGAAATTCTGTTTCATCATTATTGTAAGTAATTTCTTTTGCTCATCTCTGACTGGCTGGGTCTCTTTAAAGTCTAATCGTTTGGAGCTTGTTTGCGGCGGCATCAAGCATGTATATTTTCATAATGCTTTCCATTCTCTTTATTCTCACTGCTATGCAATGATGAATCTTTCATATGATGCAGATTTTGATGGTGAACCTTGTTGTCTCACTTTTACATCTGGATGATTTCTCTCCCACCATCACTTCTTGTGCTCCACCAGGGAGCCATTCTGAATTGTCAACTACGCATGGCGGGGAGCAATCTGATGTTGCTACTCGTGAAGGGGGAAATAAGATGGTTGTGTCATTTATGGGGCAACTGCTGGATATATTGCGGCAGAATCTACCTTCTGCTGTATCTGAAGAGGAAAATGCATTGAACGAAAATGTATCCTCTGATGGTAGACAAGTGTTAGACTGGAGAATCTTGAATGCTAAACAGTTCATTGAAGACTGGGAATGGCGTTTGTCAATTTTGCAAAGTCTCCTGCCATTATCTGAACGCCAGTGGAGATGGAAGGAGGCATTGACTGTATTACGTGCAGCACCATCAAAGCTACTCAATCTGTGAGTTATGAATATGATTACTGTTGTTAATAAATTTCTCCTCATGATTTGCATGCAAAGGATGTTTATTTGCTTCATGAGAAAGAGGGGCTTGTTTTTATGTGCATGTTATTTACTTATTTGCTTTCTCTTCCAATGAGAAATGCCGTCTTTCATGTGCTCCTTGTGGAAAATGTATCAAATGTTGGCTGAAGATGAGTTTCAGATCAGTCATGGTGTTTTTGTTTTGCAATTCTTTGACAGAGGAAGGCGGAGTTTGTCAATTATTTGACGATGGTCTAAAGATCTTGCTAGCTTAGAAAACAGTGAAATTACGTTTTCAGTTTTCTATTTTTACAATCTTATAATGCCAACTGTCCTGTGTGTGCATTCGTGTTCGCACCAAGAGAATGGCCTTTTCAGACTAATTCTCTGAACCTTAGACAAAGACGATCTTTTTTCTTAGCTGTCAAATTCAGTGCATGGTTGCACATAATTGTACTGCAACTTTTTTAGCTTTGAACATCACTGCAAGCTTATAGTTCTATGTTATTCAAAGTATACTTAAACAATGAATTATATATACACATATATAGGTATTCATATAAAGATTGACCAGTGACGAGCAACTTCTTAACCTAGTAATGGGGGGCAGACATAAATGAAGACTTGACTAAAGCTGAAACTAGATATTTTCAATCTTAAGGGGTCCTGCATTGTATTTTTACTTCCAAAATTAGTGTTCCTTTAAATCATGTAGGCTGTGTGCTGTCTTTCTTTGTCTTCATTTTCCCTGCTCTTATAATTTCTCATGATAATATAGTGTATTAAATGTTCAAGATAAATTAAAGATAGATTGAAGGTTCTAGGTTTGATGTCTGTTTACTATGCAGTTGCATGCAAAGGTCGAAGTATGACATTGGAGAAGAGGCTGTTCATCGTTTTTCCTTACCTCCAGAGGATAGAGCGACATTGGAATTGGCCGAATGGGTAGATGGTGCCTCTAGGAGAGCATCTGTATGATCCAAACTGATGACTGAGTAAACTCATAGTTTCTACTGGGCTGTATTGTTTTTGTTAGTTGCTTATTTTTTATTATGATAATAATACAGTACTTTTTTGTATTTATATAATTGATATTTTTAGTCTTTTGTGCGTTCGATAGGGGGTACATATTGTGGTTGTATTTTTTTTCTTCTTGAGTTGATGTAAGGTTTATGCTTCTGCCTCTCACTTTTACCATCTGAATAAATTTTTGGAATTGGCAGGCGTTGAACCTGATATGAAATTTTCTTGATGTCTAATTCCATGCAGTCACCAAAAAATTAAGCCAAGTGTCCATAAATTTGCAGTGTGTTCCTTTTTTCATCATGGTACATTAGTTTTGGAACGTCTTTTTGGGGCAAATTCTAACTGCACATTTTGCAAAATTCTACTCTTTTTCTTTTGAAAACAAGTGTCACTAGTGACAGGAATGCCATTATCTTCACTAAAGAGATGAAGGAATATTCATTGTCTTGATCATGTTGCACAACCTCTTGCATGTGATATTAAGATTATCATGTTTTGGTGGGTATTTCATATGTGCTTCTAAGTCGAATCATTTCTTTTTTACAATATTTCATACGTGGTCTTCTTTTATACATGGAATTGTGATCTTAGGCACCCAATATTGTTTAACCTAGTTGAATTTTTTTCATTTCTTCCTTTTGTCCGTTCCAAGGTGGAGGATGCTGTGTCTCGAGCTGCTGATGGAACCTCTGTTGTCCAACAATTAGATTTCTCCTCTTTACGTTCTCAGTTAGGTCCTTTGGCAGCAGTAAGTGTGTATTTATTTCTTCTCTCTCCCTATTTCAGTTTTTGATTATCTTTTTTGTTTATTATTGGGTTACAGGTTGACATGTATGTATTTCTTGCAGATTCTTCTCTGTATTGATGTTGCTGCAACTTCTGCGAAGTTTGCTAATATGTCCCAGAAGCTTCTAAACCAGGCAATTTAACCTAACTATTAATATGTAGATTGTATATGTGGGTTCGACATTATGCTGCATGTCTTTTTTATATGGACTTGACTTGCTTACTTGCTAAAGCACCATGGAATAGGTTATGTTCTCCTTCTAATTGAATGAAATGAGCACGTCGGCTAATGGCTGCAGTTCTAGTCATTTGAGGACTTGATTTCTTGAGGATAGGGCCAGTTACTAAATGATGTCTTCTGGTGCATGCTGGATATTAGATTAACATTCTCTTTAATTCTGAACATGTTCTTCAGTTTCATAGCCTGTACAATGAGTGAGGCTTACTTGCACAAAGTACTTTTGATTGTGAACTTTCTCTCAGTTTTTGGTTGTGGCCAAGAATTTTTTGATGTAGGACTAGTGGAAAAAATACATCCATCTTATTATATTCTTTGATTGCGGAAAAGATTTGTGGCTCTGCATAGTTGTCTGCTTATGGAAAATAATTGAGGATTGTATGTTTGATGTGTGAAATTTACTGTTGGGAATATGTGCCAGTGCATACTCAAATTAAGATGGATATGATCATTGCACTGGATTTTTCGAGCATTTTGAAGAGTATAAAGAAAAAGTTAGTTTCATTACACTGGTCACTGTTGACACTGGTTGGGTGAGCATGCAAGAAATCTTGGACAGTGTGATAAAATTTACCCAATTTTTTTTTACCATAAAGGTTAATCATATTTATGAGCATAATGATGTGTAAATATTTTATCAAACCACTGGGGATGTAGGAGAAGGGTCATGTATTTGTTTGAATATTCATATGCCTTCTCATTAACATGAACCTGCCATATTTATTGGGATTTTACTCTGTTGACATGTTTATTTATTTTTTTGTCCTAGCAACATAGGCTATGCTGTGGCCTACGTTTTGCAACGAAAATTAAATAGAATGTGAAATGCCTGCAAAAGAAAGATAATTTGGAATTGTATTACTGAAATGGTTACTTCACCATCTAGGCAAGATTGGCCAATTGTGTTTTCAAGTGTCTTTTGGTGTATGTATTATCAAAGGACAGTTCTTTTTAGGTGTGTTCCATGAATTTTACATGCCCTGTTTCTTGTTTTTTATCGTTGCTTCCTGGAGAGAGAGAGAGAGCCCTTTAGTGGGCTGAGAGCTAATTATATATCAAGTCATAAACAGTACAATTACATAAACATCTCCAACTCTTATAAGTTATAACTCAACAAATCTTTTTTCTATGGCTTGGATTCCCATTCTTGTCTCTCTGCCAGAAGTTTGGTGTTAGACGATATGCACTTTTGTGTTTATGGTTGCTTCTTTGAATTTCAAAGTGAACTTCAGAGCTTTAAGATGTTTTATCTTGAGACAATGCATGGAAATATGTCATATGCAGGCTCAGATTATGTTGTCCGAGATCTATCCTGGTGGTACTCCTAAGTTAGGATCTACTTATTGGGATCAGATTCATGAAGTGGGGATAATAGCTGTAACAAAGCGCATCCTCAAGCGTTTACATGAACTATTGGAACAGGTAATACTGTAAAACTTCCATTTTTTGGATTATGAATTCTTATCAGTTTTGAAACGGTTTCCAAAATGGCTCTGGATAGTTTTGTCACCTCATTTCCTGCTTTGCTAAGCTGTTGTGGTTGGTATGCTTCGTGTAGCATTGGAGAACATCATAACGAAGACACATTGAGTGAATAGTGTTTTGTCCCAAAATTTACTGTGTTTGTAGCCATTGCTTTTCCTAAAATGTTATCTAGTAGATGAAAATAGGATGCCTTTTTTGGTCTAAATGCTTTTCTTTTGAATGTGTTTGCTTTGTAAAAACTACCATTATATTAGAACGAGAGAATGTGATACTGTAGTGTTGTGCTGTCCTGGCATTTAGTTGAACGCTGGAGAACTCTTGAGAATAAGATTAACTGCTGAACTAATAATATCCAAGCACATCCACACAATAGACAAGTACTCAGAAGACCAATCGAAACAATCAAAAACCAGATGATTAGCGATTTAAGTACTCAGTTTGAAATTTTCCACTGAACTGCCCATAAACTCCTAAATTCCAAAATGACGGAAGTTAAAATCCATAAGAAATTGGGCAAAACTAAGGACAATCCTTTAAAGTTGAATACTTCAAAAAGTGGGCAGAAGAAGATCTGAACAGATCAGACAATTAGGAATCAGATGATCCAGTCCCCTTTATGAGTCTTAATTTTGCAGAAAAAATTGGAGGAGATGATATAGGATGAAAGGGCAGCAAGAGGAGGGAGAATCAGGGATAAATCGGATCTGGGAATGCCAAACATGCATGGAATAGTTTGTGAAATGTAGTCACCTGTGTAGGGTGCTTCCAGCCATCAGATTATGGGGTGTAAGAGGGAGAAAGAAGGTCAAAGAGGAAGGAGAGGAGCATGAACCAGATCCAAGGGAAAGAGAGGTGTACGGAGAGAAAGTAATGTAGTCCAGATTCAAGAGAAGCTTGGAACTGTTGTGAAAAAGAAGCTCAAAAGGCTGAAAGAAACCCTAGAAGGGCTGTAGAGAAAGTTCTCTACAATATGTATCTTAATTCACCAATAGATTCCCCTCACAATAGCTTCACCCCCTTTTCAATAGCCTTTATTTTAGGTTACAGCTGTATGTACTGCTAGTTTACAACTACATTAAGTTAGAAGTGACAGCTGGCCATTAGTTACTCCTTGGTTCCAATATCATGCAGTCAAAAGTCAAATAAGACCTCATTGGCTGACAGTAATTTAGCACACTCAAGGATCAAAATGTCGTGTTGACACGTCTGAAACGTTTCAGAATTTCAACACACCGACACGAAACATGGGTTGAATCCCAAAATTCCAAAGTTTCGGTCGAAACGTCACTGTGTTGGACCGTTTCGGTCGAAACATGTCGAAACACCTGTGCTGCTTTTTATATATATATATATTTTTTGTATAAGTAATGAACAGTTACATTTAATACCCCACTGCATTATAATTTTTTACTTTTAACTATACATAACTACCATAAATTTAATTTGATACCCTTCATTATTTTTTTTTCTTTTTATAATTATTCTTTTATATTATTATTATTTGTTAAATTTACATATTAAATAACTGCAAGTCATTTTATTAATTATGACTTATTTGTTAAATATCTAGAATTAAGTATTTATGTGTTTTAGTCATTGTGTACACAATGATTTTAATATTAATGAAATAATATTATTTATTAATTTGAAGACACAATTAAAATTAATAAATTAGTATTATAATAATATGATGCACTTAGTAATATTAGTTAGCAAATTAGTATTATAATAAAATTATATTATTAATTGGATAATATTCTAATTTAAATGATTTTTGCCTCATGTCAAACTTTTTTTTCTCCAATTTAAATTTATTCTTATATAAATGGATGTTAACTGAATAAATATGTTAAATTAATCAATTATTTAGCTTAAATGAATTGTATTTGTATTTCTACATGTTTTCACGTGTTTCCATATTTTTTCTGTGTTTCTATTGCGTTTCCGAAATGTTTCCGTTTTTGAGCTGACCGAAATGGTACTTCGAAACAATATTTCGATCCTTGCACACACTACAAACTAAAAACTTAAATAGATGGCCCAAAATAAGACCAACATATCTATCTAAATCTGAAATTCCACTGGAAAATTGGCTGCACTAGAAAGGTTATAGATGGAGATGTAGGAAACACCAGAGTTTAGCCTTTATTTCCTCCTATGCCTATGTATCACCGTGTCACCATTATGAGTCTTAGAACGAGTGTTAAAATGTGGACAACCCACCCCCCCCCAATGTTGGGGTAAAATATTAAATCTAGATGGAATAGCAAATAAGATATGAAATATGTATTTTTATTTTGGAACGAAAGGATATCTTTTAGGGTTCATTTGTTTAGCAAGAAAGTGAAAAAAGAGAGGAAAACATAACTTCTCATATGTTTGTTTAGCAAGAATATAGTTGAAAAAGGAAGAAAGATTATTTCCCCGTACACTCCAAAGTTGAGTGTACGCTTGGCTTTGGATTTTTTTCAAAATTCTGCATGTAAATTGAGCTTCCCCTCTTTGTCCACAGTATAGCGGGTAGCTATTCTATTATGCCAGTCTCTGTCTCCATTCTTACCATCATTAAATCCACATCATTGCCTTCGTCCTCGATGTCGGTACTGAACAATGTCGTAGCTTGATGATGCTGAACTGTTTAGACGCATTGACGATGTTTGGGTTGCTATTAATATAATTAGTCGGACAGTGGTTGACAGGGTCATAAAATGTCTGTGATTGGTAAAGGGCTTATAAGTGGGAGCTCTATTACTTTGGTTATATTCTTCTTCATCACCTCATGGGTCAATTTTTTTTGAGGTTAGAGGTGTGCCTACGGGGAAATATAAGCAAGGAATGCTTACCACAAATCTTCGATGGAGATGAGTTGTCGTATGGTACTCTCTGCAGGGGTGGAATGCCTGGATGAAGCAGAGGTGGATGAGGGGTTTTTGGTTTTATGTTAGGCTTAAACTGTTTTTTTCTCTTCTTTTTTTCCCAACTGGAGTTAAACTCTGATTTTGAGTTGTCATATATTTGGTCTTTTGTTGAATCCTGGTAGAAGTTGCTAAGCTGTGAATTTGATACTTTGGTCACAGTAAAATATCTAGATATTTTGCTTACAATTATTAGTGTTTTTTTTTATTTGCATATTCATTTATTGGTATTAAATTTGCTTTGTTGTTGGATGTTAGATTGATAGGGAAATGGCAATTTAGTAATTTCAAGATTTTTTGTGCAATTTTCTACTAAAATTTTCATCATACCAAATACATATAAGAAAATATATTTTCCTTTCTTTTCTTCACTTTTTATCGCTTTTACTTTCCACCATTTTTTTCTTCCAAGCAAATGGACCCTTAGGAACCCTTAAAAGATACCTTTGGCCTTTTATTTCCCCCGAGCCTGTGTGTCTCAATGTATTATTCATTCTAAGTTCCAAGCCATGTAAGTAGTATGTGCATGACATGTGGCTACCTATTTAAGATGAGTCTTACAATGTGGACATCCCCCACAATAAAGGGGTAAAGTATTAAATGAAGACAAGATAATAAACGAATATGGAATAAAAACTTGAATGAAACTAAAATATAAGGCAAAAAGTGTGCCCTTCATAGAGCACAATGCTGATGCCAACTTGTTCTGAATAGGCTTTGTTGAGTTGAGTTTTATTATGTATCTGTTTATCTACAGTCATAAAGTATCATGAGATTGTTTTTGGAGAACTTACCATTTTATCTTCCTTACGATAATTAAACAATTATCTAAATAGTGGTCCTGTTTAGCTTCTTAGTTGTATATTCTACTTGCGTATTGAGTCCCATATACTTTGAGGGTAATATTCTGATCTTTGACACATATACACAGGATAAACCTCCAGCTCTTCAGGTGATTTTATCTGGGGAGATGAGAATGTCTTCATCAAAGGATTTTCACAAACAAGGAAACAGGGAACGTGCTCTTGTTATGTTACATCAGATGATTGAAGATGCTCACAAGGGGAAGCGACAGTTTCTGAGTGGTAACTGTCATGTTACTTTTTTATTAGTGGTGTAGCTGTTGAGCTATCAATTGGTCGAAGACAATGATGATGTTCTTTCTTTTTCTCTGTGTAGTATATGTGAGCAGAGGCTTCAATGTTTCTTTATGATTTGAAATTTCAGGTAAGCTTCATAATCTTGCGAGAGCTATTGTTGATGAAGAAACAGAAAGAGATTACATGAAAGGAGAGGGCTCATATTCAGATAGGAAGGTTCTTTTGACTTATGACAAAGATGGGGTACTTGGGCTTGGGTTAAGAGCATTGAAACAATCATCCTTGAGTTTAGCAGCTGGTGACAACAATACACATTCCGCCAGTTACGATGTAAAAGATACTGGGAAGAGATTGTTTGGCCCCTTAAGTTCCAAGGCCACAACATATCTTTCGCAATTTATTCTCCATATTGCTGCAATTGGTGACATTGTTGATGGGACTGATACGACTCATGATTTCAACTACTTTTCGCTCGTGTATGAGTGGCCTAAAGATGTAAGATTTCCTTTTTGCAATGAAGTTATGTGTCTTCAAGATGAATGAACAAGATTCATTCTGCAGTCGGTGGTCTAGAATTGCCAAGAGTTCACCGTAGGAATAATCTGAAGAAGTTTGGAAGATCAGGGAATTTCTGCTTTCGTGGAATATAGTTTAGTAGTGGGGACAAAGTTATTTCTTGCCATGCAACAACAATTTTTTTTAAGAAATATGTAAGTGGATACAAGTACCAAGAGACCATTGCAATGATCTGATGGGTGGATAAAATCAGTGGAAGATTCTGGGAGTGTATCAAAAATATTTAGGGGACAATGGGACTAGTTTTGTAAAATGCTTCCTTAAGTTATTTTCTTTGGATAAACATCTAACAGTACTTTAATGGCATTAATCAAAAGTTCCTACAAGACCTCCTACTACTACAAAAAAAAAAGAAATAAGAAAGAGAGAGAGAAGAAAAAACCTGTTATGAATGCATGTCAGCCTCTGCAAAAGATTTTGTGGGTGGGTCATTCATGCCAACACATTGCACATCTAGTACTTTGTTGAACTTTGTGTATCCAAGTCAAAAGTACTATCACACTTCACATTGGTTTATATTCTTGAATCATTTCCCCTCATGCTTTCCATTTCGGTTATTGTGGTTTTGAGTGGGAAAACTTGGTTGGCTATTTTTGTTGGGCTTTGAAGCATGATGTAAATGTTGAGTTTGTTGTGTTTCATGTGCTGCTGACATATGTTTACTTGCCATATGCTTTTTGCTGCTGTGGTCCTTTCGAACACATCAGAAAAGGGGAAAGGAATCTTAAAGAAGGCGTAACTTTATACCCTGAACCCAAAATGCTGTTTTGAAAAACACAGCCCAAAAGATGGCATATAAATAATTGACTATCATTATATCCTAAATTCTCTAAAAGACTTAACTCTGTACTATTTTGTCCTTTCAGTTTCTAATGAGCTCTTAATTTTTTAGATTTGTTCAAATTCCTCAGATCGTTTGTTGTTTTTCTTGAATTTATTCTATTTGTCATAAAATTTGTTTGTGCTTTGAAAATGAGGGATTGATATCTTAATAAACTGTCTTAGAAGGCTCTCATAGCAGGAAAATGTGTCAGGCTTGATAGATAGCTAGTGTATTAGTTCCTTGTTTCTGCATGGTGCGATTTAGGCTAATTTTTTCCCCACTTGGTTTACAGCTTTTAACTCGTCTGGTCTTTGACCGAGGTAGCACTGATGCAGCCGGAAAGGTAGCAGAAATTATGTGTGCTGATTTTGTACAAGAAGTAATTTCTGCATGTGTACCTCCAGTTTATCCTCCACGATCTGCCCATGGTTGGGCTTGTATTCCAGTGACACCAACTCGTCCCAGGAGTTATACAGAAAGTAATGTACTTTCCCCTTCATCTAGAGTAGCAAAGCCAAATTCTTATAGCCGTTCCTCAGCCACACCTGGTGTCCCTCTGTACCCTCTGGAGTTGGATATTGTGAAGCAGCTCGTTAAACTATCCCCAGTCAGGGCTGTCCTAGCATGTGTTTTTGGGAGTGGTATATTGTACCGTGACAGTGACTCAACTATATCTAGTTCCTTGGATGATGGACTACTACAGACACCTGATGCTGACAGGCTATTCTACGAGCTTGCTCTTGATCAATCAGAGAGGTACATTTTTGAAAACTGTGTTAGCATAGTGGATCATTCCTTCATATGGTTTACATGATGATTTTGTAGTTTTCCTTTACCTCTTCATTGGCAGGTTCCCAACCTTGAACCGCTGGACTCAAATGCAAACCAACCTTCATCGAGTCTCAGAGTTTGCTGTAACGGCTAAGCACACAATTGACGATAGGTTGGATAAAGCTGTGGTAAAAACTGCTGTCAAGCGGTTCCGTGAACATGATAGTGATACTGAGTCAGAAGTTGAAGACATCATTGCCAGCACTAATGTTTCAACTGCACTGTCAGATGTTAAAAATCAAGGAAATGTGGTTCCCGAATCTTGGCATGATAGTCCAAAGTCTGAAGCAGCTGAAGTTGATTCAACAGTTTTCCTTTCTTTTGATTGGGAGAATGAAGGGCCCTACGAAAAAGCTGTGGAACGGTAATATGGTTTCTCTTTGGCTTTTTCTCCATATAATATCAGTGCTTATCTCATTGTCACTACTTCGTCCTATTCAATGGCTCTTTTGAGCTTTCTTATTATATTTTTCTTGAGTTTCCTAATTGCCACATCCTCGTAATGTTTGGCAATTCTGCAATTGAACTTCATGATTTCGTGGGCCATACCGCCAAGTTAAACCAATTGGACTTTTTATTTTTTTGTTGGGCTTAAAAGAAGAATATTATTAAGGTAGAAAACTGAAAAAAACGGTACAAAGTAAAATTGGAAGTAAAAAAAAAGAAGAAGAAAACAGAGAAGAGCACTAAAGATACCTTCCAATTCTGTTGATAATCCAACAAATAAACTCCTCTGAAATTCTGTGGCTTTGGTCGGTAAAGAAGAAAGGAACGCGATTCCTTCCTAGGTTAGTGAAAAAAGGGGAAATTAAGCAATGAATTAAACAACTATCCGTACTCAAAGCTTAACAAGATTTCCTCACTTATAACACATCATCAGTATCTACAGCTAACAAAAGGCTTGACTTTTGTTTTCTCAATGAAGTTATATAAAGAAAAGCACTAAGCATTTGGGGAACTTACGAGATAGATGCAAAAAGATTTATAAGAAAATTTACAAGGTAAAGAAGATTGGAAATTGTGAAGTGTGTCTAGCAAAGAAAGCTAGATCCTATGTTTCTCCTATCATTAAGTTGCCTAAAGAAATGGAAATCCCAAGAATAAGAATTTTCCCCCCCCATCACATGGAAACTAGAATTGGAGCAACATGGAGCAAGGAAAGATGATACAAATGTTGAAAAGTAGTTTTAAAAGATGAAAGACTGGCACAAGTATCTTCCAAAAAAGAATTTTCGACAGCTCGACCCTTATCCAGCCTCATATGAGTAACATTATGCCTTGTTTTAGTATCCCACAAATATTTCTAGAGACTATACTTACAAGTTGTCTCCCAACTCACTCAATGATCTATCCGATTGTCTGTCACAAGCCTGACCAAAGAAAATCCCTCATCCTCATCATCTTCTCCAATTTCCTAGCCACAACCAAGGATCAAAATGTCATGTCGACACGTCCGAAACGTTTCGGAATTTCAACACACCGACACGAAACATGGGTTGAATCCCAAAATTTCAAAGTTTCGGTCGAAACGTCACTGTGTCGGACCGTTTCGGTCGAAACACCTGTGCTGCTTTTTATATATATATATTTTTTGTATAAGTAATGAACAATTACATTTAATACCCCACTACATTATAATTTTTTACTTTTAACTATACATAACTACCATTAATTTAATTTAATACCCTTCATTATTTTTTTTCATTTTTATAATTATTCTTTTATGTTATTATTATTTGTTAAATTTACATATCAAATAACTGTAAGTCATTTTATTAATTATAACTTATTTGTTAAATATCTAGAATTAAGTATTTATGTGTTTTAGTCATTGTGTACACAATGATTT
>CM042186.1:38140330-38172860 GCA_023539305.1 Ilex asprella | reverse complement strand
ATATAATGTAAGCCCTCACTGTATAAAGGGCACGATGACTCTTGAGATACACACACGAGACTAGTTACACTCAGCAAGCTCTCTACACACATTCTCTCTCTAGACTCATTGTAAACTCTCCGGAGTACCACCGTTGATCAATAAAACACCTAAGGCCACCGTCGCCGTTCGAAGAGTGGACGTAGGTCACCCGGACCGAACCACTATAAATCTTCAGTGTTGACCTATATTTACTGTTTTACCACTAATTACCATTGATTGCTCATTAATCACTCTAGTGACTGTTAATCTCGCACGAAGACGATTTTGTGCATCATCAATTTGGCGCCGTCTGTGGGAACGACATAATTTTTACTACCTTTCCATCCCCTTCGCAATCCATGGAGATTATCACCCGATCAATGAGCCAACAGCCGGGAGACCACAACCTGGCCCACCGGGAGGAGGAGGCTTCGCCTCCCTTCGCACCGTCTGAACCACCCATTGTTGCGACTCCTATAGGACAGTAACAACAACTCCTCCAGACTATGCAATTGCTGGTGAAACAAAACCAGCAGATCATTCAACCGATACTCACCCAAGGAAGTGCTACCCCTCATCCAGAAGGAGTAATCCCCATCCCTCCGACTGGGGAAGAACAACAACCTACACCTCACGAGCGTCAAGCAGCCCCTCGTCAGAATGCCCTGCGACCGCAGGGCTCCCTCGCCTAGCAGTCCCTCCTCAATGCGCAGGGAGCTCACGCGTCCCCTCTTCTCATGTGCATGCGCAGGAGGATGAAGGAGAGAGTCAATACGGAGACCATGAGAGCCAGTACCGCCATCCAACCGAGGATGTCCCCAACTAGTGGGACGAGAAGATTAGGGAGGTGCAAAACCAGCTTGGTGACGCCCTCAATGCCATCAAGGCATAGGCGTCTACGATTGTGGACTACCTGGTGAGACGCACTGACACGCCCTTTATCACTGATATTGTCAACTACCCACTACCTTCGAAGTTCAAGATGCCCAGCATCGAGACCTTCGACGGTAACAGAGACCCTCTCAACCATCTGGATACCTACAAGTCCCTCATGCAACTCCATAATGTGCCTGAGGAGATCACGTGCCGAGCATTTTCTCACCACCTTGAAGGGGTCCGCTCGTCAATCGTTCTCCAAGCTCAGGCCTTCCTCCGTCTGTTCTTTCGAGGAGCTAAACAGGTCCTTCGTCTCCCACTTCATTGGGGGACGTCGGCATCAAAAGCCAGTGACCCACCTGCTCACCATTAAGTAGGATAGGGATGAAAGCCTTCATGACTACCTTGCTCGCTTCAATGAGGAGGTGCTCCAGATCGATGAGTCAGATGACAAGGTAGCCATGGCTGCTTTTATCGCCGGCGTCCGAACATCCAGTTTCATGTTCTCAGTCATCAAGAAGTCGCCCTCTGACATGCCCGAGCTACTGGCCTGGGCGCAAAAATATATGAACGCCGAAGACATCGCCAAAGCGCGTAGAGGAGAGTCCTCCCAAGGGAAGAAAAGGAAAGACAACCGAGAAGATCGAAGAAAACTGATAATAAGAGAAAGAAAGCCGAAAGGGTCCCTGTAAAGGACCGTCTCAGATCATTGCCTCTGAGAGACCGTCATCCATTCACTCCACTTAATGCCTCAGTGGAGCACATCCTACTCCAGATACAGGATGACCCCGCCATTCGTTGGCCGGGAAAGATGAAGTCTGACCCCAAGCGCCGGAATTCCAGCAAGTACTGTCGTTTTCACCGCGACTACGGTTATGACACGGACGACTACTTTGACCTTAAAAGGCAGATCGAGGAGCTCATACAACATGGCCGATTGAGGTAGTACGTTGCTGGTAGAGGACAAGCTCCACTGCCTAGCCAAGACCAGAACGACGTCGAATGCCAACAACTCCTCAGAGAAATCCAGACGATCGCCTAAGGGCTAAGAAGAGGATGCAACTATAACCCCACCAAGGAAACATTAGCCCACCTATGAGACACCGAATACCTCAAGATTTTCTCTATTTTTATTGTTGATTTATTTGGTTATTTATAATTTTATGAAATAAAAATTGATAATTATCGTGTTCGTAACTGTCTTGCTTTTATTTTTAAACAGCTTATGACCCAACACCAGGTACCCAGACGAGAGGTCTTGCCTTCTCCAACTCGGGCGCCCCCCTGATTCAGACGAGGGGTCTCGCCCTTTCCATCAGAGGCGCCCCGTGACGGCCTCGCCCTCTCCAACTCGGGCACTCCCATGATGCAGACGAGGGGTCTCGCTCTCTCCACCTTGTGATGCCGACTAGGGGTCTCGTCTCTTTCACCCTAGGCTCCCCATGACGACCTCACCCTCTCCATGATGGCGCCCCCTATGATGTAGCTCAGACGAGAGGTCTCGCCCTCTCCATCTTGGACGCTCCACTTGAAAGCGCTCTAGACAATGAGTCTCACCCCATCTCACTGGAATGAGTCAATGGAAGGAGTTTTAGATGTCCAACTCCACAGAGCCCTCCTCACCTCCGTCTCAATGGAATGAGCCTCAAACGTCAAGCTCCTCAAAGCCTCCCTCAACTCCGTCTCACCGGAATGAGTCAATGGAAGGAGTCTTGGACGTCCAGCTCCACAGAGCCCTCCTCATCTCCACCTCAATGGAATGAGCCTCAGACGTCCAGCTCCACAGAGCCCTCCTCAACTCCATCTCACTGGAATGAGTCAGTGGAAGCAGTCTCAGACGTCCAGCTCTACAGAGCTTTCTTCATCTCCATCTCAATGGATTGAGCCTCAGACGTCCAACTCATCATTTGCATAGTCCACTTTCAATGACTCTCACTGTCATCACTCACATAGTCCTCATCATCGGACTCAAGAACCTCCTGAGGCCTGAGATCAGAAAGATCACAATAAGGGTATGCCATAGAGGCCGTCAATGAAGGCACTGGTCCTAGCCCTCTCAATAGCATCCCTCTGCGCCTCCGCACTAGTAGCTCTCCCAAGTGCTACGCCGAGGTCAGCCTCAAGTTGAGCAACCTTCCTCTGAGATAGCTTCAACTGCTCAGTGGTGCTCTCTCCCGTCCGCCACTCGAGCTCAAATCGTTTCTCGGCATCCTCTCGTGCCTGTCGAACTAGCAGTGCGCCATTCTCTCGTGTCTATCGCTCAAGTGAAAGCTTCATCTCAGCAGCCGCAAGCTGTCCCTCAGCAGCCTCACGCACCCGTCTCTCCTTCGCCTCGCCAAGAACGGCCTCTCCGATCATCATCGTATTGCTAAACAAGGCAGGTAAGACAATCATCATCTGTGGACATTCAAATACAAAGAAAGCTAAGAGCTAAGTCTAGACATGTCACAAAAAGTCAAATACAAAACAGAGGGACAGAGCGTACTAGAGCGATGTCCTCTACAGCGGCGTTGACTACACCCCCAAGACCCTGAGAGGCAATCTCGTTGGTCTCAGCACCGGTCACTAAGGCACTGAATCTCTCCTTTACCACCTCCACGTCATGCAGCATAGACCTTGAGGTGTTCTCCAGGGAACGACACCTAAATGGACCTTCCGTCCCGGTGGATTGCGACGCCGGTATCTCAGCCACTACAGCAGTACCAGAATCGTGTCTCAGGGAAAGGGAGACATAGATCGAAGGAGAAGGTGGAACATCATCAAACTCAGCCGGTATAGAACCTGCTGGGTCAACCAACCTCGGTCGAGAAGAATAGGGGGCACCAGACTTCGTCCTCTTAGAAGGAGGAGCAAGAATGGGCGCCACCCTAGAGGCAAAGACCTCATCCACTACGAACCTGTCAATGGGGAGACCTGCAAAGAACCAATAAGTCAAAAATTCAAGCACAATGCCAAAGAGGAAGTGCGGGACATACCTAGTAAGCCTCTGCTACGGCAGCCATCATCCGAGACTACACGTAGCTCGGCCTATGACTCTGCTCTCACGCAAGTCACCTTGTAAGCCTCTGCTACGGTAGCCACCTCTGAGACTACACGTAGCTCGGCCTATGACTCTGCTCTCATGCAAGTAGTCATCTCTGCTATGGCAGCCATCTCCGAGACTATACGTAGCTTGGCCTCTATGACTCTGCTCTCATGCAAGTAGTCACCTCTGCTACGACAGCTGTCTTCGAGACTATACGTTGCTCGGCCTCAGCTCATGCGGCCCTGTCTCGAGACGCCCACAACACTGTCTTTGCTCTCACGTAAACAACTTACCTATCTCTCCAGGTAATCATGTTAAGTAATTTAATATTTTGAATAACATTGTCTTCGCTATCTCTAGACAGACTCTTAAAACGCCTTGACCGAAGCCAAGTCAAAGCATGCCCACCAAGCCATATGGAGCTACAGTCCCCGCAGAAGACCGCACAGGAGTCTCAGCTCCTATAGCATACAAAGGCTAGCACGGAAGTCCCAGTCTTAAAAATAGTGGGGGCACCACCAAGACCCATCTTCCAAGAAGCAACCTACTAACCGGACCTTGACCAGAAGCACGGGGGGTGTCATCCTCTTGAGAAGAGGGGAGACTCTACTCTAAAAAGCAAAAAGAGTCTCAACTATCTCCCCATCAACAAGAGCTCCTAAAATCAGAAACTATGAGCTATCAGAAGAAGAGACAAATCTCCCAAAATAAGAGAGCAAGAAAACTCCTACTCAAGAAGTTACACATGCCCTCAACCCCCTTCCTCTCGCAAGATTGAGAGGCTTGGGGCATTGGGGGCAAATGTTGAGTCTGAATTTTACTAAGCTAAGGCCCAATCCGAATGGAGTCGAAGAAGCCCATAGAAGAGCCCAAAAGACCCATGTAGTTGGGCCAACCGAGTGGCAATCGTCAAGGAAAACGGAGGAAGGACCAAGACCGCAGGAGGCAGCAAGGGGCGCCGCCTAGGGCAGCAAGGGCGCCGCCCAGGCCCCTAGGGTGCCCAGCTCCGCGCTCGGCCTCTCCTTCGTCATCTCCTACGACCTCTCCTTCTTCGCCATTCGACTCCAGTACGAATCCAAGTCTAATTCAAATACGAGCTCGACGTCCGACCTCAAGACTAAGACGAGCACCAAGTCGTACCAACTCAAGGCCGAACACCAAAGGAAGGGACAAGGCAGCCCAAGACACCAAGGGCGCCGTCCAAGGCACCTAGGGCGCCTCCTATGCCCCCTCCAAAGTGGGCGCCGCCCACCTCATGCCCCATTGGCTTCTCCTCTTGGCTCCTCTTCAATCCTTGATGCAACGTCAAACACAACACAAGTCCAAACCCACTCCGAAGCAAGACCGAGTTCAAGACTCAAGTCCAAGGCTAAGCATGAGCACACTTCGCACCAGAGTGATATCCGAGTAAATAGGAGCAAGTGGAGGAAGACTCAGGATACGGAGATCTCCTACCATAACTCTACTTACCAAAGAGGCTCACTCCTACTATAACTCTACTTACCAAAGAGGCTCACTCCTACCATGTTGATACTTACCAAATTAACGAGAGACTTCTCCCTCACGTTACCGCCTTGGTGAGCCTATATAATGTAAGCCCTCACTGTATAAAGGGCACGATGACTCTTGAGACACACACACGAGACTAGTTGCACTCAACAAGCTCTCTATACACACTCTCTCTCTAGACTCATTGTAAACTCTCCGGAGTACCACCGTTAATCAATAAAACGTCTAAGGCCACCGTCGCCGTTCGAAGAGTGGACGTAGGTCACCCGGACCGAACCACTATAAATCTCCAGTGTTGACCTATATTTACTGTTTTGCCACTAATTGTCATTGATTGCTCATTAATCACTCTAGTGACTGTTGATCTCGCACGAAGACGATTTTGTGCATCATCAAAATTCACAACTAATTCAATATTTTTTTTGAATTAAGTCCTTATAACAATACTCCCCACTTGAATCCAACAAGCATTAGTGAAATTGGGTTCAACCTCTTTAAACTCCGAAATACAACTCGGGTTTAATATGACTTGGAATCCAAATGCAATTTGTATTGAATTCAAATTTTAGCTCGAATTGTGTATCCTTATAATCAAATCCGAGTTAAATTTGAATCTCAGATACTATTTGCAAATGCACAATCAAAACCCAAACAATTTAACATTCTTCTTCTCGTTTCGATTCATATCCGTGCTACCTAATTAAGGGTATTTTTGACTTACAACTATAATATATGTTTGTTTATGTGCACAATCACTCACAAATCAGAGGACGGCTCTATTCTACGAGATAAGAATTTTTTGTTACTAGTGACGTGACATGCCCAAATAAAATAATAGCAATTAATAAATTAATAATTGATTATAACAATGTCACTAATCTCAGTCGAGCACAAGAGGAACAGTTTGGAAGTTCATTGTATTTGAATAGAAAACTCTAAACCGCCTAGGATTTGCAACTTAACTCACTCACTTAGAACTGATAATTAAACTGAGTTATTCAGATTAGATTCAGATTTGACTCATTTAAAAAACGAATTCATCAAACTCGACTTGTTCATATGTAAATATCCGGGCTCAGTTTATTTTGGACTCGTTCAAATTTAAATAATTTTTTATACTTGTTTAAAAAAATGAACTCAACAGACTCGACTCGAATATCAACCTTTCAAACACTTATAACGGTTAAGTGTGTGATTTCATGGGATTATAGCAACTTTTATCACATAAAACAACTGGTTTGTTTCAAGTTCCCTTTTAAAATTCACTCTTTAGTCTAGGATATTATTAATTTTTCCCACTTGACTTTATATATAAAGTTGTTTAATTTTGATTGCAGTATTTCAGAAGTTTGAATTACGAAAATAATTCACCTACTTGCATTGATGAGATTATATTTGAAAATTTTTAAATTTTGTAATAACGAAAAACTCGTATACAGTAATATTCTTCTTAGTATTACGAATCATTCAAACAAAATATCATTCGATAAACTTAAATAGAATAAAAACCCGCGATTTGTAAATTATCAATAAATCACGCGTATCAATTAATTGGGATTTTGTGTGTGTGTGTGTGTGTGTGAAATTCTAAGTTTGAATATGAATGTAATTTGTGGGAATTAAAATAATACACCATGGATTGTTGTTGGCATAGAGTATAACGATGACACATATTCTATGATGGAGCCGAAAGCTATGTTGTTTAGATGAGTATATTAGTTTATGCTTCATAATCTATTTTTTTTCTCTTAAATTTTCTATGATTTAAAATCAAATCAAATGTGTTTTATAAGAAAAGAAAATTTAAATTAAATTTAAATGAGGTCGTAAAAAATATATATAACAATTTGTGGTTTAATAAAAAAAATACGAAAATTTGAAAGGAAAATATTAGCAATTTTCTAATTTGGAAAAGATTATAGTACCAAATGATTTTTTTTTTTAGATATCGTAAAGAAAGTGGCAACAATCCGATGAAATTCGAACGTGAGAGGGTTAAAAGAAGTAAAATTCTGACTCCGCCCCTACTTAAGTCAAATCCTATTTGAACTAAACCCGTGTAACTCGACTCAATTATCAATCATAATTATCGACAATTTAATGTTATCATTGTCATGTCATCCATATCATAATCGTTGCTCCTCACTTTTATTTAAAAAAGTAAGTAAATCGATGTTTTAGATAATTTGTAATCATCGATCATTAAAAAAAAATAGTTTTGTAATATATATTTTTAATTATTTAATTTATAGTAATTAATCAGTATAATAATAAAATTAATAACACGTGTCAATAAAAAATCCGGTGTCTCACACGTACGGTAGACCCCACCAGTTCAAGGCAGGAGGACATTACAAATCGGAGCGGGTCTGGGACTGAAAGAACGAAAAAAGATGAAATGAAGCGTTCGATGACCGGGCCCCATTCAGAAAGAATCTTCAGCTAACGACCGTTGGATTTCTACGGGATTCGTGCATGAAATGAACACTTGTCACCTGACCCGAAACCCATGAAGCTGAGTCACAGCAAAACGACAAAAAAGGACAGCACCTTTTTTGAACAGAAAAAAAAAAAAACCGAAAAAGGACTGACTGTACCTAAAAGTGAATAAAAGGCCAAAGGAGAGAGAGAGAGAGAATGATGACCTTGGGTTAGGTTAAAGTATTAACTATGGTTAGGTTAAAGGGAAGTAAAGACTCGTGACGTGGAATTGAAAGTGACTACCAAATTATTAGTTAACGGTTACTTGACGGCGTTTGAGGTTTGACTGTTGAAACATGGGTTAAGAAACTCGTCAGTTTGTGAATAAATCGGCGATTGGTACAATGTCATTTAAAAAAAAAGATAGAAAAGAAAGATAAAAGTATGTACAAATTAGTAGAACTGTCTCAAATTTAGTGGCGAAAATTTCACATACAATATAAAAATACGACTCTAAATTAATAGGTTAAGATTGATTATTTTTAGATACGAATCCACATATAATACGATATGTTAATACAAAGGGTAAATTACACTAACACCCTGTGATATTTGATTTTATTACAAGTACACTCCTCACTTTTCTAAAATTACACTGAAACCTCACAAAATGAACACCGTTAACAGCACAAACAAAAAAGCCAATTTATCCTTAGCTTAACTACCCATTAAGAACCAAGATTCAAGACCCAAGACCCAAGACCCAATACCCCTCCCTTGAAAACTGACCACTTCCCCCCATATGCACACATTCTCTCTCTCCCGAGTCCCCAACGATCTTTACCTAGCGGCGCAACCATACCTAGCGGTGCAATAACCACCGCCTATTTTCATTAGCACCCATTGTCGTTGGGTTTCAAAATCCACCCACCCATCACCGCCGCCTATTTTCACCAGCACTCAGTGGCGCAACGATCTTTAGGTGATCGATACCTAGGGTTTGTGATCTCCATCTCTCTCTCTCTCTCCTATTTCTTTGTGATCGATACCCTAGGTGGTGGAACTGATGGTAATGGGTGAATTTTGCAAGTGGTGGTTGAAACCCTAAGCTTTGTGATGTAGTTGTGTTGGTCTAGTTGAGTTTGAAAGTTTTGGTGGTGGAACCGGTGGTGATGGGTGGGTTTAGGTGGTGGAATGGTGGTGATGGATGATAAGAGTAAGAATTTATGTAATTAGATAAATAAAAATAATATAGTACAATTGGATAGGCAATTATTAAGATTTTTTAAAAAATGATTAATTTTTAAACTTTACTAATAATTTAATATGGCGGGCCTCAGGTTGAGACATCGGGTTTACGGGTTGAACCCGAATATTAAAATCGGGTTCAACCCTAATTAATACTCTATAAATAAAATTTTATCCTAGGGTTAATTTGAAGTTTGCACCTCCCTCAAGGCCCTCACTCACTCAAGTCTCTCTCTCACTCTCACTCTCAGATCCCTCTCCCCTGCGCCTCTGTCCTTTCTTAGCTTCCTTCGTCTTAGGTGAATTTATGTAAATATTATGTAATAAATATATCAGGTTTAGAACAACAAACCTTTTTTGAATTCAACCCGTAAGTAACCCGAAATCAGCCTGAAATCATTAACTTGAATTCAATCCGAGCCCGCCCGAATTAAACTAGGGCAGTGCTTAGGTTGAGTATCTCAACCCGAGGTAGGGTTATGGTTGAAGATTATATACCTAGAGTTGACTGTCCAACCCGTCCGAGTTGCACCCCTAGATATAAGAAGCCATGTAAACAATACGATATTTTTGAACGAGAGAAAAATTATGATGATTTTTTTTATAATTAACTCAAAATAGATGAATATTAAATCAATCATGATGTGAATTTTATTTTTAGAAGTTGAGAATTCAATTTTCTATCTATAATATTAGATAGCTATTTAAATTTTATAATTAATTCATAAATGAGGCATTGCATGTGTAATAATCATGATGAATAAATAATAATTTTCATTGCACTGTCATCCCATGTTCGAGAATTAGGGCCAATAATCCCCCCCCCCACTTCCTTTTTTCCCATTTGTAGTCATTCAAAAAATATTTAATTATGCTTTTACAAAAAACAAAATGCACAGTACCAACAAAAAGCTAACCACTTAACTAGAAACATGTCCAACATAAGAATAAAAGATTGCATATGCGGACTTCACAGTCATTCTCGTTGTGTTATGTTGTATATTGCAATAAAGTCAAAAAAAAATCAAATTTTCCAACAAAAAACCCTAATCAATACATAATATCAAATATCCATATGCTATAACCACATTCAAGTTCAATTATTGAAATAAAATCAAGAATAAAAACTCATATTTTTCTAAAACAAAGCCATAATTAGTGCAAAACATGCATGTAGGAGGTCAGAAATGAGTTTACCTCTTTCGAAAAATGTGCGAATTTAGGATGTATATTTCATCTCTGTCCTTGCAAAACGAGCAAACTGCCCAAGACCAAAGTGTTTTGGTTGAAGGCACTCTGATACTTAAGTCAGTATTTGAATGAGATAATTTGCTATGTAGGGAGAATTGTGTGTACCTTTCTCCTTGAGTTCCTGCTTCCTTTATAAAGTCTCCTTCCGTTAGGGTTTTCCAAATTGATGATACAAGGTGGCACAATTTCCTTCAATCTGGGAATTTTGTTAGGGATCTGCAAAAATCTCTCTAATAGTTTCCTTGATCAAATCGCTCTATTTGAGCTGATGATCATGCTCGATTGTACCAAAATGCTTGAGTTATAACAATTTTTCAAACACTCATTTTTCTGAGGAGCTCGGCCCAGTTGGAGCCGAGTGTTGTCCCTTCCTTACCGTGCTATTGAACAGTTCAGCACATCTCTCCCGAAGTAATGATCCAAGAGTTTGGTTAAGCTGTGATTCTACTATTTCTTCACGAGACTGGTCTTATCACCCCCACGTGAGAGTATTAAATGCCACTATACGTGTCAAAAATGTAGTGCCCCTTCATTTTCCCCTAGGGAACGTGTGACAAGAATTTTTCATCTGTCAGCCATTTCATGCCCCCAAATCATCATTGCATGTACCTTAGTTTTAGTGGCGTGTCTCATATTTAAAAGGTTATCCTTTAAGCTTCAGTTACTTTTTTTAAGTGAACCTTTCTTTTCTTCCTTCTGCTCGACTTTCCTTTCTCAGACTACAAATTGCTTCCTCCATTGTCCTCTTTGTCTTGTTCTGCATTATGGATCCCCTCACTTCTTCTGAAATTCCTACCTTCAAAGAAAAATACCAGATTCCAGATGACGTTGAGATTCAAATTGCTGCTGCTGACGAGCCTTTGATTGGGACCAAATAAAGTATTCCCATTTATGCTTGTGCAATTACTAAGGGTATGGTTCGCTTTCCCCTCGACCCTCTCATTCTTTGGGTACTTTCAGCAATGAAGTTGTGCCCTATTCCATATTGTCCCAACTTTTCAGAATCGTGATGGGCGTGGCTACTCTCAACAAGTTGTTGAACCTGAGTTTGGGTTTTTAAGAAATTATGTTTTGTTATATTATCAAATCTGTTGGAGACAACTATTACTTAGCGGTAAGGAAAAATGACTGCTATTTGGTGACTCATCTTCCATATTCAAACAAGGGTCATGTTAATGACTTGATCTTCGTCTCGGGGAATTGTGAGTATGCAACTAATGCTACCCTCTCTTATCAATGCCTTTATAAGGAATGCGCACTAGGTGACTGACACTACTACTCATCTCTTCATGTATATTGTTGTTGCTTATACTGTATTTCTTTTTAAGAGAGAATGTAAAGGGGAGAATTCTGGGTTATTAAGATGGAAGAGTTGAAGAAGGTGTGGGATTAAAACGACTCGCTCTTTTGCCGAGCTGCTCATACTCTTCTCGGATACACTCCGACCTATATGTCTTTTATTGTTGCCCCTTCTTAACCTAATTCTACTCTTGCTAGCGATCGTCAAATTGTCCAAGTCATTTGGGATCAAACTCTTCGTTCCTATAAAAAGTTCCTTCTCAACCCTTCTGGAAAAAGTAGACTGGTCAAGAATTTTTTTGATTTTTTAATTTCTGTTGAGGCCTTTTGTCCCTGTTGAATCCTCTATGCCAGCTGAAACTTCTGCTCTTGCTGAATCATATGTCCCTGTTGAAACTTCTGTCTTTATACAAGAACCTGAACCTGAACCTGAACCTAAAGATCCTATCGAAGCAGCCCTTGTCGAACCGAACCGAACCAAACCATGCGGTTTACCCGAAGAATCTTCAGATGACTTGGCTCGGGCTTCTGAATCCACTGTCCCCACCTAGCTTCCTCCTTCTCCTACCCTAGGTCAATCCCCCAATGACCATCTTGAATCATTCCTTGAGCTCTCTGATGATGCTCCCCCCAAAAAAACATAAAGCCTCAAAGTCTGATGTAGCTCCTTCCTTAAAGCCTATGATTCCTCCCATCAGACCTATTTTGAAAGCTAAGAAGAGGGTGATCAACGTGAAGGATTCTATTGTCGAAGACTTCAATGTGGTAGTGGGAATTGCCATGGGTGATCTTGCCTCATTACCTAGCTACAAATGAGGTCTTATCTAATGACAAAATTACACGGCAAGCAATCCAACAGATGGTCTTGGTATTTTCTCCTATTTTCTTTATTTTCCTTGGTCAATTGGTCAGAATGACTCCTAAGGTGTCGAAAGTACAGAGTCTTATTTTCTAGGCGATAATTGACCGAGCTCTTTGAAGAAAGGTCGAGCGAAAATTATAATTTTTCAAGAGAAAAATTTATTTTAAGTATTGAAGATCCTTACTTTAGGACCGAGCTCTTTGAAGAAGGACTGAGTAGAGGTTGTAACTTCTCACAACAAAAATATATTTAAGTATAGAAAGTCCTTACCTTGGGACTGAGCTCTTTGACGAAGGACTGAGTAGAGGTCGTAAGATCTCAAGAGCAAAATTTATTTAAGTATTGAAGGTCCCTACCTTGGGACTGAGCTATTTGAAGAAGGGTCGAGTAGAGGCCATAACTTCTCAAGAGCAAAATTTATTTAATTATTGAAGATCCCTGTGTTGGGACCGAACTCTTTGAAGAAATGCCAAGCAAATGCCGTAACTTCTCAAGAGTAAAATTTATTTAAGTATTAAAGGTCCCTACCTTGGGACCGAGCTATTAGAAGAAAGGCCGAGCAAAGTTCATAACTTCTCAAGAGCAAAATTTATTTAAGTACTAAAGGTCTCTACCTTGGGACTGAGCCCTTTGAAAAAGACAAAGTAATCGTAACTTCTCAGAAGCAAAATCTATTCAAACATTGAGGTCCCTACCTTGGGACCGAGCCCTTCGAATAAAGGCCGAGATTGATCAGAAATTAGAATCAATCCTAAATGTCGGAAACACCCAAGCTCATTAAGACAAGATCGAGTAAGAGCTAAAGGCCGAATAGCTGCTATATAAAAAAAATTGTTGTGCGATAAGTAATTTTTTATGACAAAAGATAAGAATAAATGTGAAGAGATTGGGTGAAGAAACCTTCATTGTATACTTCCAAAAGAAAAAGAAAAGTTACAGAAAAAGACAACAATTTTTTAAGATTGTGGCACTTCCGCAGCAGTCAAAGCAACAAGCCAACCTTTGTTGAAGTATGCTTTCTCCAAAATAGGGATCTTCAAAGCTAAGTCATTCTCTGCCTTTTTAATCACTTGTTCGAAAGCCAAATCTTACTGGCCTTTAGCTTCAGCCTTAAACTTCTCGAACTCTTCCAAAAGGCTTGAATGATCAAGTTGGGTTTGAGAAAGGTTAACGCTGGTTACATGTTCAGATGCCTTTAAATCCTCTACCTCTACTACAAGTTTCTTGTTCTCATCAGTCAGGCTAAGCATTTGAGCCTGAAGGATCAACATCTCCTTGCAAAGCTTGGTGCACTCCTCATCAGTAGATTCTTTCTTCGTTAGGGCAGAAACATGGGCATGGATAGCTTCCGTTATAGTCTTGTCCTTCCTCCCAATCCTAGCCCCCGCTTCGTGAACCTTTTGAAGTCTCTACAAGCCTCAATGAAAAGTATAATAAAAAGAGAAACAAACCATCTTTCAAAAGAATGCAGAAAGGGGAAGTAATACCAGAACCATCTGTTGAATTACCTGTCGCGTGATTTCATCGTCTGACAATGCCTCATTTGCGGCTAATCACGAGGTAGAATCACTCCTCTAGCAATTTTTATTTACACATTGAAGTCTTCAGCAGCAGAATCCTTTGCAATGATTTCCATCCTTTTATCTTGTAGAACAGATCTAAAAGGAGGAACCACAGGCTCTGAAGAGGAAGCTACGTCAGGTTCTGGAACTTCACGTTTTTTGGGGGCAGGGTCGTTGGTAACTCAAAGATTGATTCTGGATGATCACAACGAGATTGAACTGGCTCAAAGAGGTAGGAGAAAGCTCGTTGGGTACAAAAGGCTTAGGTATAGTGCCCAATGAAGCCAGAGCCGAGTTATCTAGAGAGTCCTCCATTGAACCACATGGTCCACCTTGGCGGAGACCGCTAAAAAGGCCTTCAAGTTCAATAGGCTCTTGCACAGGAATGGAAGGTTTGGTAAAAGACAAAATGTCAAGAAAGTTTTTGATTGGCCTAATTCTCTTAGAAGGGGCGGATAACGCTTTCTTACGAGAATGAGGGGTTTGATCCTGAGTAGTTTGGATAGCTTGATGATCATCAACAAGGGTAGAATTAGGTCGGAGAAGAACGACAATGAAGGACATGTAAGTTGGAGTGTATTCGATTAGCGTGTGAATAGCTCGATAGAAGAATGAGTCATTAAAATTCCACACCTTCCTCAACTCTTCCATCTTGACCGCCGATTCTAGAATCCTCCCCTTCACAGTCTTGTCTATGTAGAAAAGAGAACAATGTAAGTAAAAAAAAAAGAAGAAGAAAAAACAAGCAAGGAGGTAATATCATCAATCACCTAGTGCGCCTTCTTCATAGGGGCATCGATAATAAGGGGTATCGTTGGCAGCATACTCTCAATTTTTGGAGACAAAAATAACATCATTTTCATGATTTTTTGTTCGAATCTGGGAGGTGAGTCACCAAATAACAATTCTTCTTCCTTAATGTAAGATAACAGTTGTCTCTAGTAGGTTTGACAATATAGCAGAATAAAATCTCCCAAAGACCTAAACTCAAGTTCAATAGTCTGTTTAGAGCAGCCACACCCATCAAAATTCTAAAAAGTTTGGACAACACTAAATGGGGCATAACTTTATTGTTGAAAACACCCCAAGAAGGAGATGATTAAGAGGAAAACGAACCCCACCTTTAGTGATCACCCGAGTATGAATAGGAATGCTATATCTGGTTCCAATCAAAGGTTTGTCAGTCCTGACAACACGAATATCAACATTATAAGGAATTTGGTATTTAGCTTTCAAAGCAAGAATATTAGAAGAAGTAAGAGGGGCCATAATGAAGAACATAATGGGGGAGATAACCCAGAGTAACGAAGAAAAAGCTAAAAGGGGAAGATCAAGTAGAAAGAAGGATAAAAAGTTCACTTAAAAAGAGTTAATTGAAGTCCAAAGGACAACCATTTAAATGCAAGACACGCCATCAAACATAAGGTGCATGTCTCAATGGTACGTGCAATGATGGTCTGGGAGCATGAAACGACTGCCAAGCGAATGGTTGTTTGTCATACGTTTCTTGGGGGCAAATGAAGAGGCACTATATTGTCGACACGTGTAAGGGGCATTTAATGCTCTCACGTGAGCGTGATAGGATAAGACACGTGAGGAAACAGTAAAACCATAGCCAGATCAAAGTCTTGGATCCTTACTTCGGCAAGGACGGGCCGAGTTGTTTAAATAGCTTTGGAAGGAAGGAAATGACTCAATTCTAACTAGACCGAGCTCCTCATGTAAGCAACATAGTACTTAGGAGATGCCAATAATTTAGACATTCTGGTATAACAAATGAGCATGATCATCGACTCAGTAAAAACACGTCAAATAAGAGAACGTCTGGAGAAATTTCAGTAAATCCCTGATAAATTTTTCAGATTGATAGAAGGTGTGCCACCTTACATCGTCAATCAAGGAAACCCTAGTAGAAGGAGGCTCTATAAAAAATACAATGACGCAAGGTAGAAGGTACGCATAATTCTTCTTACATAACAATTTTTTATATTCAATTACTGATTTAAATATCTGAGTATCTTCGACTGAAATACTTCCAACTTGAACAATTTATTTGTTTCGTAGTTCCTGACTTGTACATCCTTTAAAGGAGATAAATCCACATCTTGCCTCTTAGAGACATAATTACTCATTAAATTCCAACCCGACGTAAATTAAACATGACACTGTACTAGTTTCGGAACTCGGGCGCTTATTTTTATTAACTCGGAAGCCGATGAATTGGCATCGTTAACTCAGCCAAAACTGACCATGGTTAAGGACCGTTAATGTTAAGTCAGTCAGTTTTCATTGCAATTAAATAAAGAAACAGTGAATTGACAGAAGAGGACCCCACAGGTGGTCAGCTTTGTCGTTTTGTGATGAATAATAACCTCCAAAAAAGGGTAAAAGCATAAACTCAAAGGATTCCCCGTTCAAAAATACACTTTACCCTTTTTAAATGTAACACAAAAATACATATTCTATACGCCACTCTATACATATACTTTCACAATACCATTAAAAAGATATTTATCCATATTACATATATAGATTTTTTTTACCAATCAGAATATGCCACGTGTATGAAGAACAAAATTAATTCAAAATGAATAATTAACGATCAGAGTTATCTAGATCAGTTTACCTGCATCTTAATTAATTTTTTTTGATTCGATCAAAGGCACGTGCATCCATTTTGAGACTGAGGTATTTTTGAAAAATAAATTTCTTTGACTTGATCTCAAGAGGCTGTTAAATTTGAATTCAAAATGTCTAAATATACAGTTCATCTCTTGTTACTATTTAAACTACCATTAAAATTAATTTGATATTACTTCGAACCATAATACACTCCATACAATTTCGTCATACTTTCCACCGATCAAACCACATTGGTAGGAAAAAGAGCGGGTGGATGCGGAGTGAGAGAAATAAAAATAAAAATATAATATAAAACAGGACAGATTTTAATAACTCCATTCAACAATTTCAAATAGACTTATCTAACGACCATCAACATCTTTCTCAAAATTATTGATATTGTATTGTATTTTAACGCACAGGTTATCCCTAATAAAAATGTATATAATAATATAATAGAAAAAGTTGCACAAAATCTATAAATAAAATTATAATAAATAAAACGACTTTAAGCATAAATTAACCTAAACATACTCGACCATTAAAACACTTCTACATGGTGATGACTTGAGCGGGCATCATCTATAATTTCATTGACCCAAAGTGATGTTGTCCTATTTTTTAAAAATTCTTATTATTAATTGATAGTGACAACATCTAATATAGACGTCCATTTCTTGTTAGCCTCACTTTGTCATTAAGCTACTAGTTTTAATATATTATCATTATTATATATATTTTACTAGAATATTAGAGATATTAAAAGTTCCGTGTTAAAGTTAGTGATTGGTCTAATAACTATCGTCCCCACTATTAGACTTAAAAATCATGAGTTATAATTTATGACTTAAAATTAAAAAAAAAAAAAAAACAAAAGGGAAGGTCGGTGGTTAATAATTTTGGTTTTTATGACCAAGCCAAATTACAACAGTAAAAAAATGGATAATAAGTCATTGATGTGGTGAGAGCAGTATTAAATATTTATGTGGGTAAATATACAACAGCTGCTAAAGTAAAACTAATTAAAATAGTTTTTAAAATGTTGTTTTTTCAGTAATTTTCAGTAGTTTGGGTTAATTTCGCGCATTTTGATTAATCTTCTCTTCGATCTAGTTAAAAGGTAGATCATCTATGCCAAAAATAAGAAATATACGAGAGATAAATCTTTCGTAATGGTCCAAAGAGATTTTTAAGATTAAAACTTCTTTTGGAACTTTAATAAAATGTAAAAATAATAAAGCAGGTAAATAAATACACCATTCATACATACATACATACATACATGATACAGGGAATGCACATGGACAAATGCAGTATTCCATACGTAGAAATGAGTGTGTGTGTGAGAGAGAGAGAGAGTATTTGAGAAGCTCACTGGTGCTCTGATTTTGATGCATGAGAGAGGGACGAGGCATAAGAGAGGGAGAGAGAGAAGAGTACTCCACAAGGTTCTCACACATTGTGTGTGTGTGTAAGAAGAGAGAGAGAGAGAGGGAGAGACTCTTTTTGTCAAAACATATATCTTTACTGTATTTGGGTTGTTGTCCTTCGAACGATCATCTCTGTGAAGTTTCAGAGGAGCAACCAGGTGCGGTCTCTCTCTCTCTCTCTCTCTCTCTTCCATTCCTTATTCTACTGAACACCATGAAGTGTGATTCATTGCTCAGATTTTCTTTGATTTTTTGAAACTAGTAAGGTTTATCCAATCTGATTTTTATTTCATCGTTTTTTTTGTTTTGATCATATTTCTGAGTCATCTCTCACTTCTTAGTGCTTTCTCTGTGTGTCCATGGATTTTTTTTCCATCTGGGTATCGGCTTTTTGTAGGAGTTCTAGCAACTTCTAATGAAAAGTTTTTGTGTATATCAACAATCGAATTTCTCATTAAGGGTTTTACAAAAAATTGAATTCCAATACAGACTGTTCATTACTTTCCTGATTGATTTTCACTTTTCTTTGACATTTTTCAAGACCTCTTTAATGTTAATCTAAGCATTCATCTGGAGATGGTTGGGGTCCTTGGGACTTTATTCCTTTAGATTTTCAATTCATGCAAGCTTCTAAAAATATTAGATTTTTCAACTGGGTTTATTTATTTATTTATTTTCCATTTTTGATCTCTATTATTACTTTTTTTTCTTTCTTTCTAAGTATTATTATTCAGCATTTCATTGAGAGCATTGGTTTTTAAGTAGTTTGATGTAGCTATTTTAAATGTATATCATGGATTTGATGCTTCCAAATGATTGGTTCTTTGTCTTGATATTTCAATTGATGAATATATTAGTGGATTTAATTTTCTTAAGAAAATATCTGAATTTTTGCTGCAGGGTAGAGGTTTTGTTTAGTAGTTGGATATGCTGAGGAAGAGGAATAGATCATCACACCAGAAAGATCAACACATGGGTCACCTAATGTCTGATATTGTTTCAGAACAATTTGATGTTTTGGGGCAGAAACATAAAACAAATTCATTTTTCAATGTTCCTGGTCTGTTTGTAGGATTCAATCCTAAAGGTCCAGAATCTGATTCAGTTAGAAGCCCCACTTCACCATTGGACTTTAGGGTGCTTTCAAATCTGGGAAATCCCTTTAGGTCCCCAAGGTCATCCAATGAGGGAAATCAGAAGAGGTGGGATTGCAGTAAAGTAGGCCTAAGCATCATAGATTGTCTTGAAGATGATACGAAACAATCCGGGAAAGTTCTCCGATCGTCGGACAGTAAGAATATTCTTTTTGGACCGCAGATGAGGATCAAAACCCCCAATTTTGTAAGCCGTATCCATTCCTTTGAAGCATCTAAGTCACTTCCTAAAAACTACGCAATTTTCCCTCATACCCAGACCAAACTATTCAATCTCCAAATGGGCAATTCTGATGTTCTTTTTGGAATTGGAGAAGCCCCGTTAGAACCTGAGTCATCTGAAAAAATCCGGTCTTGTTCGTTGGATTCTAGAAGGTCTGGGTCACATCTTACCAGTTTAGCAAACATTGGCACCAACTCAAGTTCTGGGATTTTTTGTCCAGAAAATGGAATAAACCCTGTGAGTCAACCTTTTTATTTAGCCAGAGGAAGCCCAAGTTTGAGCAATTCTGTAGGTACAACACTAACTTATATCCCTGTATCCATTGGTGGCAATAGTTTGATTGAGCCTCTCTCACAAGCTGAGATTGAGCTTTCTGAGGATTATACCTGTGTGAGAACACATGGCCCCAACCCCAAAACAACTCATATTTTCGGTGACTGTATTTTAGAATGTCACAACAATGAGTTTGCCGATTTTTCCAAGAATGAGGAACCTGAGGTTGCATTGCCTCAAGAGGTTAAGTTCTCTGAAGATCCCGCCTCATACCCCTCCGGTGGTTTTCTGAGCTTTTGTTACTCATGCAACAAGAAATTGGAGGGGGAAGATATTTACATGTACAGGTCTGCACAATAGCTTTGTGTTCTCTTGATTAGTGAACTCTACATTTCGAAGATGTTAATTTGGGACTCTGCTTTGTTTGATATCTTGCAGGGGTGAGAAAGCATTTTGCAGTTGGACTTGCCGCTCAGAGGAGATTTTGTTTGAGGAGGAAATGGAGAGAACCGACAATGTGTCTTCTGAAAAATCTGTTCAGTTGAATGCGTGTGATGAACTTTTTGAGAACGGTCTGTTCATCGCTACATAAGGCCATAGCCACTATGCCCATGATTGATTAAACCATTGCATAAATAGACACCCCTGATCATCCGTTTACTAAGAGCTGTTCATGTGTATCTGTTAGCAGCCATGGAGGATCATTGTGTGCGTTGTTCTTGATGCTGATTGTTTTTAATCTTTCATGGTCATAGCAGGTAATGGTTGCAACCGGCAGTTTTTGCTTTACATATATATATAGATATTTGACACTGATACATAATCTTGGACTTCAATTGGAGAAGGGCCGTAGCCGATCGTCATGGCTCTCCTATTTTGTGCCTTAGCTTTTTTTGGCTGGAGTTCATGTGTAAGCCTCTAAAACTCAAAAATTTTGAATGAAATTTTAAACTACTGTTATGAATAACCTGTCTGTTGAACCTTTGTTTCAAATCTGTCAGATTATGGGTGTGATTGTAAATGAGATTATGAGAAGTTGACCATTGTTTGTTCATATTCTGTTTAGTTCATAAACAAATGAGCCCATAAGCTACAGCCAGCTTCTCACTATGGTAAAATGATGACCCTTCATTCAATTCCTGTTCATGTACTCTTGCTTCAATCTCATTCAACATTGAGTAAATTTCTGCAGATTGAGGTTTGAAAAATCCCCACAAGGAAATTCCATTTCAAACTAAAGCCTGTTTTCTTTTGGATTCCTATTTCCTTGAGCTTTGTTCTCACCCTACTCACATCATACAGTCTTCCTCCTTTTTGCGTATGTACTTGAAAGAAACACATAATCAGAATCATTTAGCTTGTCTATCTCTATCAGATGATTATATGTATACTCTGCTACATTATTGTGTTGCACAAGCTCTCAACAAGGAAACTCCATATAGAGGCGTCTTGTTCAATTGGCATGGTTTGGTGAATTTTATCGTATCCTACAAGTGCCCGACCTGGCCCAGGAGATCAACCATGCAACCATAGTGATGAAACTTGGGAGTAATGCTGTAGAAATGGCTCATCTTGTTGAAATGTATGAGAGCCCCTCATCAACTAAACCTCCATGGCTGCAAGCAGATAGTTGAGCTATGAAAGTGACGTGGTCTGGCTTTATCCCTGTGTTTTCCATTTCCAAGTAAAGTTCAATTGCTTTATGGGGTAGGTCCTCCATGGCATGTGCTGCTATCATTGCAGTCCACAAGAACACATTTTTATCTGTTACTTAAGAAAACAACTCAATAGGCTTTCTCAGAGCTTCCACATTTCCCATACATGTCTATTAGGGCAGTTCTAACATGTTAACCACTTGAATATGGTTCTTTCTGATGTAAGCATGGACCCAAAGGCCATGATTCAGGGCTCCAACTGAAGCACATGCTGATTAGCAAGCTAATTAAAGTGAGTTATTAGGGTTTAACATTTGAACCTTGCATTTTTTTTGTTCCATGACACCAAGGTCTTGACGGGCAACTGCTCAAATATGGTGCAAGCTTCCTCAACTTTTTCACATTTGGCATAGACGTCTATCAGAGAATTCTTCCCCAGACACCCATCTACAATCATTCCATACTGGAAGATCAAGCCATGGATAGATCTACCTAGTGTTCTTTTTCTGGGTGAGCACAAGCTGAAAGTGCCATAACAAGAGCTACCTCATCCACACATTTTCCAGTCTCATTTAGGCGAACAACTCTTGACTTTCAGTGTTAAAACCCACCTTGAACACAACCCGAAATCATCATTGTCCATGATATCAAATTCCTCTTTGTCATCGGGTTGAACAAGTACCTAGCTGCAGTTAGATCACCAACTTTCACATAGCCACTGATCAATGTTGTCTATAAGACAACATTACTCCCATTGTTGCAGCTACCAAATAGCTTCTGTGCTTCCCCCATTTTCCCACACGATATATACATATGCACAACTACACAAGACAATTCAACAAGCTCCCACTAATTTCCATATAATTTCACCTCAATGCAGAGATGCAACTTCTTTCCTATTTTCAAATCCCTCAACTTGGTACAAGCCGAGATTAAGTTAATCATCGCTACCTCATCGGGTTTAACCCCATTAATCGTCATCTTCCCAACAAATCCAAGGGATTGGCTTGACAACCCCATCTGAACATAGCAACGACACCATGGTATTCCAGCGGATAAAATCCCTGTCAGGTTATTTCTCAAACAGTTGGATCGCTTTCCTAATCTCCTATCTTTTGATTACATACCCATCAAATTGTTCTTCACCGACACACTCCACCCAAACCCAGATTTCTAAATTCTGCCATGAACTTCACTTCCTTGTCCAAAATCCAAATCTTTACAAGAAGTGAAAACTGGTAATATCTAAACCACACCCCTTGAGTAACCATGTGATAGTAAGCCAATAACCCTTCTTTCCCAGAACCATCTTGATCTTGAATTTGGTTTTCCATGAGGGTGTTCCAAATTACCATCTCTGGTTCCGATAACCGACTCAAGATACTCTGAGCATAATCAATGTTTCCGATGGAATTGCAGAACTGAAGAATGTGGGTGGTAATGAGGTGGTTATGTATGAGATTTGTGGTGATCAAATGGGCATGGATTGGCAGACATTGGCTGAGGTTTGTGCAAGATTTCAACAAGGTGGCGGTGGGTCATAAATGGCAGTAGAGATTCTGATTTTGATTCTGGTGGGCTTCACTTGTAGGAGGAATGGAAGGGAAGATGGTGGAAGGGCTAAGGCCATCTTTGAATTTTAGCCGTTTGTTCCCTTCATTTTTGTAATGTAATGGTTTGGATTGGGATAAGGTGGCCTTAAATGACAAAAATGCCCTTTCTGCATGAGTTAGCTGTCTGATGTTTCCACGTGTAATGATTAAGTTTTTTTGTGGGCTCCACTTATACGTTGGGTGTAAGACTTTGATAGAACATTATTAAAATTTAGGATTAATTACAATATGCTCCTTCCAACTATGTCACTTATTGTAATCAACTCCTCGTGATTTCAAATGCTATAATTTGCCCTTTCTAAGTTTCAAATGGACTGATAAAAAAAAAACAAAAAAAATTCAAGTGGATTAAATTGACTAACACCGGTGGGTAGTGGCTGGACACTTGAAAAAAATCATTACACCATTCGTCTTATATATATTTTTTTTGAGATGTCAATTTTGTTCCTAAAAAAATAAGAAATCAAAAAAGCCAAGATTAAGAAATAAAGAAATCTTTGCCTCCACCTCATCATCATCAGAATAGGAGGGTTTCCACCGAAAAGAGGAAAGGAATAAGGGTGTGTTTGGTATGCTTTTTGGGAGGGGTTTAGATTGGATTGTCTAAACCTAGGTTTGACCCAAAGATAGGATTCAAAGATGAGATTCAACATTCAATGCTATTCATACCCATGTTTGGTATGCGCGAGAATATATGATTATTATGGTAATATATTTGTATATAAATGACTATTTTGCCTTTTACCCAATTTTTATATATGAGTTATATAGGATATATAGGAGTATAAATGTCATTTGTATATTAAACCCTCAAACTCACATATGAAACCCACCTCCCCATTGGGTTTCATGAAACCCATGAATGAGGGTTTCATAACCTGGCCATGACCGAGCCGGGTTTGAAATCCTATCTCTACTTTACACATACCAAACAAGGGTTTAAGGGGTTTACTCTCTAACCCATGTTCTCAAACCCCCATACCAAACACACCCTAAGAGTTAATCATCCAAGATAAGGGAGGATAGAAAGGTAAAAGGGTAAGGGAGAAGTATAGATATTTGGTATATGAGGAAAAATAGGTGTAAGGGTAATTATCTATTTTTAACAAAGTGGGAATCACGTGAATTTAACATGTCTAATTTTTTTTAAAATTTTTATTGTCTAAAAATAACTATTGGAATTAAGTACAAAATATTCAAACTTAAAAAGGACTATTTGCTAAAATTAAAACCTAAATGAGTGAGTTACAAACTACTCAAAGTTAAAAGAAATATTTTGTAATTAACCCTAAAATTTAACTTAAAAACATAACGCCCACAAATGCACCACATGGTGTGGCTTTTTTTAGGTATTTCATATAAATGTGTCGTGTTTGTAATTTTTTTTTTAAAGTGTTGTACATAGAAATTCGTAAGTGTTTTTTTTTAAAAAAAAATAAATTTACAAGTGATTATATGCAAATATATGCATCTTGAATTTATGTTATAATCATAAATCCAAATGATATGTGATGAGTGATTTTGGGTTATTAGAAGAAAAACGAAGCATCGAATGCACTAGTGCATGAGAAATTGAAAGGAGGTCATCAAAACTTTGCTTGATCGCCACTCTAGTTAATTTGAGTGATTGTTATATACATATATATTTATCTGGCCTACTACTCCAGATCGATCAAATGCTTCAACGAGAATCAAAGTTGTTGGAGAAAAAATCTTCGACTCAATAAGTGCATAAAAGCGTGTGTAAGTTCAAAGAGGGAGAGGAGCGCGACTACCATCAGTTGAACCCCGGAAATCAAGAGGGAATGCCACCAAACATGACGAATAGTATTTATAGTTAGGAAGAGGGGCTAAATGACTTTGAGTCTGCCCCGCCAGCTATAAATAACAACTAATTCAAGGCCGATTATGTATCAAAATGAAAGTGGTCCAATATTCATTACAAACAGTACCTAGCCAGATGCTGAAAGCAAAATCTCGACATTTCATCCATGGTATTGTACCATTCTAATTCGTAAGATGTTGGCATCTAAATTACTAGATTGTCTTATTGGCAGGTCCTTCTATGGGAGCCATCATACCACACCTATTACGTATCAATCATAGTGATAGTAACTACCATTCCAGGATTGTGCCCAAACTACTACTTTTTTCCATGTTATTAAACCTCGACAGTAAAAGGGAACATTTTATTCAAAACATGGATCGTGGAACCAAACAAACAACATGGAAGAAAGGAAAAAGAAAAAGGAGAAAAAAGAATGCAAGCAATGTGATTGTTGAGGAACCCCGACAGCAGCAGGTGCAGGGACGCGATATTCTCTCCTTGTCTTTCTTCGTCACTGAGGCTGAGCTAGTTCAGACGAAACTCCACAACCATGGTGCCTCTATCATATGCAAGACATCTTTGGTTCTCTTTATCAATGCCAATTGTGTTGCTCTTGCCTATTCATCTTCCTCTAGTTTGGCGGGTGTTGTAGGACTTGCAATTGGGACATTTCTGGGCCACAATATGGAACTGGACTTCGGAAGTGGTGCCACAATCATTACACAGGATCCAAATCTGCACGTAAACTGCTATCAGTTTCCTCAAGCTACGATAAAGCAATTTGTATTCAATCTGCATTCCAGATTACTTGTAACAATAACATTAACATGACGAGAGATAGAGAGGAAGAGGGGGGGGGACTCACCATCTTGTTGTGGTAAGATTCTGGCATGGGTGTAGCTGCAATCTCCATGTCAAATTTCTCCCATACCTTTGACATATCACAAACTGACTTGGAGCAGAGAGGACAAGCATATCTGTTCCGATAAAAGGTTGAATTAGAAACCCTCAACTACTTAAGTTGTAAAAGAAAAAGAGAGGGAAAATTAGAGATTTTCACTCACTGAAAGTGTTCCTGCATTTCCTTCAAGCAGTTCTTGTGAATGGTGTGTCCACAAGGCATAACAGTTACATCATTTCTCGACTCAAAAAGATACTGCAAACCGAAAAACCTCTGATTAAAAATGGGTTGTGGATGCGCCACCAAAATATCAGTCACTGCAACTGTCATGAAAGAGAGAGTATTTGTCAGGTGATCATATACCTCAAAGCAAACAGGGCAGTCATGGTGCATTGCTCCTTCCACGCAAGGATGGCTATTCTTCAAAAGAACTGAGTAGCAGCATCCTAAATTGCACACACAAAATACAGTGAGGCCAGTATACAGTCAAAGCTCCCAACAAACATATCCAGCACAGAGGAGAAAGAAGAAGAAAAAGCTCCCAACAAACATATCCAGGTAATTAAAACTTACGGCATTTGTAGCAATGAAAGAAATTTTCACGCCCACCAATTCTGTAACAAAGCAGATTAAGTGGAAGTCATAAAAAGCACAAAAGTAATACATCAATATATGATGCATAATAAAGGAGTAGAAAAATGCTGGAAACTTCTATTTGGTTTTCATGTTATTTTTTTTTTTTTTGGAGGGGGAAGGGGGGAGGGGGACTGGTTAAGTGTGACTTCCTACTTTTGCAACATTATTTATGGTAACATCTAAAAAATGTATCTTCTCTGTCTCACACAAATACATCTTATTTTGCTTTCCTTCAAGGAGATATGATTAATAGGTTACTCATTCCGAGTCATTCTTCCCAGAAGATGCTTAAAAACCAAATTAAGCTAACACAAACAATTACCTGCAGATGCCACAGCCATTGCAATGATACTGCTTCTTGGACGTCTGGAGAATGGCAGCAAAAGAAGATTAGACCAGCATACACGTAATGCTCAAGTGAAAGTGTGTGTGTCACAAGGACCAATCCCTAATTTTTGCAGTTCAGACTAGCTTAAGGCGCTGGCAAAAGCCAGCATTTATCTCAATTTGTCATATGCTTAGTAGGAAACTATAAATCATCAATGAGATGAACAACACTGCCTTATTGAAGAACCGATCGATATGCATAAAAGAAGGTGTGTGCAAAACTCACATCGTCGTCAAATAGCTTGCAAGTTCCACAGAAATATTTGCCCATACACACACCACAGTTGATGCAAACTTGCCAAACCTGGAAACAGCAGAAGCAACTGTAAATTAGAAAAGGACAGAGCTGATTTACATCAATACAGAACTGTGGTATCCTAGACAAGACCCAATATTACAAACATATTTTTATTTTTGGTTGTAACCCAATTAGTTCATGATGGTTAAACTTCTAATAGCAAGCCATGCCCTCTATTCTGGAAGCGACTATACAACGACACAAAAAACATGACTCACCTCTTGTTCAGTGTCGCAGAGTGAACATATGACCTGGAAAAAACACCAGAAAAGGACTTTATCAACTAACTTCAAAGGCTCCAAAGCCATAAAAAACAGAGAAGAGAAGGGCGAGGGGAGCTTGATGAAATGTGCAAGGTGCAAGAGACTACCTGTTGAACCTGGTGGCGTGGGATATCATGTCTGAGTTTTTGATTAATGTCGATGTTATTCTGTAGGCAACAAACAAAGTATCGGTATCACTGAACATTGCTCACAACAGTCATATGTCAAGGCAATTCTCGAACACAAAAAATGTAACACAACACTATTCTGAATTCCAATGAGCCAACACACTTTCTACTCAATCCCACCTCAACATGACCAGCACTAGGATCATGGGGGCTCAGAGTCTTTTAATAAAGAACCCAACAATAATAACCTTATTTTGAAGTCATTTGGGACTCATAAAATGATTTGTCCATAGACAGAACGTACAACTTAAGAGCTAAAAAAACTCAAAAACAAACGAGTTAACGGTCTTCTAACATCTGGCTAAGAGGTTTGACAACATAGTAAAAGAATCCCCCGTGACAGCAAACAGAAATAAACAAGAAAGGGCACTTGGTATAAACTCACCTTTGCCTCGTTATGACAATGACGGCAGTCAAAAACTTCATTGCAACACGGTGCTCTAATGCGGCACCTTCGCTGATAGTGGGAACACCTGCAAAAGGAAGCATACAACTTTAAGAAAGAAACTATAACAACCCAGCAATAAATATAACAAGGAAAAGGCCAAGGACCATACCCATATTTCAAGTATCCTCTATCCAGCAGTTCAGTGCCTGAGGTTTTTGCAACATTTGTTGGTTCTTCTGTCGGCATGCACTCCCCATGGCAATGCTGAGTATATGACTTAGCTGCCTCTACATTATTCAATTCACTATTACATTGTGGGGTTTTGGGCTCAAAGCATAGGGCCTCAGAATGCTCAATTGCTATATCCGCCATCAAGTCTTTTGGATGAAACTAACAACTACCTAGCAGCTGACAGTGAGCTTAGAGCACCTGCATTTAGGAACAATTTTAGCAAAAAAATCCTACAACCTATAAAGGCATATCTGGTTGCCCAGCCAACCGGGCAAACACCCCATGACAATGTTGCTTGCTCACATACTGAAGCAGACCAACTGAAATCAGCAAGAACATTATCCAACAAAGGTTGAACAGCTCCAATCAGCAAAGTCCAAAAGGAGGATTCATCAAAACACGTAGATCTAAATGATTCCAATATATAAACTATAAAGCAGCACTGAAGAACTCCACAGCATCCAGATGTGGATAGTAAAGATTGCATGATCACTTGATTCTTGAAGCAGTCCAAATCCATCTAGATTGGACACCACCAATAGAGGCCTCAACCTAAGGTCAAAGCAATAGATCACAAATCAATCGTGTTCTAAGAAGTGAAAACAAAATTAGGGGAAAAAAAGCGAGAGATTGCAGAGATGAGTTATGTTCATTATCCACTAAGGACAAGCCTACCTCGATCTGCGATTGTACTGAACCTTTTTCAGTAAGTGAACTTACCCAAAACAACTTCTATTACTATCGACTCCACTGGCATCTCTCTAACCGGAAGATTCTAGCTCAGTTGGTCTTTATTTAACTCTTCACATCTAATTCATTGGGTTGCAACAGACATAATATTTCAAAGCCAGTTTGGCAAAGAAAGCCGTTGCCAACAAAAGACCTAATAAGCTCCTCTGTCTTGTTATAGGAGGCTCTCACAGACAATTGCGGATGCCAATTCAAAAACGATTAAAAGATTGGGATTTTCGAAGAGTTATAGAACAGAAGAAAAAGGATCCTCCTGAACGCATGTCGAGAAATCCTACTTCAATGTTTAGTCTCTTGCCTCCATACATTACCTGACTTCTAGACATTAAGAAATAGAGACATATTCTAGAGCCTCCATATCTACCCCTGATGTAGATAAGGATAGTCTTGCGGTTTTAACTATGAATGGTGAGGTTTAAGGCGAAGTGATCGAGAAAGTAAAAGAATCTATAGTACAAGAATTAGAACCAGGAATAAGTTAACAGGTCAAACAAAGGCTATGAGAAACATGTTCTGCTAAATTTTGCACATTCACTGCTAGTGCTTGGCGTGGAAAGCATAATGCTTCAGACAAACAGCATTACACAGATTGTGTCAATCTAGGACCTAAATTAACCAGTATAAACTGTAACCCATAATAAAGAAACATGCTGGAATGTCTCTATACAAAACGGCTGTGCAATCCGCTGAGAAATGAGTGACATAAGACATACAAGTTCTCCAATTTTCCGTTGTGTGGAAGGAATAGAGATTTTGTGTCCATATGTGCAACCCAACAACAAAGTGACAGCCTCATCTTTTTGTAAGTGAGACATCTGAGCGCAATATCCCAGTTTAGTTGAAACCATACCCAGGGAGTCTAAGAAGAGGGACATTACCCTACGGGAATTTGTTTTATAAGGACTTTCTATTGAATTCCTTCTCTACCACTCATTTGCATTTTTGCCCCCAATTGTGATCCATAAATTTACAACAAAAATACACAAATGACTTCACTAGTGAAGACACTCTAGTTTCAATTTTGATTATGCAATATTCAGTTCTACCATTCAATTATTGAAATCCATGTCAATATCGTACCTCATACAACATTTCTTTATAAGAATACGCAATATAGCATTGACCCACAGAATCTAAACTACAAAATAACTGCACCACATCACTGTGACCACAACTGACCAAATTTGAATGAATTAGCTGTACATTCACAATTTATTGTTTTGATAGACAAAATAAAGACTACATCCATAGTAGGATTTATTTAAGAAAATTCTCAGACCACTATTATCTAAAGCAAATTACCTAGTGCCTTAATCTGATTGCAGCAGATAAAACCAAATAAATCTGTATATGAAAATAAATTCTCGTAAGTGAATGAAAATGGAATCAAGAACAGAATAAAGTTCTACTCCTTTATCTTGTATGATAGTTTATTTATATAGAATCAAATTAATATCTCACTCTTTCCCCCTTTCAGACTCTGACTACTAACATGCCACTGTGCAATAAGCAAAATCGCCTCAGTCTGTTGAAGATGTATCCAAGAAAACAAAGGTTGCATGAAAACTCCTAAGTTACAAATAGTGCAACAAAACGTGAAAAGGACATCTTTACAAATCTATACATAATATATAGCCATTTAGTTGGCTTGGATGAGCTCCAAAACCCCATTTCAATTTTCTTGAATTTTTTGTTTTTCAACTTGTCAAATTTGATTTGATTTTATGTCATTGACCCTTTTTGAATAACTTAATAGGATAACTCCTAAAATTTCTCAACTATCCCAAGCTTTTCTCCCTTCATCTCTTCCAATCCTGTCTCTCTATCTCAAACACACACTCTCTCCCCTCTAAATCTATATTTACTACATACTATAGCAATGAGTTTAAGAGATAAAGTATTTATGAAACTTTCCCTCATAAAGTACTAGATTTTTTAATTTTTAAATTATTTAATAACAATGCAATGATCTCATCAAATTAAATCATTCCATGTAACTTATATAACTACTCCCTCAAAACTAATTTATTTCATCCTCCTTAATTTAGCGTAGTAATGGGTAATTTTCAAAAAACACTAGGGTTGGGGTGGGAATGAGATGAGGGGTGGCAATACAGGGTGGGGATGGTAGAATTGTGATGGGAGAGATTGAAAATAATGTGGGATGCACAGGATGCTGCTAGTTGAATCAAATATCCTTGTAGGTAGATTCTGATTGTTAATCAGCCCAAACGCAGTAATATCCTAGTAGTCTATATTTGGAAACAACCAGATCATCGACAGTAAAATAAAAACAAGAATCGATTGGAATTAAACAACCAAAAAAGAAAAGGAACAATCGACAGTAAAATAGTCAAGATAGCCCAAATGGTAAATGTCAATATATTTTCTACCACGCATGTGTCACCCACACACCACCCAATGACAAGAAACAAAAACAAAAACTTTCAATCAAACAGAATCAAGACTTATTCAACAACTCTTTTAGTCTCCAGAATTTCCATGTAGACGGATGAAAAACAAAAACACACAAAGAAGCACGCATTCACTACGGCAGATTTGTAATTTTTTTAATCTACAACACAACGCAAAGGAATTAAAATCTACTAATGCAGTGCAATCGGTTCCCTTCTCATGACAAGCATTTTTTATGTTTCCTTCTCTTGTCATATCAGAAAACCAAACCAGCTTGCATTCCGTTTGATTTCCAAGAAACCAGAGGAAAACAAAAAGAAAAAATGACTCAATGATTCTCAATTCCAGTAATCATAGAGAGACTCAAATTCAACAATTTATTCATACCTCACATTCATTAAATTTCAGGGAAAAAAAACAGTAATTTTCAACCAAAAACGCAACGAAAGCTAGAAAAAAATAAAATAGAATTCTCAGAATTACGAATTTTCAAATCCTTGTCGTCGTCGTCAATCAAACTTGTTCCACCGAGTCACCTTCGATCCTCTGCGTACACAACAGGATAGTGTATATATATTGTATCTCGAATGTTTAGAGGTTAGAGAGAGAAAGTTGGGGTTTTCTTTTAGAGAGGGAGAGAGAAGGATGAGGACCGGAGACGAATTTATAGCCGTGTTGAGAAATTGAGAGAGAGAGGTGTTTCCGAATTGATAATGGCTTCGAATTGAACGCGACATTGAAAGCTGGCCATTGCCTGCTACCTTCTTGTTGACAGACAGATATCAGTTTGCTATAATTGACCGTTCTACCCTTCAACAACGTGTCAAAATATCCTCCTTATTTTACACATTAAAATATTGGCGTCACTATGGTGTACCCGCGCTTACCCAATGATAGAGTCCCATTAGTTAAAAAAAAAGATAATAAAAATATAAAAATGATAGAAATTAAAGTGAGAAGAATAAAAATAAAATGAAGTGATCAGAGTTGAAGTTAGAGTCAGAGTTTGAAATGGTTTTTGAAAAAACTTTGACTCTAACTTTGATTTTTATTAAATAATAATTTTATTTTAATTATAAATTATGTATTTCATAATATATTATTATTAATGTTAAAACTCAATTATTTTTTTTTCAATCGATGTGTCTAATTTAAAAAAAAAAACAATTAGCTTTGTTTAAAAACTCACTTGTCAATAGTT
>CM042186.1:38099955-38130330 GCA_023539305.1 Ilex asprella | reverse complement strand
GAGAGAGAGAGAGAGGATCAAGGTACCATAGCTGACTGGAGTGCACAAGCTGAATGAACAACCAATCTTACAATAGTACAGATAATCCGAGGGAGAGCGAGGAATGCAGTTGCTCAAGCACTTGCTATAACATGGCAACCTCTGTGATGGAGTCTTAATTTGGAGAACACACTGATTGTAGCATCCTCCCCAACAGGTATATATCCCATTCACTGGCTCTGCTGTGACATTCTGTGCTAGCATGAACACCACCAGAGTAACCATTACAGCCCCAAGCCTTACACCATTCCTCTCCATGGCTAACCTCTAATGTTCTCTGCTCAAAAAGTCTTTACCTTTCTGTTTTGAAAAATAAAACCAATTGTGTTCTGTGTATTTAACTTGTTTTGACATGGTTTGAAAAGCTAAACTAAAGTTGCTAACTTTATTACGTAACACAACCAACTTATTTAATGCTCATTAATCCAGTTGGTTCATTTTTGTAGCAAGTGTATTAATGTTTTTTTGTTAAGAAAACAAATCTTGTACAGAATTCATATCAAATTGCTAATATCTTATCTGTAGAGTCAAAACTTTTATATTTAAGTCAAATTAATTGGTAGTAATCGCCAAGATTCATAGAAAATTTTTGAAATTATCGTAAAGTTCTTGTTGGTCATAGTTAATTGAACAGTACAATTGTGTCCCATGTTGTAAAAATATATGTAAATCTGTTCACAATAACATTCTGACTATAAACTCAGACGTTCTGAGTTCGAATATTGACAACCCATTGGGATCAGACCATGACGAATAAATTCCTTATGAATACTCTATTCCTAGTGTGGATGACCTACCTTTAATCGGACCGTTTTAGGAAGGGGATTAATCAAGGTGCGCATAAGCTAATTTGGACACCTCAAGCTGTTGAACCAAAAAAAAAGAAGAAGAACATTCTGACTATCAAGTGTACATGATACTGATTCTCTCATACATCTCAACAAATATATAGAAATTAAGAAAACATTAGTTGTCGACACAATAAACCTTCTCCTTTCAAACTTTAATACACCAATAGTTTGTAGATCTATAAACTAAAACTGAGGTTTCATATGATTATCAACATAGAATCTGTAACAATAACATTTCATTTTGTTACCAACATAGAATCCATTTCTTATTGCTGTCTTGACCAAATGATCAATTGCACTACCCTTGAAGCACATTGCCTAGATCCCATCCTATCTTATGACATATACACAAAGATTTTCCACCAAGGACCTATATATTCAAACAAATTTATCAGTTAGATTAGACCCCGTCATAGTTCAGTATATGTCCTCAAGAATTATATATGTTAAACATTCACAGATAAGGAAGCATCAAAATATCGTTTCGAAATGGTCGAAACGTCCGAAACGTTTCCGTTTCTAAGGAGACCGAAACGTATCAGTGAAGGAATCGAAATTTTAATATTTCAAGGTATTTCATAATGCTTCGAAATGTATTATAATATTTCAATGCATTCGTACAATTGTTTTGAAATGTTTCAAAGTATTTTAAGATACTTTGATATATTTCAATCATTGTTTTAGAAAAATAATTCTTAAATTTTTTATTTTTTTTATTATGTTTCTGAAATTGGCCGAAACGTTTCCGAAATAAGCCGAAACGTTTTCGTTTTCTAGGTGGCTGAAACAATACATTAAAACGAAATTTTGGTCTTAGAAAACAAGTAAAAACACATCGTAAAGTATGATGTTTTTGTTAAGGGACAAGAAACATGAACCATAAGAAGAGAATGAAGTTAATGTCACACCTTTCGCAAAGAACACCATCGAATGTCTTTAACTACAGTTGTGAACTAACAGAAAGTGTCAAACCATGGCTGCTGAGAAAATACACTAACCCAATGAAGATTATTAAATTTTATAAATGCGGGAATGGGACAACAAAACCAATAGACAGACATTTCTAGCAAGAAGCAAAAGAAAATTGTACATTCATGAGTTTATTTCCATACTAATATATTTTAGAAAGGAAACCATGGCCTTAGACATATACCTTCGTTTCATACATATGCACCAATGCTCCTTGACAATCTTATGCTACATTTCTTTCCTTTTTCATTGACCAGAAGGTAGAAGACAAGAGTGCTTAATCCAAATAGCTCGTTTCATCTGTATTCAACCAGACAGCACCATGCTTCTCCTAAAATTGTAGGTGGCCAAAACAGAATATCGTAATGTTGAACTGGAACAAGCAAATTGGATCTGTGCAATTATCCAAATGGGTTTCCTCCTGCTGATGGAGATGGATTTGGGGCGTTGAGTCCTGGATATCTTCCACTGGACGGATGAATTGTGTTTAAGGAGGCAAAAGCAGCTTCCTCGCTGCTAAAGCTACCAATTCCTTCTGGTCTGCAATGATATCCAGAAAGACTTTAGATTATTGTTCCACAGGACACATAAAACAGAGAAAGATGACTTTTGCTTATGTATTTCGCAGCACTAACTATCAAACCATGTCAGCAGATGATCTGGCGAGTCAAGATGAAAACTAAAAAACTGTCACTCGTGACGGAGCATGATGGTGTTAATTTCATTTTTTTTTTTGGTTAGATGGAAGAATCACACCAAACCTGCTCCCTTCACAGCCTGTGCAACCTGCTCAGGTAAGGCATTTGGAACATGCTTTGGTTACATAAAATTCCGAAGTAGCCACTTTGAGTGGTTGTGTAAGAGGGGGAGTTCCAGTTTTAAATGATGTCTATAGTCATGGTGGTGGTATGAGCTATGTATCTTCAAATAAGAGATTTCCAAAGCAAAGAATTTACCTGGAAATTGGCATATTAATTGCTAATGGTTGCCCCGTGTATGCTCCTGACATAATTGAATGAGAAATAAGAAAACAAATGGACTACAAATAAAATAACAGGGACTCTGAAGTAGGCAAACTAAAAGGATGTGATTTTACCAGGAGGCATAGTCATTCCACAAGAAGGTGATTGAAGGGCCAGTGCAGACGCATAAGGTGATGAGTGTGGCAGTAAGCCTGTAGAAGCTGACACATTTGCGAGTGCTCCTTGCAATGATGTCATGGCAGGAAACTAAATCACAAAAAACACAATATTTCAAAATTTAGGTTGAAATTGTTGCTTCAAAATATAGAAAAGTCAAATCCTTGCAAACACTTGCATTATAAAAATGTTGGAAGACTTAATTAATCTAACTACTTGTCATTCTTATCTTATATCAGTAAATGTGACAACTTGGCAATAAGTTTGTATAAGAATGACAACAGATTGTTTTGCAAACTAGTAATCCCCCACCATCATCCCCCAGTCAAGTTTAATGTTCGTAAGTTCCTTCCGCAGAGACCCACCAGCATCCTCCAGTAAATTAATGATTAATTTCCCAGGGGAGTTCAAATATGAGGGAGAAAATTTCCAGTTTTAAGTTGTGTAATAGATCTCTTGTACTTTCAAAATGCACTTTGAAACATCTAAAACTTCTCACATATATTCCGCATAAATTGTTAACTTTTTAATGCATTATTCCAGCTTTACTTATCATCTCTTTATATGTTTTCATAATGCTGATGGTGTTATCTATAATGTTTTCAGAATACATGGTATTAACAGTATGACTCATGCTTCTCTAAAAATTATTCATTTCCATGTACTTTATTTACCATGATTCTTGAGAAGCAGCAGCATGCAATTGGACAGACAAAAACCCGTTCTAATTAACCATATTCTGCTTGGCTATGGATACAAGTAGGCATCTTATAAATATTACAGCATAACGTATAAATACCTCATCATAGCTTCGTTTCAATGAATATGAACCAAATTATGATTAAAACCTCAAGATTTGAACTCTAAAAAAATTCAATATCTGATACATTATCTTGTTATAGGTTATGCACTATCAACAATGAGGAACAACTCAAGTTTTGAATTCTCAAAAATAATCACTTTCAGATCCACTACATTCTTTGGTGATACACTATAAACAGGCAATATATCAACATAATTTTATCTACTGTAGGTACACAGTACTAAAATAGTCGTTGGCTTGAAAGGAAGTTCTAGATGGTAGGCCCCGGTGCAATGGTAAACAACGGGTTTGAGTCTCAATAACAGCCTTTCTGCTTGTAGGGGTAAGCCTGCACACATCTTATTATACCCCGCACTGGGAGGAAACTTATGAGCTGAGCTGCTCTTTTTAATGAAAGCAAGTCCTTATTATCATTATAACATGTTAGATAACTTTTACAATTTCAAATAGTAAGGTAGGGAAAAGGGAAATCAGTAGTCCAAAGAGACAAAATGAGTAAGAGCATACCGTTGGGTTTTGGACTGGGGTGCTGTCATCACTGAGGTCAAATGGGTTAGTGGATTTTGTAGGATTTGGAGAAGCTTGCATAGACTGCAACAAAGATATCATGTTAAAATTATAAATTTTCACCAAGTTGTCAAATTCCATATGGAACTTATTTTTGCCTAACTATCTTGGCAAAGGAGATACCATTGCAGTGGCAAAGTATTGCATGCTATGTCCCAGTCCAGGTGGTGGACGAAATTGGCAACTTGAAACTGTTGCAGGGAATGAGGAACTACTATACGTAAAAAGGTCCTGCAGATTGAAATCTACATAAGAAATAAAGTTTTTCGAAAAAGTACCATAAAATGTGCAAACAATATGAGTAGTGTTTATTACTGCTGGAAGCTCTTTCCTCCCACTATATTTTGACACATCCTCTGGAATAGTTTCTTGAACTGCCTTGGAGACAGCTTTAGATGGAGCAAAAGGAGGCGTTCCTTGAGCATTTGGTGAAGGTGATGAAGTCCATGGCTGCAGTAGGTACCATAAGAAACAGAATTAGCCTCTGTATATAAGGCAGAAAACATTAGGCGAAACGTGATCTAGAGCTCAAATGTTTTTCAACAGCTGTATTCCGAAGATTTTCGATCAGTTCAACCTAGAACAGTAAACAATGGTAAATCGAAGACCATGAGACAAAGAATCCCCAAAAAGTTTCTCACCTCATTAAATAAAGCGTCTTCAACAGATGGAGTACTCTGTTGAGCAGGATCACCACTATCCCCACCAGGGATCGCAGACAGCTGATGTTGCTGCATGGTTGGCAACTGCTGCTCATCAGTTTTTTTTACAACCGGAGCCTCGCTACTACTAGGCACCACTTGTTCATTTCCTACAGGAGAAGCTGTGGGAACACCCTCATTAGAGGGAACTACCGGTGTGTTGGTTGTTGATCCAGTTACAGTATCATTGACACAATTGGATGACGCTACAGGTGCAGCTGATGGAGTTTCACTACTGGTAGATACCTCAGGCATAATACCTGCAGGTGCAGGTGCAGGTGCAGGAGCTGACAATTCGAACAATAAATATTCCAATGAATTCATATTTGGAGCCTTAGAAGCCTTTTCCATTGAGGAAGATCCAATAGAAGAGTTTCCAACATCAACAGATCGAACCATCTGCGGCGTTTGTGATGCTGCTGCAGCAGGAGGTTCAGAATCAGCCATGAAATCTATCAAGCTACCTGAGTTTACTGATTTATTTTCTCCTAATTTTCGATCAACAGACCCCAAACTAGTGGAAGGTGCTGGCTTCTGCAATGATAAAGATTGAAAGACCATAAAAAGACTTATTTTAAAATCCGTAGAAACTAGACTCTGTGTGAGGCATTCAAAATGGACTCTACCATTCAAATTGAAGTTGAAACAATGAGGGTATAAGAGTCATAAAATACATTTAGAAAATCTCATTATCTACTTCGAGCAGGACACAGGATGACTTTGAAGGAGGCATCAGGATGATCACTATGGTTGTACACAACAGTGCCAAATATAAGTTATCATGACTGATAATGAAGACATTCTTTAAGTATGGCAATCCAATGTTGTAGTGATCAGGAAAGCTACAACATCTTCCTTCGTAACAAAAAGAGGTGGAGATGGATATAAATGTCATAAATAATGTTAGATTCCACAAAGAACATCTTTATTTTCATCTCGGCCGTTCCATGCAACTGTGCCTGATTTGATGCAGAATTACAGGTCAGAATTGTCTCAAGAACAGCAGCAACATACGATCATGACAACTTGCTAAAAAGAAGGCATATTTGAACAAACCAAAGCCAAAAAAACTTTTAAAAAATGCATGATGCTATTCTTTTAGCCATAAAATAACAACACTAAGCATAGATGAACAATTTATAATACCCGCTCATGGGAAGAGCCATCAGCATCCCTCCCATCATTTGTCGTGGGATGCTTGCCTACTTGAGCATTCGCATCCAAAATATCTTTGAAAGGACGTAACACTGGGGTATTGGTCATTTGGCTGCTTTTTTGAGGATCTGGGGACCTGCTACGTGCCCTGGACTCTGGGTCAGAAAATCGGAGAGTTGCAGTTCGCCTTCCACTTCCGTATCCATCTTCTCGAAACCTGTCATCAACTACCTCAAAGCGAGCAGTACGACTCCTGTGACCACCAGGTCTCCCATTTTCTTGTTTGTATCGAGGACTTCTTCTTTCAGCAGCATAATATCTTACATACTCATTCATGCCACTTGAACTGGGTCTTTCATAAGAACGGCATTCAGAAAAGTCATCCCTGCTACCCTGACTGTACCTCTCAAAAGAACGTCGCTCATTGAAGTCGTCTTTGTCACCCTGGAGCACACACAACAGCATCAATTAGGCATGAAGGTATAGAAGAAGCTATAACAGAACCCGGTATCAATCCCATTGTGACTGTGAATATGAGATCAAATATTATGTGTTTCCTGAACATTAATCACGTATTCTAATGTGAGCAAAGATGTTTAAGGAAAATATACTGTCTTTCAGCGCATGTTTTAGAATGAGAGGCTTACCACTCGAACCATTGAGGTTTTGTGAGAAATCTCACCAGTATATTTCCTATCCACATAGACATGCTTGATAAAATCCCGAAGTCTATGAAGATTACTGGAGTGCAACATAAAATCTGTATCAAATTGCATTTTTAGTGAAGTATACAAACAAAAGGCAAAGCAAAATACATATTACCTGGTGTCTGGAAAAGAATTACGCTGTGGATCCCATGCTTTGAAATAGATTTGCCTTGCTCGCTATGAAAGGCATTGGTAAATGGAGCGGTTTATTAGCAGATGGAGAAAACACAAAAGACAGATAAATTTTGAATGAAAAATATTATACACACCTCATTTCCCCCAGCTTGCAGATCACTGACTTCTTCTGTATTAAATTTAGCCATTGAAACTGATTTTACTCGGTGCGTGAATTCCCTACTGTAATTATTACAGAAAATAATTAGGTAGCAAGAATTGCCTCGCTTAATTAACTTCAGATAATTTAGTAATATAATAAACATGGAAACTCCCATCTTAATGCTGAACATTACTGTATCCAGAATGCAGTCTCATTTATATGAGTGAGCAGTGTTTAGGCATGAAGTAAATTTAAGAATGCAGGTGTGAAACTTACTGTACTCCACTACAGTTTGTGCAAACAAATGTACAGAAAGTCGTGCAGACATATTGTGGCCCCTGTTTAAGAAAACATGTCAACATTAGTATAGTACCATGTTAAGGAGTCATTCTTTGCCAGGAAGATCGCCACACGAATGCAGCTGTACTTCTCCAGACTGGTGTTCCCTAAAAGATGATGTTTGCATGACATGAATTCATCTCCATGATTAATGTACCACAAGCAATCTCCCCCCCCCCCCCCAAAAAAAAAAAAAAAGAAAGAACGATTTATAGACACCCTAGCAATTTCATGGGAAAATCTCCAATCATCCTGGTAATGTCAACAAGACATATTGGAAGTAGCCCTGGCATCACAAGGGTATTTTACTTGAGGGAGCAGCACTTGTTGCTCCAAAACTAGGTCTGAGTGTCGATGAAACATACATGGAGAATAGAGTCTAGCTTTAAGATTTTACATGTGACAGAATAATGCCATACAAACTTTTATCCTCACAATGAAATTTTCTTCTGCAAAAGAAACGTCATAATATGAATTCAAACTGGGGGAAGCACAGCTTGCAATTCTACACCCCAATGATTGTATTTAAAATTTCAAGTGCCTTAAAGAATCAACTTTTTCATCTTTTCTTCCCATAAAAGTCTCAGTGAGGGGAAATTAAGTGAATAGAAAGCTGAAAAGCTACAAGATTGTAGGATGTGCGGACGCATGAAAAATTTTGGTCTTGTCTCCTTCCACCTTTTCACCTTCTCAATCCAACTCAGCATTATGAAATCTAAATTAGCGAATTCAGATAAAAGTTGAACCTGAAAATAGAAAAATAGATGTTGATGGAGCTTAATCATCAGTACAGCTGATCAAAGCCTAATATTAGCCAACTAAATGGCAGCAGTTCTTGTTTAGGAAATCCAATTAGCCAATTGGAACCTAAATAGTTAAGAGATACTTCCCCAGTGGTCCATAATCTCCAGATCATAGGGAGAAAAATAGGTGGATGGACATCTTTATATGCAAAGGGGCCATAATTTCACAAGGTTTTAGTGGTCAAGTCCAGACCTACTGAACAATTATCTTGGGTTCAAAATGGCATCAAAATACATGTTTCAAGCACAATATCTCATAAGACCAATAAAACAAACCTAGATATTTGTAATTTTCTCTCGGGAGGTAGTTATTTTTATTTTTCATTCTTAAAATCTTTAGGGTGAGTAAACCTTGCGGATTAACCATCGAGAATTTTTCTCAAACTTGCTTCAGGGAATAAAGCCAAAAAAACTGAGGATGCTAATTTAATTTCCCTGCCTATGTCAATTCAAACACAACGCATTCAATTTCGATAGCATTATAAAGATTAATAAATCTTACAAATGTAATAAGGAATAAAAATCCTACTACAACAAGTTAAGAACATTCAGATGGTCCCTACAGTTTTATCAACCTACAGATCTCCCTATTTATTCTAATGTCTTACCCTAACCAATTGCAAAAGGAGTAACACGGCGCAAGCAGAATAAATACAGCAATCAAATTCATACCACAAATAAAAATCATAACCAATTAATGTTATACAATTTCCCATACCAAACTGTTGCAATTTATACATCTTCTATTCTCCGGAAGTTTCAAAAGGCCCCGAATGATCCTTTCGATTCTCTCTTCTTCCTTCCTCCGCTGAGACATTTTTGATGACTTACAATCCCTTCTCTGACAACAAATCAAGAAACTTAGATATCTTCAGAAATTACTGCATAGCATGACCAGATAAAACCATGCATTCAACAACTATATGTAAGAATAATAATGCCTCGTGGGGTTGATGACAAAACATTGGATTTTTTTTTATTGAATTCAAAAGTTTTTTTCCTCTCTTAAGATTTCTTCTTCTTTCCTTAAATTTTCTCAGCAACCAAACAGAGGGTAAATTGATTCACAGAGAAAGCAATCCACCTGGCGGAAGGGTTATATGTACGTGATTAATTGAATAAGCGCTTTCGAAATAGAGTAATAGACATTGTTGAGGCAAACAGGAGAGGTCGATGGGTAGGGTTGAGTTGAGGAGATAGACATTTGTACGTGAAAATTGCTGGTTTTGGGAGAGAGGACAGAGAGAGGTGAGGAGAGAATATTGGCGGTTTTGACGGTTGGGTGACCGTTATAATGTCGGTTGTATGAAAATAATTGCTGTTAAAAATTTGGTTTTAGGAGTTGGCTGCATTTTGCAATAATTGGTCCAGAATTTTCTGTTTCTTTTAGGGTTAGGCACTATTATTGGGAGAGATAAAACTAAGCTTTAAATTTTAGACATAAAACTAAGCTTTAAATTTTTTATTCATGGGTTATATCGGTCAAAACGAACATAACACGAAAAATAAATAGATCGATACAGCACGAAACAACACAATTAGTTAAATGTGTTAGGTTAAAGTTGACTAGTGTTCGACACGAAACCAAAATAACATGACACGATACAACACAAACACGACCCGACACGATTGTCCCCTAATTATAAATTATTGTACCATAACTCTTCACAAGGGTTTGTAATGGGTTCAGTATTATTGTGTTTGCGTTGTGTCGTGCCAAAATTTATTTAATTTATAATCATCCTATCACGTATAATTGTGACGATACATTCCTTTAACACATCCATCAATCTATCATTCAAATCTATTAATACTATACCGAAACTTAGTTCATTCTGCTTTGATTTTGATTTTGATTTTGATTTTAGGTTTGTGGATATTATCTAGAACTGTCGGATCTGCTCAGAACTCTTCAATGATGTTAGTACTCAGTTAGCACAGATAACTCTTACCGGGTTAATGACCTAGCCTTGGATTGGAATTTCCCCTTCGCAATTTACAACCCATGTGATGTATAGGATGTACAACCAGAGTGAATATGGGGTGTAGCGGTTATCTTACATCAATATTATTATATGGTGTAATCGTCCAATGATAACTTAACATTACATAAAATCAAATTCACTCTTCCATGTAAGATAACAACCGTCACATATAAAAAAAAGTGGAGTTTACTTGTCCACTTGTTTGTTTATTATTCCATTAAAAAAAAGTGGAATTTATGTATTAATCTCATGTACAAAAAAGGGTTGAGTTCGGAAAGAGTTTATTAAAACCAATCCAATCCTCCCTTAAAAACCATCCAAACATGTGATTGGTTCAGTATTAGTCAATTAAGATCTAATTATGATTAGAAAATCTAGTGCTTACTTGGATAGTGTTTCAAAAATTGTTTTTTGTTCTCAAAACACTAAAAATAAGGCAAAACTTGCTTGGTTAGAGTTTTTATTCTCCAAATTTTCAAAAAAAAGTGGGAAATAAGATGCAATTTTACAAAACAAGCTGGGCTTGTTTTGGAGTTTTTTGGAGACAAAAGATAGAAAAATAGAAAACACAGGAAACAAAAGACCCATTAATGAGGTCTCCTATTCGAACCTCCTTAGAAGCAAAACACAAACTACTATAAAAGAATTTTTTTTCTTTTTTGCCTTTCTCTCTCCCTGATTGTCTTTGTCTCCCTGACTTTCGCTCTCCCACAGAATGAACACACACACACACAAGGGCTTCAGATCTGATCTAGTTCAAGGGGCTTTAGATCTAATATGATCTTATTCAATCGACGAGAACAACCGACTTTGATTGACAAGAACAATCTTCCCTTCGAACAACTCCTTTAGATCTGGTTCAAGGAGTTGACTGAGTTAAAATAAATTGAAAAAAAATTATTGGTGCTTTGTATATATTTTCTATTGAATCTGTTTGGTTTTATTTCAGATGAAGGGCATTGATCTATTTTTTTATATTGATTTTATTTTTTATGAAGACCATTGAATCTATTTGGTTAATTTTAAAGTTTGATTTATTGATTTTTTTTTTGTGAAACTGTCTATCAAATAATATATATATACACACATAGAGAGATGTATTATATGTAGATGTAGAGGGACTGAACAAAGAGAGAGAGAGACTGACCGAGAGAGAGAGATGAGGGACTGAGAGTTTAATTTATTGAAGTTTTGCTCCAGGGTCTTCAAGAGGCTAATTTGATTTATGTTATTTGGATTACTCCGGTGAAGCTCTAGCAACAAATCTGGCTAGATTTGTCTTTTGTGAAACTGTTTTTGAAATCATCTAACCAAACAAGTTCTTCATCTCAAAAAAATCAATACACTTTTTAAAAACTTTTCTCAAAAACTATTTTCAGATATTGTTTTTAAGGACGCAAACCTTCAGTGGTTAAGATTTGATCAAAAAAAAAAAAAGGCCCTACTTTCTACTTTCCACCCTAAGGAACATTGTTTGCAGTTTTTGCACGATGACCTACCTGCCTCCTCTTCCTGAGGGCTCCCTGCTAAATTTCTAAACCCAAATCCTTCGTTTCAAATCTACTATTTTTTAGGCTAGCGGTTCACTTAATGGCGCCACCGTCCCCGCTGTTGGACCTTTAAAAAAAAATACTAATTCTACTGGCTAGTGCTACATTACTCATCAGATTTCCATCACTATTAGGTCACAATTCCTCCTGCTTTATACAACATAACCTGTTTTATGCTGCAGACAAAGTTCAAGCACTTCATCCAAAAACAAATCCATACTGAATAAATAACCCAATATACACTAGCCATCATAAACATTACATATTCTTGAGACAAATAAAGCTTCACCAGAATTCGAAACAAGTAATAACATCTAATCCTCTATTAATCATAGCGAAACTTTGCGAGGTAATTACTTACAGTATATTTTTTTTCTCTCTGATTTCTCAAGAAGAGTTCAGCGGTTGTCATATATATAGCAGCTGCTCCAGAGTCCAATCACACGAATGCGTAACCCGATTACCAACACATGTATTATATTATTTGCGACAATTGCTCCTTCAATATCAAACACTAAAACTAAGGTTAAGGGATCAGAAGGAACAAAAAAAGGAAGAGGGGGAAAAAAATCTGTACAGCGATTGGCAACCAAAATTTCACACCCTTATCATCATCACGAGCAATATACCAGTGGCATCGAACTGACAAAACCTGCTGCTCGGAAAAACTAGTGGGCAGGACTAAAAAGTTATTTACCAAAATTACCATGATAATGTCAACTTAGGGCGAGGGAGAATTTGGCGTCGTGATGGGTGGAAACCAGTAGTTGCCTATCCCTGAACTGCTCGCAGCCATCGTGTTAGGAATTCACTTGGGGCCCATAGACAATTATGAAAGCCACCATCATCAGCAGAAAACCCAGAGCCACTAGCAAAAATCCACATCACTTCAAAAGCTATATGAACTCTTGGTCTGCAACTGCCAGCAAAAGGGAGTGGCTATTTTCATTCTCTCATCATCTCAGATTTCATCTGGCAATCTACCCTTCACCATTTGAGTCCCCAAAAGAAGCTTTGATTGCCTCAGCAGTCATGAGAGCAGCTACAGCCTTGTGTATTGCTAGATCTGCTCTGTAAAGCGCTCTCTGAGCACTTTCTCGCTTGAGTTTCGCCATGTTAAGTGCATGCTGAGCTGCACTTGATGCATCACGCAACTTGAACTCATCAAGATCTGGACCATCCAACTGTTCAATTCCATGCCAATGAGATCCTTCTGATTTATAATGCTTTTGACTTGGCCACTCAGGCAAATACATATTCCACCGTTGAACTCCATTTCTCTTGCCAATTGTTTTCTGGTTCAAAGAAGACACCATCTGTCGACTACTAGAGGAGAGACAAGTCCCAAACTTCTTTGAATTGTTTCTATAAAGTCTTGGCTGATGATTCAATTCAAAGCCATCATTGCCCAAGGAGAAAGATCCAGTACCACCAGCATCCCTCGGTGAGAATGCCCTGCCTGATGCCTGAAGCAATGGGGAAGCCTCCGAAGATTCATGGCTATTGCCTTGAAATATAACCTCGTCTCCATAAGCAAAACCATTTGATCTTCTTCCTAGCACACACCAATGGAACGACAAAAATTAAAGAAAAGATAAATGCTAAAATAGTGGTCACTAATCCAAAAAAAAAGTGAAAAGTGGTTCTTGGATTATATGTAACGGCAAGAAAAGTTACCAAAAGCATAAAGACCATCCTGATCTCCAAGGGCAGTATGGCTGTGCCAAGATACTGGGAATTTTCTCTGTGACCTCTGTTTTGAACCTTTGTTGGGCACCTCCAAGCCTCGTGGCTTCAAACAGAAAGCAAACATAGGCGGTTTTTCAATGGGTTGTGCCTTCTCCTGGCATCCACTAGAAATGGCAATGTTGGCTGTTGTCATGGCTTCCTCCCATTCTTTCACTTGCTCCTGGTATCTTTCCCAAAGCGGAGGCTGCGAAAAGCCCAAATAATTGAGAAATCTTCCAAATACACTAATCTCAACCCAAAATATAGAGCACACATTTTTCAACAAATAATAAAATTAGTAGTACGAACACCATTTAGCAGACCCCAAAAATTTTGGGACAAGGTTGAGTTGAGTAGTTCTAACACTAGAAGCAGCAATTGTAAAGAAGTAATGATAGAAAAACAGCAATAGAAAATAGAAGTTCGATGACAGTTGCAACTTTCGGGTCCTACATCAAAATGGACTGCTCAGTCATTATGCAAGTGCGCCTACATTTCATGTCAAAATACATAATTATGTTATGAAATCAAACAACTGCCTCACAATAAGTATGAAGAACAACAATGATAGTAATTAACTGTATATTGATAGAAACTTCCCAAAATGAAAAAATAATTGCACAACGCCAAGAGGCCACATCAATAACACATTAGAGATAGGCAGGTCAATCAGGGTTCAAGACCGCGGTATTAGTCCACGACTCCGAGTGTACCTGCGATACAGTATCAACTGGTACAACACAAAATGCTAGATAGCAGGCCCCAAAAATTCTGAAAAAATTATGCAAAATTCTAAAAAATATAAAAACAATAAAGTCCATGTATTATACATCCAAAATATATTATTTAACAAATTAAACATAGTGAAATGAGAGATAAGGAAGGGCGATATCGATAATAATCGTTAAGCATCAAATATGTGACTATAATAATTTTGAACATGTTAGAGCATCTCCAACTATAACTCAAATTTGAGTCTAAATTTGAGTAAAAAACTTAATTTTGTATTGAGTACTCCAATGGACAAACTCAAATATCTATTCAAATCTTTTAAAAAATTCTCTTATTATCTAAAACTCATTTTTATATCATTCAAATTATAAAATTTGATAAAATAAATGAAATTTTCATATTTCAAAATTGAATTTGGATACAACATTACCCCATGGGAATAAAAAGAACCAGAAAAAAAAAACAGTCCATAATTCTTAGATTGTTCTAATCCCTTATATTCTTATGTAAATTTAGATTAAAAAAAAAAACAAAAAGAAAAAAAAGAAGTTACTTTGGCATGGGTTTGGTACAAAAAATGGATCATTTTCAACAAAAATGGATGTTTAAAGCAATAAAATAATGAATTTCCTAAATTTTTAGGTAGTGAAGACTTAAAATTTCACGAAAAATTAGTAGCCTAAAATTACATTACCGACACTGTTTAACTCAAATAAATCAAAGAAAATTTTGATAGATAGGCTTAGAGTTTATATAGTATAAAAGATGAGTGAGATTAGAGTTTTAAAAAGTATAAGAAATCAAGAAAATGATATATGAAAATGATGAGAACTAAGGTAGACCTACTCTTAAAGATCCTTTGCATGTCTAGATGGACCAATTACAAGATCAAGAACCAAGAAGATCATAGAAGCAATGCAAGGATTGGTGCAATCCACTTGGGATGAAGCTAGCAAGAGCCCAACACTCAAGATGGACTTAGAAGAAGGAGAACCAATTTTGATCCACTTGATCCATGCTATGGAAGACATAAAGACATGACTTAGAGATAGGGTCTTTTGTTGTTAAGACTTTTAATTTGTTTAAAGAGTTTTCATTATTAGTTTAGAATAAGTGAATTTGAGGACGCTTGGCCCACATATGTCTTACTATTTTATTTGAACTAGGGTTTAGAATAAGTACTGTAGCACGGTACTATTCATGTTACAGTACACGTGACACTATTTACTCAAGGGCATTTTTGAGATAAAGGGTCACAAATTTTAGTCTTTAGTTATTCCTATTTAGATTAGGACTTGTTTCCTTATTAGATTCGGATTTGTTTCTTTATTAGATTAGGATTTGTTTCCTTGTAATGACCAGCCTTATAAATAGGCTTTTAATCAATGAAAAAGGGAGACAAGATGAGAGACAATACATAATGAATTTTGATTGTGAGTTAAGTTGAGTTTACTCCTCTTGTTCTTTAATGAACTTCTGAACTTATCAAAGGTAGATCACAACCTTTGTGGCGTTCTTCCTTGTAATTTGGGTTCTTCAGACGGGTTCTTCAATGGGTCTAGATTTTAATATAATCTAGGTTCTTGACACGAGTTCTCAACGGGTCTAAATTCTCCATCCATAGAACTGAGTTTGGCTTTCTTGGGTTGTATTTTCAATATTGTTGTTGGGTCTCAAAGCAAGTCGATTGGGGTTCACATCAGAAAAGGAAGAAGTTATCTATAAGTCTTTAAAGGATCGGTGAATACTTCGGTGGTGGTGGTCTACGATGGACGCGTATAAGTGAGAGGCAAGAAGAGGCAAACAACAAGTCATGGAAGAAGTCTTTTGAGTTTGGATAAGGTAAAAAGTTACAGCTGAAAATTTCATATAGAATTTGAGTCTCTCTCTATTTTGGTACAGAATAAGTTTTTTCTTGATTTAGTATAGGTTTGAGTCTAAATTTGGAGAAAATTTTTAGACTATTTAGACACAAATTTAAATTTGTGTCTAAATTAGAATCAGGGTTGGAGATGCTCTTAGTATTCAATTTTAAGGATTTTATAAATTAAAAATAACAACAATAAATATTTATCTATGAATTGTAAATCTAAATGTGATTTCAACGTTTAATTTTAGAGACAAAAAAAAATTTACAGATTCAACATTTAATACCGTAGCCTTAAAACATACAGAAATAATATTAGGACAATAACATAAAAATAGAGAATTCAATTTATTTTAAAATTCCAAAGTACTTGTTTTTAGAGTGAGAGTCCATTGAATACAGAGTCTAGAGGAGCCTAGGAGATGGGAGACGAGAAATGTAGAGAGCGACAGTAACAGATTAGAGGGAACTTGAGAGATGCTCTTTGATCGCGTTTGCTACTTGTTGCGTTTCCGCAACTTCTTCACCAAGAAGAAGAAAAGGAGCCGCTTAGCAAAGGGTACTGGTTTTGTCTTGAAATCTTTTCTCCTTATGTGTAATTGCAAGAAGATGTATGATCTAGGGTTACCAATTTATTCTTCCCTTGGTCTCCTCTTTTCCTCTCTATCTACCTTTTCTTTGGTTGGTGATGGTTCCATGAGATCTTGGTCAGATGATTTTGTGAATTGGTTTGCTACGGTGTTGACTAGCCTGAGTTGATTCGAGTTGGTCGAGTTATAAACCGATTCAGCTGAGTCTCATGATATTCTCGCATTGTGTATCATTATCGGATTGGACGTGACCGAATCGTATCGGAATTGACCAATACTTTGACATTGGATGCCAATGCACTCAAAAATATACAACCAACTCAAACAACCTTAACCGTAGAAGAGGAAAAACACCACCACTCCTCCAAAAATATATATATATATCTTCAAGGGAGGTAGTGTACAAAAAAAAATACTAGCAACTCCACAATTTGAGTCACCAGGCAAGCGCAAAAAACCACCAGTTGTCCTAATAGCATAATAGCAGAATATTTATATATAATTATTTATTTACTGTACAAAATTCACCTGCAAAAAATGGCCTTATAATTTACTGAAAATTCAGGGGAAAAATTACTAAAAAATTTGCTAAATGACAAAATTTACGCAAAAAAATCTGAAATCAAGTTCATCTTCATGAGCAATGGCTGATCCTGTGAAAGCGAACACTGTCCAAACCAAGAATTGCACTAGTATCAATCTTGATAACTAGCTTATCAATTTTCAGTTTGAATCTAATACTGTTAGATAATATATATATATTTTTTGTTAAGATTCAATTTTTTCATAAAATTTGAGAATTTACGATTGGACAACCCAGTGCACAAAACTCCTGTCACTGCAATGTCATTGCATAAGGAGGGTCAAATGTAAGCAACTTTAACCACAAATGCGACAGATTCAACATTTTGCTGGGTAATGTCGTGCTCATCCATGGGCCCACTAAAATGAATTGGCCTGCAAAAAAGCCTCTATCATAAAAACAATTACCATGATTAATGGATCAACTTGCTCCAACATAAATGTCCGCTGCATCATCCAATTCAAAACCCATTCTATGAAAAGTCGCTACATTCCCCAAATTACATCAGCACATAATTTGGCACTGTGCGAGTTGCAGATGATGGCGAAACAATCACTTCACATCAATCACTTGAAAATAAATGAGTGCCTTTGAAGAATTCTATTTTCAGATAAGAATTCCGGCAAATAATCACCATAGGACGAATTGCATGCTTCAAACTCAAAACCACATGTCCTCAAAGATATTATACACTCTGGTCCACTATCAAACACGCCTAGATAGTTCTAGTGAAAAGCAAATGCTCTGCCACTTGTACTATGCATTATTCCACATTCAAAACCCTCAGAGCATTCAACAAGTTCTCTGAAGCCTCTTCTTCTCAGATGTACACTACGACAAGAGTAACCAATATACTTGCCCATCATAAACAATATAAGATAACTCCTTTGACATATCTTAAATGTACTGAGAGCTGCCTGAACTCCCCATGGTTCACAACGCTATTTACCAGTTCTGAAGCCACAGTCAATCCCAAGTTGGGGAGTTACCCTAGTCTAATACACATGAATGCATAGGTGCAACACTTGTGCCTTCTTTTCCTCGAGTTATTGTACTAATCTTTTTAACAAGCACTAACCCAATTTCACAAATATACGATCCTTCTACCCTTTAATTTTTGGAAGAAAAAAAAAACAAAGCCTTAACCTTATCTCCTTCCCATTTCTCCTAAATCTCGACTTTATGAGGAATTTCTGCTAGAAAATTAGCCATTGTTGCTATTCAGTATTGATTGTAGTAAGATAATGATATTGGCATTGGAAAGTGAGTAGACTGAAGGGGATGCTGGAATGTGGTGGGTATTGTTGCACATGTAGCAGTAGGCTGTCTCATGGTGCGACTTGTGGCAGGAATATGTGGCGTGTTAGGCCCAGCATTCATTATGGTTTTGCTGGTCACTTATATACAGAGAGAGAGAGAGAGAGAGAAAAGGATATTCCAGTATCATCAACTCTATAACTTTAAGAAGATGTTTGGTGATCTGTCAATTGGTTTTGATCAGTACTGGTTCTTTCCCTCTCTGTAGCTACTTTGCGATAGATTAGGAAAGATAAAAAGGTAACCACACAGGGATTCTATGTCCTAGCCCCAAAGATAGAGAACGCTTTCACGCCCATAGCATGGAGAACCCTTTAATTAGGTGATGAACCGCTCACTGGAAAAGTTGCATATTAAACTGCTCAAGGGATCTGAATCATCTGATGCCTCTCTAATTCGTAAAACACAACACTAAAAATCCAATCGACGAGAGAGCAATCAACCAAAGCCCAAATATGGGCTTCCAGACAGTATATGCACTCTTGATCTTTTTCATTCCTCTTTTTTTTTACGTTTTCATCATTTCCTTCTGCTGGAGTGGCAATTTTTACAAGACAAAGCACCAGGTGGACTGTTAGCTAGGGGTACTCAACCCACAAAAGTAGTGTCTCTTTAACTAAAACCAATCAGACAATTAAACAATAAATTGAGAATATTTGTAAATTTAAATGTTTTCTAGAGGAGAAATTGTATTCTTTTGGCTTACATGAGTTTAATTGCATTCTGGAGGCTTGCCAACTATATAAACAAGTTCGAAAGTCCACAGTTTTTCAAATTTCACTTCTTCCATTCATCAAAGAGTATTATTGGATCAAGTGCTTAAATGCAGAACCTAGGGTATTTTCCCACTGCTACAATTTCAGGAAGTTCTTCAGCAATACTTATTCAATACTAGATTAGATTTATTCCCTGTTTTACCTATATCAGCTTAGTAATTGGAAGAACTTAGAGAAAATAAGTTTTTATGATGGAATAATTATGACAGCATAGACTCGGCTAACCAAAACACTTTATCATCTCAAGGTAATTGTACTACAGGGATCATGGGCCATCCAAATTAGCCACATTTTCGGACCCAAAAATATAAACCAAATACCAATTGCAAGGAAATAGCATTAAATGGCTGAATAAAGTGGAAGGTACCTGAAGTTGTCGGATTAATGGCATACCCTTCTTCTGCCTCTTCAGCCGCCAATGTTCATAAATTACTTTGATCACTTCGTTGGGCCCAAATCCAACCCTGAGCTCCTCTATTTCATCAGCTGTAAAGTGATCACGCTGTTGTGCATATGAAACTTTCTCAAACATGTCCATTGTCTTCTCAAGCAACTCCTCAGAAATATATTCAGACTTATTTTCACTGGAATGTGAAGATCTTGAATTATTAAAAATCCATTGCTCATCATCACTGTCCAGGTCATATAAGATGCGCAACACATCCATAGCCATTTCAACATCAGTTTCAACCTGTCGGATGTACTTGGAAGAACTGTGAACAAAAGGCACTTCTGTGGCATCATCGTCACTTTCCTCTATCAGGCGAACTCCAGGAATGGGGATGTTTTTAACTGAAGCAGCACGAATGTTCCGATTATAGCACTCTTCATGCATCTCCTTAAAAAGCATCCACTGACTCCTGTCAGGAAACTCCAGTACCCAATCCTTTCCTCCCTTCCACATCATGGCATGTGTGTAGCGGTTTGTTGATCCAGGCTGCAAAACATGATGCACTTTGTATGAATATTTCGTAGTCCCGGAAAGTTTAACAGCTAGTTTCCATTCACTTTGATCTGCAAGTTCCAACATAACCCGTCCACCACATTCTCTCCACCCTCTATCACCAAGCGTGACCAACACATTGGCATCACAAGCTAGGAACTCCAAGTTCCTTCGAGAAACTTTGGAACCATCTGAGGTCTTCTTCTCCTTAGCTCTCCTAATTCGCTTGTAAGGAAGCCCTTTCCGGTTATGGATCATGTGCTTCGAGCTAAAATCAAACCCTCCAAAAGGCATCATGTAATGGACCTGTGTCCGTGGCTTCTTAGGTCCATTGCCGAAGCCATTGCGGATAAAATCTCTTTTCCCATCAGGCCGTACATGTGATAGATCGCCAAAAGACGAAGAACTTGAGCTATTTCTATTGCGATGCGATAAACTCCGAGGGCCCATGGGATTTGGGCTTGGGTCAAATCCATCACTAGTATTCCAATCTAACTCAGAAGCCTGTTGAGCCCTCTGCGTGCTTTCATCCACAGGCCTTTGAACTTGGTCAAATGATGGAATTTCAACACTCAATCCATTCAAACCAGAATAGCTCTTGTCATTTGACATACCAGGAGAGTTGTGGTATTTAGGAACTATAGGCTGTTCTGATATTGCAATATGCTGTGACTCTAGATCATTGCATCCACCATCCTGTGATTGGACAATTACATTTTCCCCAGAATCATTGGAACAGGAATAAGTACCAGCAACATTCATTGGTTTGCTATTTTGAAGATTCTCGGACAATTGCAAGGAATCCCCATCATTGCTGGCCAAGACAGTATCAGTCTCCAAATGTGGTTTGACATAAGTTCCCAACTGCGGTCTGGCACTGGACAACCATCCTGAAGAAGCCACTACTCCTGATGAAGGTTTCAGCTTACTCTCAGGAGTGATTACTGTCGCATTCTCAGAGCAATCCTCGACCGGAGTGGAGTCATCTGCAATTGGCAGGCAAGTGCTTTCTGATTGAAGAGAATAAGCTGGTTCATGGTCCTGAAGGCTCATGCATGCAATACTCCTCAGCAGCTTAAGATGCAGGTCAAGAAAGAAAGTTGGTGAAGCAGTAAAGGAAAGAGCAAATGAAGGAAGGTTTCGCAGATTCAGATCATAATTAGAAGAAGAGCAATTCATATTTGTGTTGCAGGATTCTTTGGAAACACCCACTGCCATAATACCCAGGGCAGACTTCTTCTGTAAACCCTGTTTGACAGTACAACTTGCCACATTCAATCCCATTGGAAGCAAGATCATGTTGAAGTACCTCACAACACATAACAGCCTAGCCATGCTAAGTATATCCTAAAAGTGATTTTATTTTTTGAGCTTAATAACCTAGCAAAAGTTTTCTAGTTCGATATTTAATGTCAGTTAAAATACCTATGCATGGTAAACATCAACAACAGAGGTATAAAGAAAACGAGCAGAAAGCTGCAAACGCTGACAGGGAGGCATGTGGAATAAAAGTGGAATCAAAATTCAACAATTAAATTCCAAAAGATTTTTCATTGCTCGGGCAGGGGGAGAAGAAAAGAGGGGGGGGGGGATGGGGAGGCAGCTTCATGAAATAAAAAAGGTAAACAAACTGAAATAAATACCTGAAAAGCAGAGGGCTCCCCACCAACAGAATTTATGTCTAGCTGATTACAAACTCCATTGAGTGCCCTGATGTTATCATATGTACATTCAGACAGAGGTAGTTGGTCAACCAACAAACAATGCTGCTGGAGTTTACGATCTAGGTGCAACCATTTCGAACATTTCACGTTGGAGAAGCTGCAGAATGCAAACACCTGCTTCTTTCTGAAGTCTTGAAGACAAGAAAGTTTAAATCTTATTGAAGATGCCGGAAATTGCAGGTCAACATACTTCCCCTGCTCATTAGGTTGATGAAATACTTGTAGAACAAGGAAAACAAACGCCACAGCGTTCTTCAGGCAACCTTCAAACAAGAAAAACCTCAAGCCGAAATTATTATCAAGAAAAAGCATCTCCAAATGAACCATAGGCCACAGAGAGACTAAAGTACCAAATTGAAGCAGCAGTGCAGCATGCAACCACCAAATATCCTCTAGTCCAAATATAAGATTCAGGACAGGAGGTACTGATAAGCATAACTCAAGCCTGAATTCTCTAGATTCTACCAACGGCATACTTAATTTTAACAAGCCATCATCATCAATAGACCAGAAATGCTCATAAGGTTTAAACCACCCAAGAGACACATTGGATTCTTTTGAAGTTCGAGAAGTGTCAACAACAGGGGCAAGAGAAAAAACAGATCCAGGCACACTTGGAGAAGCATTGTCATTTACAGATGTGCTAATCCATCCACTGTCTTTCTTCCTATACCGCCTCCTGAAATAAACAACAGGTAGTTCACTATCTTTGGAGCTAGTGGTGCTTTCCAGCACATATGTCTCACCTGAAATGCCATTAATTGATCTGTCTGGAAATGCTGAATTACAATTTACTGCACTCATATCTGTTCCAAACAAACCCAAATTCAAACGTGCATCATCAATCTTGTCAGACAATGGGGAAACAGAATAAGTAGATGGATGGGGTGTTTTCCGTTTTTTCAAAGTGCCCGAAGGAGAAGATTTGACTCGACGAGAAGAACGAGCCAGCCATGAGATGATGGGCTCTGAATCCATATAGCTTCCCACGTAACTTTCATCATCTGAGGTCAACTCTGCCTTTCCCTTATCTCCCATAGCAGATTTTCTTGGCTCTACCTTCCCAGGAACATCACTGGGAAGGAGCAAAAGTTTATATCTCTCATGCTGAAGGTCAATCCACTCCTCATCTCGATCATCGTACTTAATATGATGAAGCTTTCTTTCCGGATCATAATCTTTCACAAGGCCATAATACCAACTCTCATCCAACGGCCAAAATACCTTGATCCTCCGGTTCAAAACCCAGTATACATCCAAATCCGTGGAAAGAATTTCATAGAAATGGCGTCGCTTCCTTGAGAGGCCTTTCTCATTATGCTGTTTTCTTGGTCGCAATACTCTGCTAGCAGCAGAGTCAGCTGATGCTAACTCTGAGCCAGCTAAGAAGTTTGCCCCTTGACCAAACCTCTGACCAGAATGGATCAAGGAAGACGACCCATTTGCATAGTTTGATGCAGAAGATCTGGTCTTCAAAGAAAATCCAGTGCAACTCGGATCAAATCGAGACGATAGCATCCTCGCTGCATTTGCTTCAAGGTTCTCCTCATCATCATCATCTTGGAAACCATCACGGTTACTGACTGGATTCACAAGCGGAGGCTCCACCTTCTTTGCAACAGTTCCATTACCTGATGCCAAACCGTTCTTTTTCCGGTGTTTGCTTTGCCGCTTTCTAGGAGGTTCATCATCATTATTTACAACCAAATGACCAGCTTCCTCCTTAGCATGCCGAGCTGACCTCACTCTAGCTGTCCTACTTCCCTTAACATCATCAACACCCGACTTCTGTGAAACCTTGGAACTAACAATTTCACCTCCGGAATCTCTATGCAACTTAACTATCTCATCACCAGAACAGGCTTTGCTAGCAGAAGAACCAGGTGTTTTTAAAACTTGATTACCAACAATATTCCCAGACTCGCCATTTAACTTGGCAGTGTGATCACCGGAACTATACAGTCCTGATGGCTTCGAAACCCGATTGCTTTCAACTTTCTTACGCCCCACAAAACCTCGTGGACGCTTGGGGATCCGAATCGAATTACCATGACCATCCAAACCAATAGAAATACCATTTGATCCATTACTGGTACTCAACTTGTCACTCAAACCCAACAGAGCCCGGTCCACATCAACAGAACCAGAACTCACCCCATCAACATATACTTCACCCAAACTCTTCTTACTCTTCTTGCCTGCTTGCTGAATACTAGTCAAAGCAACCTCTTTCCTACTATTCCTTTTCTTTTTCTTAACTTCATCATTATTTTCTGCACTATTCTTTCTCTTATTGTGCCCTTCCTTTAAGACCCTACTTTTGTAAAGGCTCTGGAGATCCACAGATCTTGTTTTCTTGGATATCTCAGCACCTTTAGACTTTCCTACGCTATTTTCCATCAACAATCCCTCAATCCAAACACCCCACACCAAAATTCCCAAATTTTATATCCCATCACACACAAGCACATCCAAATTTTCAGATCTGTAACTAAACATTTACACAGGAAACCAAATATATCAAAATCCACGGCAAATCAAACAATTAATCACAGAATAGCCACATTCCAAAATAAAATGAACTCATTTCTCGCATTAAAAAAGTCAGGATATGTAGGAATATACAAGCATATGTGTATAGACATACATACCTTTCTTCGATAACTCCGAAACGCTTGACAATCGAGCACATGAAGCAACGAATTCTAGGGTTTGAACCTGAGAATCTGAGAGATAGCGATAAAAGAAGAGTTTGTGTTCGATTTGAAACCCTAATTGACGGGTCGATTTTTTGAATTATTTTCGATTTTATTTGAATTTTACTTTTTTCCAGAGAGAGAGAGAGAGAGGAGAGAGAAAGAGGGCTAGGGTTTCTTCGGGCTCACCGGTCACGAGATTAAAGGGTTTTGACTGGAAAAATACAAAAACAATTTATTAAAAATAAAAACAACACTGGATGATTCTGACCGTCGGATTGGGATATTTACGGTTGAGATTCGATCTGAGTGGTTAGTGACGTAACCGAATGGAATAAAAATCGAGCTATTAAAAGGAAGATGTGACGGTGTAGATTAGAGCTTCGGTGAGTTGGACGGTTGAGATTTGAATAAAGTTTGGGAAACGTTCGCTGGATAAGTGACCCGGAATTGCAGATCTTTATTTTCGGAAAAAGTTAATTGAAACTTTTCCTTTAATGGGTTCGAAAAGTGGACCTGGAAACTTGGTAAATTACGGATGAGCCATGGTTGTTTTCAAAAAGAGGGAAAGTAGTAGTGACCCGCCATAAAGAACGGGGGTAGGAGAACTCGCTCGAGTAGCTTGGATTTAACTCGCTTGACTAAAGTAACACGTGTCGCAATTGAGGCTTTAATCACAAAACTACCATCCATTATTATGGAGGATTTACATCCACTCTCATGTATTTTTAATACTCAAATGAAATTAAAAAATTTATAATTCAAATGCATACACGGCATACCATTTTTTGGATGAGTGGGTCATAATAAATTTTTTAGTGGGATCCACTCATTTTATATTCATCCAAAAAATAATATACATTTAAGTTTTAACTTTCAAATTTTATTTGGGTTATATAACATTTTGTTTTTAATAATTCAAAGATTTACTTGTGTATAATTTATAATCTATAATACAAAATAGGACAAACTTCAATAAACATATTTAACGGTCTCAAATAGACACATCAAACGGCCACCAACATTCTTATCAAAACCATTTACATTATGTCATGACTTCATGTACGAATTATTCTAATCTATAATATAAAATATAATAGATTTCAATAAGTTCATTCAACGGTTTCAAATAGACTTGTTCAATGGTCATCAACATACCTCTTAAAATTATTCACATTACATCGTGCCTTCAGACACAAGTTACCCTAAATAAATTATATTTGAGTGCATGATAAGTGATCCGTAATAAAAAAAATATGTTAATAATCAAAACTAAAATACTAAAAGGGATTATAATATATATATATTATTTAGCCTTATTAACACATGGAACAAAAAAAGGACACAGTATTCATGTCACAATGTATTCAACTCAATCATTTATTCAAATAATGTTTGATGTCATATCATATCTCAAAAATTATCTATTTTTGTGTAAAATTTTGCAGTAATTTTCTTCTTGATGTACCTAATCAAAGAGCCCACCAAAAAATCATCATCTATTATATTAAAATTATTTTTTGATAATATACAAAATCAAAAATAATCTCCAAATTTAACAAGCAACACTAATCCAAATGACCATTTAAATTTCACACATAACTCATGTATTTTTTGAAAAGATTAAAAAAATTAAAGAGGGCTTTAAATAAAAAAAAATCATATGAATATGTGTAGTAGAAAAGGCAAATGTCAAGGGGCACTGACTCACTCTGGCCAATGAGTGGCTCCGCCACTACATCACACCAATTGTATAATACCTACATTAAACGATATCACTGTTGTTAGAACCAAATTTGTGAGATTCCGCTTTTGAACCAAATTTGTTGTTAGATCGATTAGGTAGGAGAAAGTTGTTGGACTTATGAGTAAGTTTTTCGCCTTACATGACATAAGGAAATCCCCAGAGATACTGGAAGGAACAAAACTGTGAGGGTCAGTGGACCCAAAGCGGATAATATTAGGTCATGTGTAGAGTGGGGTGCTACAAATTGGTATCAGAGTCGACTCTCGCCTGAATCAAGTGTGGGGCTCTATCGTGCTCGCGTGTAGTGAGCGGACAGATAGCTGGCGAGTTGCTACACTGGGATGTGCAGCTCTAAGGGGAGTGGATTGAGGGATCTTGGAATCCCACATCGGTTAGAGATGGAAAAGTTATTGGGCTTATGAGTAAGCCCTCGCCTTACATGACATAAAGGTCTTTTATCAGGAGTACTGGGAGGAACAAAACCCTGAGGGCCAGTGGGCCAAAAGCGAACAATATTATGTCATGTGTAGGATGGAGTGTTACAAAATTACAACCATTTTAAAAGTATGTCAAGGTGGTTGGTGAAGAATAAACCAACTGAATAAGAAATCAAATGGACCTCTCTTCCACAATGAGAGTCCAATGCATATAGTTCTTATTTATAGTAATCAATAGATTACAAGAAAAGTATACCAAACAGAATGTAATCTACTAATTACATTCCTAGAACAATTAGAATATTTACTAAAGTAGAAGATAACAATCTGTGAAGATAAGGATAACTCCTAGAGTCATGAAATTGGTATAAGTCTTCTAATACCCTCCGTCAAGTGGATGGTGGAATGAAATCCATCGTCAACTTGGATTTGAGATGATTAAACCGTTGGGATGACAGTGTTTTAGAAAAAATGTCGACAGTTTGATCCATGATAGAAATATGCCAAACTTCAAGTTCCCGTTGAACCACCTTTTCGCGTATGAAATGATAGTCCACCTCTATATGTTTTGTGCGGGCATGAAAAACTGGATTGGAGGCAAGAGAGATGGCGGAAATGTACCATATAATTGGAGTAGAAGTTCCTTGAATTTGAAGATCATGAAGAAGCATTTTGAGTTAAGTAATGTCAACTGCAGTGTTTGCTAGGGCACGATATTCGGCTTCTGTTGAGGAGCGAGCTACTGTGGGCTGTCTTTTTGCACACCAAGATATTAAATTATTTCCAAGAAAAAGACAAGACCCTGTAGTGAAGCGACATCAACAGCATTACCAGTCCAATCAGCATCAAAGTAGGCGATGATATCAAGAGGTCCAACGATGAAGGTGATCCCATGGTGCAATGTGCCTTTCATAAAATGAAGTATACGTTTGACAGTAGTAAAATGTTTGTTGAGTGGATTATGCATATGCTGACAGACATAATTAACAGCAAATGATAAATCAAGACGAGTGATTGTAAGGTACTGCAATACACCAACAATACTTCTGTAAAAAAATGGATCATGATCGACATTATCATCAGTAGAAACACTAGAAGGTTTAGTAGACATTGGTGAGGAATAGGGTTTACAGTCTGTCATGGAAGCTCGCTCAAGCAACTCCAAGGTATATTTGCGCTGAGATAGTGTGAGACCATGTGAGGTTCGTTTGACCTCAAAGCCAAGAAAATAAGTAAGTGGTCCAAGGTCCTTCATGCTAAAAATGTTGCTCAATGTATGAACAAATGAATCAATGAAGCTTGGATCACTCCCAGTAATTAATATGTCATCCACTTATACTAGAATCACTGTGATCCGGTCGGAAGTTTCATTAACAAAGAGAGAGGTGTCAGCTGTGCTAGAATGAAAACCATGTTTGATTAAAAATTGGGAAAGTGTCACAAACCAAACATGTGGTGCCTGTTTGAGACCATAACTTGTCTTACAGTGTTTGCAGCCATAATCTAAAAAATTGTGATCAACATAACCTTGAGGTTGGCTCATATAAACATCTTCATCTAAGAATCCATGTAAAAATGCATTTGAAACATCCAACTGGTGAATGGACCAATTATAATGCAATGTCATAGAGAGAGTAACCTTGAGAGTAGGCTACTTGACCACCGGACTAAAGGTTTCGATGTAGTAAACATCATACTCTTGATTAAATCCTTGTGTGACCAGTCGAGCTTTATGACGAGCCACAGACCCATCGGCATTGGTTTTTAGTTTGTAAATCCATTTACACCCAATAATTTAAGGTAGATGGTTGGGAATGTGGTATGGGAGGTGACTGTCGGTAGGGAGAAGGAACATATCTCTAAGGTGGAGTAGTGGGAGAAGTTGGTGATGATCCAACAGCCATAGATGACCCTGTTGCAAAAGGAAAAATGTTTTCCTCAAATTTAACATGCCGAGAAATAAAGTCTAGACCCGTATGGACATCCAGACAGTGATACCCTTTAGAAAAAGAGCAATGCCCAAGAAAACAACATTGATGAGAGCGAGGTTGGAGTTTATGTTGATTATAGGGTCAGAGCCAAGGGTAACAACAACCAAATGTTTTTAAAATGGTCAGATTTGGCAGTGCATTAAAAAGCCGCTCATATGGGGAAATATTATTAGTAACAAGACTGGGCATGCAATTAATCAAGAATACCGTAGTGCATAAGGCGTCAAACCAATACAAAGGAGGCATGGAAGTTGTATGAAAAAAGGTTATAGCAGTTTCAATAAGGTGTCGATGCTTACGTTCGGTGATGCCATTTTGTTTAGGTGTATGTGGACAAGATCGTTGGTGAATTATTCCAGTCGAGGTAAACAAGTCACGCATAGAATGATTAACAAATTCACCGCCACCATCAGTGCGTAAAATTTTGAGTTTGGTGGAAAGTTGGTTCTCAACCATATTTTTAAAATGAAGAAATTTATTATAAATTTCTGATTTTTGGTGCATGGGATATAACCAACATAATTGTGAAAAATGATCAATAAACAAAACATAATATCGAAAACCACCAATAGATGGCAATGGGGATGGTCCCCAAACATCAGCATGAATTAAATCTAAAGGAGCATGATGAACAAAAGAAAATGAAGTAGGAAATGACAGTTTATGACTTTTTCCTACATTACAATGTTCACAATGAAAAGAACTACGGTCAGAAATTGAAATATTATGACAAGAAAGTAACAAATGTAAAGTAAAAATTGAATGATGGCCAAGCCAGTTATGCCAAATGGTTGGTGTAGTCTTCGAAGTGTGCAAAGCACATGAGGAAGTAGGAGGTGAAGAACGAAGCGGGTAGAAACCATTATGACTGGCACCTTGAAGTAAAATCTTCTTGGTTACTTTGTCCTGAACAACAAAACCAAAGGAGTCAAAAGAAAGAATACAGTTGTTATCATGTGCAAATTTGTGGACAGAGAGAAGATTAGAATAAATATGAGGTGCATGGAGGAATTTGTTTAAATGAAATTGAGTGGTGGGTGTAGAGATCAAATCGGTGCCAACATGCTGAATTCGTAAGGAATTACCATTGTCGATTGTTACTTGATTATTGCCGAGATAAGGGGAATGGAGGGAGAGATTCGACAAATCAGATGTAATGTGATGTGAAGCCCCTGAATCAATATACCAGTGTGAGTCAGATGAGTTCGGGTTAGAGGTAATGAAAGTTGTAGGTGGGGATTAAGAAGGGACTTGATATGATGGGTCCATGCTATGCCAACATTGGACAGTCGTGTGATTAAAGCGACCACAAATTTGACAAACTGGACGAGAATAAAAG
>CM042186.1:38077127-38099945 GCA_023539305.1 Ilex asprella | reverse complement strand
AACATCTTCGTCATTGACAGAGCAGAAGCAACAGTAAGATTACCAACAAAAGATTGAATCTTGTCGAGATAATCCGGGTACCCTTTTTGAAATTTTGCAAATCAGTTTTCATTTGAATGATACGAGGCGAGATGTGGAACTAAGCCGTTGTTCAAGCAAGGAAAAAAATCCTTAAAGAATGTGCAATTGATAACATATGGCAGAATTGAGGGACTGAGAGTGACATTAATGTCACTCACTAGATGTTGATCTACTTGGGACTATTCAAGGAATTCTGGGTTAGGCATTTCCTTGTCAGAGAGTCAACGACTGTAGCATTTGGACAAGCAGAAGTACCATTGATCTAGCCGAGGAAGCCATGGGCTCGATGGACATGTTGTAACTGAGTTTTCCAAGTTCAATAGTTGGTGGAGTCAATTTTGATGGTGATAAGAGTATGAATGTTGGAGAGGAGAAATTGAAAAGTGGAGGAGATAGCCATGGTGAGGGGGTAAAAAAAAATTCTGAATTTTGTATACGAAGCAATCTGTCGTAATGGCAAACGAAGGAGACGTTAGTCTTTCATGGCTCTGATACCATGAAGAATAAACCAACTGAAAAAGAAATCAAATGGACCTCTCTCCATAATGAGAGTCCAATGCCTATGGTTCTTATTTATATTAATCAATAGATTGCTAGATAAGTATACCAAACAGAATGTATTCTACTAAATACATTCCTAGAACTATTAGAATATTAACTAAAGTAGGAGATAACAATCTGTGAAGATAAGGATAACTCCTAGAGTCATAAAATTGGTATAAGTCTTCTAATAGTTGGATATTCCCTTAATAACACACTTGATACCTTAAGTCCACGTTGACCCCAAGTTATAATAAATGATTTAAGCAAATACCAACTAAATGTTACTTTCTTCTTCAAGTCTTTACTCTCTTTACTAAAGGGTCTCAAATTCTTTCTTCTTCAAGGTTTTGCTTTCAACCAAAGGCAACTTGAGTCCCCTCAAGATTTTTTCTCCAAATTTGACTTGACAATAACAAAAATAGAATGAGTTTAACATATTAAGTGACACGGTTATTTGGTGTGTATATCAAATGAGAAACTACCACAACACCAACTTATAGAATACACGAGTTGTTTTAACAAATTAATAGGTGACAATCATTCATTGAGAATGTATAATATTTTATAGATTATGTATACTGTCATGAAGTGTGTTAGACTCGTACAAAAATGTCTCCTTGGCAATGGAAGTTTCATCCTTGATTTCAATTGTCTCCTTCCTTAATCACAATTTCCTTCACTTGGGTGTGCAAGGTTGCCTCTTCAATAAACTTACCCTCGTAGATAAACGTATTTATTTTTATCAAGCTTGGACTTCTCTACCTCGTTTCTTAGGGGCCTATTTGGTATGTGAATTTAGAGAGTTAGATTTATCAAAATAGTTCAATAAACTTTAAAAACCAATGTTTAGTTGGAGATTTGACCTGAGAATTTTAGGGTATGTTGTTCTAGGCTCGACATGTACAATGATTTAAAACTCACACATGTAGGTTTTCTCAAATCAAAAGAGAGGTGGGTTTCAAGTGTGGGATAGTTGAATGTGATGTTAATAAGTCAATTTCATGACAATTTTTTGGTGATACATATGATTAACCCACAGACTGCACATGTATTCATATCACTTACTAAACATGAGATTATATAGAGGATATTATTTCAATCCCATGTACAAAACTTTAGAGTTGGGTTTAAAAGAGCTTCATAAATGTAATCTAATCCCCTTATAAAGATCATCCAAACAGGCCCTTATAGTCTCCCTGCAATGTAAGTTTGTGTGCATGTACGTATGGCTGAATGAGAAATAAAGTATTTTGGGTGATGTATCGAGCATGAGAAACCATAAGATGGAAAGTTAATTATAAAATGAACGTATTTGCTTTTGGAAAATACTATTTGGACCTAAAAAACTAACATAATTTGCTGACCTAATGACGTGGCTTCATTGAAACAATTGGATTAATACAAAGTTTCAATGTTTGATGGAGCCCACAGTCAACCCAATTATCATAGTAAAAATTAGGTCAGTAAATTAGGTTCCAATAACATTGCTCTTTGCTTTTATAGCCTTAATGCACTACGTGGAAATTTTAGTTAAAAATTTTGATAAAATACATAAAAGTTTAATTATATAGCTAAATTTATGGTAAAAAAAATATAGTTAAATTAGATCTTATCTCATTTTATCATGTTTAAATTATCTGTATTGTTGGTGAAGAAAAAAAGATACATATATTGATTTTTTTGGCATTGGAAATGATATTGTATCAATGAAGTTGTCAATGTATATTAATATTGAAATTTAAAAAAAAAATATTTTTATACATCCTGTTAAGAGTAACATGACAGTCATTAAAGATTGACATGATATACTACAGATTAGTTGTTATTTAAGTGTAAAGGATGGTAATTTGCATATTTAAGTACAAAAAGATATGCTTGCCTTTATAATTTCTTGTAAGGGTAAAATAATGAATCAAATTTTTTTCATGTAAAGTACGTTTATTAATAGTATATATATAGATATAAATATCTATATAATAAAGTACAATACAATTCAAATTTTAAAAGATAAACAAAATGACTTTTGCTATTCGTAGTTGAAATCACTTTAAATTTTATTTTAAAGTTAATATAACGGCTAATATTAACACCCCAAATTTAATAAAAAAAATAGGTTTTTAAAGGTGTGTTTGGAATGACTTTTTAAAAGTACTTCTAGGAATTATTTCTCATAAATACTTTAAAAAAAATTGCGTTTGAAACCACTCCACCACTATCTTTACGACCACCACCACCACCTCATCACCTTCACTATCGCCACCCTACCATAGCCACCACCATCGTCGTTCATACCACCTTACCACCACCACCATCACTATTGCAACCCACAGCTGCTACCACCATCACGGTCGTCACCTCAGCCACCACAACTATCACTGTCTCTCATAATCACCACTGTCACCAACCACCACTACCACTGCTCACCCTACTACAATCGGTGCTTAAATTTCTTTATCTCTCATATATGTTTGTAATTTGATTTTTAATGTAAATACAAATATGTTAACCATTTTTTTATTACTCCATGCCTTCGGGGAATAACTAATAAATATATATCATATCTATCTATTACATTTTTATGTACATGTATATTTTTTTTCATCTTTCTACTTTTCTATCTTACCAAAAAAAAAATTAATTTTCCCTAATTTCTATTGCTCCTAGTAAACACAAAAGAAAATGAAAGATTCATTTTTTCAAGGATAAAAAGTGTATCACTGTCAATTCAGGATTGGACACAAGAGTTTCGGAGTGTAGCGGAGAGGTTGAGGAAGTCTGTTGCACAGAATGGGCCGAGTAGTAGTGGGTGATTCAAAATTGGAGGATCAGAAGTCTATGATTGCTGTGCAGTCATAGTTTAGCAGGAAGGCTTCAAAAGTAGGGGTTTGGGATTCATCAAACCTTGCAGAAACTCTCTAAATGGTTCCATTACAAGACAGCTACATGCAGAGTAGAGCTAAAGACCTTCAAAATGTGGAGTCTGATTAGTACTCAAATTTATCATATTATTATGCTCTTTTTGGACTAATTATACTTTGATAAAGTTTAAATGATGACATTTTCAGGTTCTAAAGTGAAAAAAAGGTTCAAGAACAACAAAAAATACATTTGAATGTAATACCAACACATTAGGGAACAAATTGAAAAAGCTTGGAACAAAGAAGTAACGTTCGAACGCTCACAAGAACCAAGCCAGTTGAGACAGAATGTGTTGCAGCCAAGAACCAAAGTCCTGAGGAGCAAAGAAGAAATGTTCGAATGCCAACTCACGTTCGAACGTCCACTGGAGCACTGACAAAGACCAAACTGAAGACATGACATGTGACAGCAAATAAATGACAAGTTCTACATGGAGTGTGGAAGGAGATTTTCACAGAGTACCATAAGCCATTTGACATTTGAGTGGTAAGGACAGATCTCATCTGGCATTTGAACGCCCTTAGAGCAAAGACAAAAGAAACGTTCGAACGCCATACATCGTTCGAGCGCCCATAAAGCAAAAGCAGCAACACCGTTCGAACACCAACTTACGTTCGAATGTCCTCGACAGACTGCCTGCAGAGTGGTTGATTTTTCACTTTGACTTTGACAGCAAGCACTATTTCTTCACCCCCTCTTGCATTCTCCTTACCTATAAATATTCCCATTTTTGGGAGAAAAAGGGGCAACATTTCTTCTTCTTCATTGTCTTAGTTTCCTCTTTGGTAGAGAGTTGAGAGGCTTAGACTCCCACTCATTCCTTTACATTCATATTTACATTTGTTTGTGTTAAGAGTTTTAGTGTCTCTATTTACTTTTAGTATTTACATTCATGTTTACATTTGCTTGTGTTAAGAGTTTTAGTTTCTCTAATTACTTTTAGTCTTTATATTTATATTTACATTTACGTGTATTAAGAGTTCTAGTTTCTCTATTTACTTTGTCTTTACATACATGCTATTACATACATTCTTTTGTTCATATCTTTCATTGCTTGAGCTTCTTTTTTTCTTAGAGGAGTGAAACTCTTCCACTTTTCTAGAGTTTTGCCAAAGTCGTAAAGGGTGGAACGTGATTCACTCATTCTTTGTTGAATATTGGCTCCTTGTTATTGTGCTTTTATTTTGTAAAGTTCTTTACTTAGAGGGATGGGCATCACTTACTTTTCTAGCTTTACCAAAGCCATGAAGAGTGAGAAGTTTCTCATTCACTCTTTAGTAAGAGGTGAAGGGCATGTATAAATTATCCAGAAATTATATTTGTGCACTGTTCTAATGCTTAATGTTTATCCCCTTGTTTATTGGATGATTGATTGCATATAACAAAGTTAAGGTACTTTGTATAATCGAGAGTCTTTCCATGACATGGATGACTCTTGCATTGAAAGATTCCTCGTTTCAAGGTAAGTACCCCGACTAGATCTTCATGACTACCATTTAATCATCCCATTATTGTGCTTCATTTAAAAAATAGAATATTACAGTCATGGTTGGATGTCTTGTAGAAACACTTGCTAGTCTATAGACGGGTTAAGTCTCGACACAAGCAATTCTTGTAAACTTCAAGAAAGACATCGGAACCATGGTCTTAATTCTCACAGTCCATCTTTATCTTACGATTGACTTGTTGTTGACACGGAAGTTAATTGAGTTATCAAGTATAAATATAATAAATCGGATAATTGACTACATGTCCTAATCCTCGAACTAAAGAATGACTTTTATTTCATTTAAATTTATCTTATATTTTGTCTAGAAAACCTTATTGAAAAGAATTTCATATTTAATTCAGGAAAAATCTCTCAATCTTACAACTACAAATCTCAAAGGTTACAATCGATTGATCTTTAACACTGCTTACTTTGAAACACCAACACAACAAGTTTCCTGTGAATTTGACTCCAAACTCAAATTAAATTATTATTATAGCTTGACTATTGCACTTGAGTGTACATATTTCGGATCAAGACAGAGTTAACAATTCATGGGCTGATTTGAGCAATATTTTCAATTAGCTGGCAACCTTGGTTTCTCAGCAAGGGGGAGATTGCTATCAGGTTTCACTTTTTCAACAACATAACCTTTTTGTTTCTGACGGGAAATAAACATGATGACCATGATGTGAGCAAAGCCTTCAGCCAAACTTTATTAGTAATTTATGTTGTATATACATAGTCTCAGTGATGCTTCTAATTGTGAGACAAGCTAAAAATATTATTATTTAAAATATAAATACTATACAATTAATGCACAATTTTAGTGTTATAAAATATTTTGAGCACGAAATTTTTGCTAATTGTTATATTTTTTTTTTTGATCAAATGCTAATTGTTATATGAAGTTCAAACATTGTAGCTAGTTAATGTGTACTTATAAGTAGGGGTGTTCATTCTACCCTACAGGTAAGAAATATAGTCTCTCGTTTTTCTACCCGATACTTTGCGGAAGAATTTTTTTCTTGGTCTACCCTATCCGATCAGGTGTGGTATTCCTACCTGATTTTCTATCCAATTAATCGGGTAGGAATTCTGTTAAACACTTTTGTAGCTATTAATTTTTGGATCATTTTAATAATTCAATTAAATAACATACATTAATTTAACAACACAATAAATTAATAACACTAAAATCTAAAATAATTACAATAAAACACAAGAAAACATGAACATCAATCCATCATAATCGTTACACAAAATACAATAGCAATTATTTTAAGTTTAAACCACATGAAACACATTAAAATCATAATTGCTCCAATAAATCACCATTTCACCACAAATCATGTAATTTACATAAAAAATAAGTTCATATTTTAGCAACTCAAACATCCACAATAATAACAATGTTATAATATAAATTATACCACACAAATAATCTTGTAATTATTAAAAATATATTAAAAAGTTAAATATATTTTTTTGCGGGTAGGATAGGGTGTAGGAATGCAGAAATTGATGGGTATTCCGTATTTCTACCCAATTTTTTGCAACTAATCGTTCAGTAGGATAGAGTAGAAAATTGCGACCAATCGAAAATTTGAACATCTCTACTTATAAGGTCCTATTTCAATGAGGAGTGAAAAATAGAAAGGTTAATAGTATTTTTGGTTTCTAAAATATATATTTTTTATCAGTTTAGTCCTTTGTATTAATTTTATCAATTTACTCCTTAAGGTATTCAATTTGTGTAATTTTAATCCCTTATCAGATAATCCATCAAGTTATTTAACGAAAGTGATCACGTGTTATTTTTTTAGACGGTATCACGTGTTTAACACGTGATCATTCTATCAAAAATTGAATGATTCGTTTATGTAGAGACAAAAATGACACAAATTGAGTACGTTAAGGATTAAATTAATAAAATTAATACAATAAAGACTAAACTGATAAAATATATATATATTTTTAGGACTAAAAGTGTTATTAACCCAAACTATAACTTTGGATTTTGAAGTCTTTTGTCGTTAATTTCAAAAGATAGCGTACTAAAATGCAATTTGAGAAACTATCGGCGTCTAATCAGCAAAACGTGAATCACACTTCATACTTTAAAAGAATTTGGTTTTTTTTTTAATTTATAATCTTAAAAATCAGTTTTATTAAATTATACCCTCGATATTATTAAATAATTACAATTTGATCTTTATACTAATTTCCGTAGTTATTTTTGTCAAATCTTGTTATACGCGATATACAAGAATTTGATGGAAGTTGGTGAGAATGTCACCTTGCAATTATTGTATAGCATTGAGGGTATAATTTAAAAATATTAAATTTTAGGATTAATTGCACTAAAAATCTCTAAAATATGAAGTTTATCTCATTTTCATCCTCAATATTTTAATTACATAATTTTGATCCCTAAAGTATTGAATATGTTTCTATACGGTCCTTCAAGAAGACAACGCTCAGATTGCTAATGATTTTGATCATAAACTTGTTACGTAATACCTAAATATGGACAAAAAATAATTTTTATAGCTCTTAAACAAAATTTGGGTAATTTTTGACTAAAATTTAAATAATTCATGATTAAAACTGTGTAATTTAAGTAATTATTTAACTAAAATTTAATCAAAAGTTATTCAAATTATTTTTATTGTCTATATTTAAGTGTCACGTGATAAATTTATGATAAAAAATCATTAACAATCTAAACACTGTTTACTTGATGGACCATATAAAAATATATTTAATATTTTAGGGACTAAAATAAAATAATTGAAACATTAAAAATTAAAATGAGACAAATTACATATTTTGGGACCTCCACTGCAATTAGTCATAAACTTTTTAAGTAAAAGTTAAAAACTTTAAAATATTTTAAGGTACAAAGTGTGATTCTCTATCAGCTAAAAAGCAAGCAATTCCCCAACTATATAAACCTCACTTTCTTCTTTCCATTACGTTATCTGCATATCACCGCCCTCTCTCTCTCTCTCTCTCTCTCTGGCGTTGTATATACATATTTGCATCTCTACATCTCTCATCATCCACATCAAACCCTAGCATTTCCTTCCCTATTTTCTCTTCGAATCCCTAGTTTTTTGTTCATATCCAGCGTACGCCCCAACAATTTGTCGAATACTCCAAAGCGGTATCGGACCTCTATTTCACCTGAATTTCTCTGAATAATTCTTGCTTGAGATACGAATATAATCTCTCTTTGATTTTAGTCTCTGAAACCTTTATCAAGTTTGAAGACAATTTTCATTTGGTTTAAACGAAATTTCATTTATTGATCTCTGTTCATTTACGTCCCTGTGGTGTTTTTTGTGGATTGGGTGAGAAAATGGTAGGAGGTGGGAACAGGAGAGACGAAGTGATAAAAAATACCAACGTGTTCGCTGCGCTCGAGAGTCTAAGGAAGAAGAAGAAGTCCGATAAAGAAAAGGGGTCGTCGAAGAGTAGTAAGGGGTCTTCGAAGGCTGAGCCGGCGCCGCAAGTGTTCTGGGCACCAACGCCGCTGGCGGTGAAATCCTGGGCCGATGTGGATGAAGACGATGACGATGACTACTATGCCACCACGGCTCCGCCTCAGTCTGTTTGGGGTTTGTCGCAATCTGAACAGGCCCAGGAGAAGCCAGCCCCTGTAGAGGTCAGAATACAAGTTGGTTTCTAGTTGTGTATGTGTGTGTTTATCTGACCAGATTATCTTGGATTTATGGTATGAATGACTTTATCCGCTTTATCTTTCAGAGGAAGCACGTGTTTTTGTTTATCGTTGATGAGGAGAAACTACTAAATGTAAGGGAAATACCATGTCATCAATCAGCAATCCCACACTTAATTTAGTAACTATCCCTCCATTAAATACTAAAGACGTAGTGGGATTTAGTGGAGTTAGTTCACTTGACCCATATGTATTTTTATTGGATGGTGATGATGTAGGGCCACCGTTACTGTCAACATTTACTTGTTGATGCGATTCATATATCTTTATGGGTCGTTTAGTTGCAGTTTTAAGGGGTGAATGATAAAATTATAACACATTAAAACTCTCTAATCCATCCATATACTATATTTGGTTGTCAAAAAACTTCATATTATATACCTACATATTATATATAAAGGTTTATTTTGTATACATATACTAATACCGTACTATTGAGTTAATTATAATGTCATCTTGAGTAGTATTATAATCTAGTTCATGCATGTTAGGTGTAAATTTATTATTTTGCCAGATAAAGAAAAACATAATAACTAGACTAGATTGATAAATTTTTTATCAATATATAATTAGTACTCTATTATCACACTTTTATCTAGTATTTTATCAAACAATAGATTACAATGGATAGTATTTTTGTCCCATATTTAATTTTATATTTTTTCCTCTCATACAAAATTAACTTGTATTATCTAATACAATCCTTTTTTTAAAACAATATGGTTACCAAACAAATCTTTAGTGTATTCCTGATCGTATTATGCCATGAGACTTATATGGCACAATCTAGAAAGCTATAAATGGATTAATTTTTCTTAAGTCTCATTAATGAAGGTGGAACTCTAGTAAACATAGGTGGTTTCCAAAAAAACTATACTATAAAGTTATATAGTTTTTTATTCTATAGTGTATAATTTGGTCCAAACATCTTAAATGAGCTATAACATTTCTTATAATACATTACTCTTACTCCTAGTGTCAAAAACTGTGGGTATACTTGTATGTTCTTTTTGTTTTATGTGGATGCAAGCTTGCCTAGGGAGTAATGGAATTTATGCAAACAACTGATAGTGGTGATTGTTTAAAGTGTGAAATGGCTGTTGATGGCATTTCTTGTTTGTGTCATGTTGCAATGGTAATTGGTTTTGCCTATGAGGATGTAATTTCATTGCTTCAATCCATGGTTATAAAGGGTGAGGGATGGGCAACGATACAATGTGTTTATTATGTAGCAAATTGTGTAGATTGGCGTAGTAACTTTGATGTGTTGGAATTCTTCACTTCCTTGGAAAGATCCTTGGGACACCAATGGGGGCGGGTTCGCCAATTGTCACATTGTTTAACTCGTATTATGCTTGGTTAGGCTCATAATTTGTTGAAGCATTTCCAAGTATAAGAGTTCTTCATTGAGAAAAGTAGATGATTAATAATACAACCTAAATATAATGACTAGCTTTCCATTTACTAGAAAATTTGTCATCTTGGGAAAATTTACGTTAAAATTGTTACTTTGCCATTTACAATTCTAGGGCGAAATGTACCATGTTTTGGAATGTTCATTCCAATATGCAATATGCTACGATATTAATGTTTTAGCCCTTTTGGGTTAATTTTGCTGCCTTGGCTTTGCATTGTTTCTTCTTAGCAGTTCCCATGCAACATGTGGTAAGTAGCTTTGTAAAGTTGCATTCGTGGTTGTCTCTCATCATTGCAGCAGTCTCAGCAGCAAGGAGAAGAACAACAACAACATCAGTTTGTGGTATCATTCGATCTGTAGGATTGTGGAAAAATAGTGTCTACATCCTTAGTATTTGCATGACAATTTTTTGCATTACATTTACCAATTAGGAGCACTTGCTTCCATGTTTTTTTCCTCGATTTCTTTTAGATTCTCAGAAGGTTGTCAGAACTTCCAGAATCCAGAATCCAGATCCTGTTTTGTTCTGGACGGGAATTTAAGGGTTCAATCAAGTATTGTAAGTTTTTAGCTTTCAAAAAAATAATATGCATGGTGAAATTACAGTACGTACACATTTTTGTAATCATGAATACAAATTTCATAATGAATGAAAAGGAATGTACAAAAAGTCTAAAAACAGTCGGAATGCCAAAAAGTTGGTACTGGCAAAGACACTAGTTTTTGGTCTAAATTTTCTTGAAGGATTACGTTCCAATGTCATTTGACTAAGAATAAGAGTATCGTTTGTGGTAGTTAAAGGGTTTTGTATGCATCTTTAAATAGGCTAAAAATGGTTGCTGCTAGTTAGAGTGGTGAAACATCACATCATTTGACCGTTAAAGTGTTACACATTCTGTTGCCATATGGTTTCGTGTGTGGGTGGTGACTGGGGTTCTGAGTCTTGTGACACCTCATGTGATTCCATTTTCCACTTTGTTGTGACATCTGACATCTTTGAGAAAAGTTGATAGAATTATTGAGATGGAATGAAATGTATCCCTGTTCATGATAGTGGAAACTGACATGCTTACCTATCTGGAATTTAGGAAAGTGAAAGTGAAAGCGAAGAAGATCTTCTTGATGAAGGTGATGACGATATAGAGGAAGAGCATGATGATGAACCAGAGGCTCCAGTACAACCTGAGCCAGTAGTGAAGAAGCCTGTTGAAGTTTCTAATGCACCTAAAGAAACAGAAAGACAGCTTTCAAAGAAAGAAAGAAAGAAAAAGGAGCTTGCAGAACTGGACGCCATTTTGGCTAATTTTGGAGTCTCCCAGAAAGATACCAGTGCTGAAGATGAATCATCTGGTAATTATGTAATCCCCTTTTCTGCAGCAAACATTTCCCATGTTCTCTCTGACTCGGAAACAAATATTTTTTTTTATTACATTACCACCTTATGAATATCTGTTTCCTTTGCTTGCATTGGATTGCAGGTGCTGCAAAAGAGAAGAAAGGAGGACAGCCAAATGGAGATGCAGAAAGGAAGGAAGATGCTCCTGCAGAGTCCAAAAGTGCTAAGAAGAAGAAGAAGAAGGATAAATCTTCCAAGGAGGCAAAAGAACCCCAGGATCCGACCAACGGTACAGATGTCACCAACGGACCAGAAGAAACGGCTGGAACTGAGCAGCGGGAAGAAGATGCATCTGCAGTTGACGTCAAAGAGCGGCTAAAGAAGATGGCATCTGGCAAGAAGAAAAAAACCAATAAGGAGTTGGATGCTGCTGCCAGAGCTGCCGCTATAGAGGCTGCCACAAGGAATGCTAGACTTGCTGCAGCAAAGAAGAAAGAGAAGAGCCATTACAACCAGCAGCCTACGCGGTAAGAGTCTGGTGTTCAATTGAACAATCGGAGCATATATCTTAGTGTTCAATTGCTTGTGCAAAATAAACTGCTGGCTTGGGCTCTGGTTTCATGAGATTTAAGTTGCGTAGTTTTGCCACAGGTAAATTTCTTCTTTAGGCTATCTAGGTCTTGTTGCCCCTCTATTATGACATGGCCTTCTTTTTCCAGGCAGTTTTGCTCATTGAAGAGTTCAATATCTAATGGTTCTTGAACTTGATCTCAATCTCATTGTATCATGTAGCAGTACTCTCTCTGCCATGAATTGCAACTTTTGTTATCCATGTTTAAACTTGAACATTAACCTTTTATGGGAAGAAGTGGTTTTAAATCCGGAAAAATGAAGATCATCTGCCTACTGTTGAGCAGGTCTTTGATTTCGAGTTTTGCATTTCATGTTTGTTAGCATTCCATTGAGGGTAGGCAGATGAGTAAGTATGAGAAAATATTTTTGGGTCAATTTCATGAATGAAAAATGCTGCAGCTTCCATTGAGGGCAGGCAGGCAGATGTGAAGAATGAGCAAATGTTTATGCTGGATATACTAAGCCTGGCTTCTCCATTTGGGTTACATCTTGGCAGTTTTTTGGGGTAAAAAGAAAAATGGTGGGAGGGTTACTGGAAGCATATTGGTGGTGTTTGTGACAAAACAAACTGTATTAGCTGTGCTATATTCGCGCGACATTGGATTTTGTGGCACATTAAAACAAATTCACCTAGTTTGGGACCAAAGTGATAAAGTTTTTCATCTAAGATGTATGCAATTGGGGACATTACAGAACTAGTTACTACATTTTGAGGTACATGTGATGAAATTTGACAGTTAATGGGGTAGTAGTATAAGATAGGTGATATAGTTGACAATTTATGAAACGGGTGAATTAAGGAAAGATTTAAATATTTTAATTTCGTGTCTTGTTTGTATGGTATTAACGAGTTGTATTATATTTTGACGATACTAAGTGACAGAAAATCCTATCCTTGTTTTGGAGATGTTGGTTCGTAGACTAAGGTAGCAATTTTGCTCGAGGTATTGATGTAGTGACCTAGGAACAGGATGGTTCAAAAGACTAGGGTTACAAATGAATCAAGTTGTTGATTAATAACTTGGGATTGGTCCAAATTAATGTTCTTTTTTTTTTTTTTGAAACAAAATTAATGTTCATTCAAGTTCGTTTTTTAACAAACAAATTGAACTCACACTAAATTTTAAAGTATGCTTAATTTTTGAAATATTTAATTAACTCTTTACAATTAAATTATTTCATTTGGTTTATTTAACTATTACTTAAATCTTTTGTTATTATTCCCACTATTTTTTAAACCATTTCAAATTTAAAATCTTACTTGTCTTTATTCACTTTTTTACATTTAAGAAATAATATGTTAATTTATTAATTACTAATTTTTCAGTAATATAACGGTTAATAAAGAGTGAAATAGGATAATGACGAGGGAGATAAATTCTGTATATTAGAGCGCCCACCAATATATAAATATGTACAAACATTTCAAGGATATTTTGATTTGGAATGCATTTCTAAATTCAAGTTGAAGTTTGAAACAAGTTTGAGTACAATTTGTTTAATTTGACGAGTTAAACTTAACCCAATTTTTTTTAAAAAAAGTTGAGCTATGGAAAAAAATGTTTAAAGCTCAAAATGATAATGAACAAATCCAGACTATTTTTATTTTTGTTTTTGTTTTTTTTTTAAGAACGAATAAATCAAACCTAAATAGTTTAGTGTTCAGTTTATGTTGTGTCTAAATCGTATCGTATTAATAATTATTTAATTCATATCCAACTCATCTATCGTTATTTATAGTTGATTTTTTTTATTTCATGTTCCTATCATGCATAAATTGTATTTTGTATGTGTTGCATTGTTCTAATTAATTTTGTTTGATTTTATTTATTTAATTGGTCTAAAAAATTGTTTTTAATTGGTGTACATGAAAATAAAACAAGAAAATAAGAAGCAAGATCGCCTTCATTTTTAGGGTAAGACAATACTGATTTTATAATCTATCGAAATTTACCCGTAAGAATTAATTTTAGTTTGAATTATTTATAATTATGAATTATAAAAATAAATAAAAATTAGAATAAAATTAAAAAGTGAAGTTGCTTGTGATCTTTTTTATCATTTTTTTTTGTCACGATAAAATATAAAATTTCATTTTGAAATTATCAAGATGACCAAAATATTTCTATTTCTACATAGAGTAGATCGAATCATTGATTGAATTAAAGTCCTAATGTTTTAAGCTGCTTTCATTTATTTTTATATCCATATTTTGAGATATTTTTTAATTTTTTAAAATATTTATTCCTTTTTATTATTATTTTTATTTTATAATCAAATAATATATGAAAATAAAATTTTGATGATAGATTCGACCTTTTTCTATCGTCAAGTGACCAGATAGAAGCAAGAAACTGTTAGTGTGTGTTTATTAAGTGGGCCCACGCAATTAAGACACCGGACAGGTGAAACTTCTTCCTTCTTCTTCCATTTTTCGCAGAGACAGAGACCGAGAGGAGCTTCCTTGAGTCCCAAGCGATCGCGGAAATAGGTCTAGGGTTTCAGAGCTGTCGATCGATTTCTCAGCGACTCTTTTTCGATTCTCCTCGTAAGTTTCGATCACACACACACTCACACACACTCGCACATATATACCGACGCATACATATATATATGTGTGATCAGATATTTAATTATATATGCTTACATTACATTTTTTTTTAAATTACATACTTGTACATTTCTCTCTCTGAATCTATCTTTTTCGCTCTCTACGAGTGTGTATTGATTTTCTTGATTTTATGAAACTGTAAGTTGCCTGTTATGACTTAATTACACTAATAATGACAATTACAATGACATCCGCTTTAGCAGATTAATGACATGGATGTTCATTTTCTGTAGTTTTTTTTTTCAAGAACGCGTTTGATTTTTTTTTTTTTTTTAATTTCTACGAATTTTAGTCTCTGAAATCCTCTGTAATCTGGATGACATGGCTGAACTTTCTCAGAGGCACGACATATTCAAGAATTATCTATCTGAAGTTGATGTATACATCTATCTCAGTTTTCAATTTTGACCTAATAGCGGCGTCTCTTGAATTTAATGGTCGGTGATTGAATTTGACCAAAATTGACAAGATTTCAGATTGACAGGATCCATATACAAATTAATCTTGAGGAAGTTTGGTAATTGAGAGCCTTGATTGCTTTCTTGATCATGTATGATATGCAAAAAAGAAGTTGGATTGTCAGCTACTGAAATAAATTTTGTTGCTATCTTCTGTGATTCCAAATAAAGTGTCATTATTATAGGTCATGAAAGGACATAGCAGAGCGAATGTTCTTTTTTGTTCTTGTAGAATGTAATGTACCATGCCCATCTTCTTGATCCAATCAAGTCTGAGAGTTAATATAGTTGTATTTTGAGAACGTTACTTGATGTTGAAAGTGCCTCCAGAAAAATGCTGAGAATTGGCTTTTGGACTGTTTTACCAGCAGGACAAATGGAGCCTTAGGTTCAGAAACCCATTTCGTACTGGGCTTCCTTTCGATCTGTTTTATGGCAATCCTGGAACACATGCAAAAACTGGTATTTATTGGTAAATCTGATGCGTAAGTGCAGAGGTTGCTTTAGTTTTTCATTGGTAACATGGAGAGTGGTTGTAAGTACACATATGGAAGTAGTTTTGAGCAGTAAAATTAGTAAGACTAGTATAAATACTGAGAACTTCTACTTTGGCACCCAACCTAGATTTGCCGTGGCTACTTTCTAGAAGGATTACTGTTTCAGTTTGTGATTACTCAAGCCTTTTGGTCTAGGAAAATTTTATTTTTAATATTGCATGGCAATTTTATTGATTTCGGACCATTTTACAATGCTAACCCATTTTCATCTTTTCATCAAACCGAGTGGACTGTGGATTTGGAGTTTTAATGTGTACAGCTTGGATCCGGGTAATTAACTCTGGATACCAGAACTATTTTAGTCTACATATGCCTATGTAAAACTGTTTGTATTCCTTTTTTCTACAATGAAAAGTCTGTTGGAGATATTTTATGTTTGGTAAAGTCATTGATTAGTTTTAGGTTTATAATCTCATAGGCACATTGAAAATTAGTGGCCAACTAAGCTAACATATCATTATTAAGTACCTGTGAACTCAATGTTGGGCTATGTTAATTTTACTACCTTTGGGGTGCTGATTCATGTTTACAGTATTTTCATAATGGATTTTATCTTCTTATACTGTTCCTCTTTTTTTTGTTTTTTTTTTATCAAACTCTTCGTGAACTGTAGCAATGGAGCCAAGAAAATCCACTTTGAATCCATATGCAGCATCATATGTACCTCTGTCTAAAAGAGGAGCAGCTGATGGAAACAAAGATTATAAGTTGTCAACAATAGATTCTAAAGTTGGCAATGATGCTGTGTGGGTGGGACCTCATTCTGAGGGTATGAAACAAAGCCTGCAACAGTTTACCGAGGACTCTAAACTGAAAGACCAACCTGTTCAAAGATTTTATGGTTCATCGTCACAAAAACCAAGTTGGGTGACAGAAGAGAAGACCGTTGATCAGGAATTTGACTTGGATTTGGCGTATCTTGAGATGTCTTTTCCTGGTGTATCTGATAAGTCCATTCTTGATGTCTACTTAGCAAACAATGCTGACTTCGAAGCCACAATTGACATGCTGAATGAACTTGAGGTAATACTTATAATCTGTTAACTTTTGAGGTCATAAAATGTGTTTCATTTCTTATTGGTCTTATTCTGTGTTCACTTGTTTGGTTTTTTTTGGGCAGTGCCTCCTCGCTGGTGGTTTTTTTACTCGTTCTGGTGCCATAGATAGTTGTGATTATGAAGCATTTTGCTCTTTTATACCTGAAAAGTGAAGTATTTGAATTTAAGGGAACACATATTAAAAAAAAATTATTTCTTCGTCTTTGTATTATCATTTTTGGTGAGAAGCACTGCAGAAATTTCATTTATTCTAGTTAGTTCAACCTCTGTGTTTGTGATGTGTGTGTCTGCATGTCTGAATCTGTCTGCCTTCCATTGGGATTATATGTTCCTTAAGGTACTGGAATAAAATGAGAAGACATGCACCTTTCATACTCGGATTAGTTGGCTATGATTGCTAACTGAATCAATTTGGAATGCCTGGCCTTAATTGTTAAAGTAAGCAGAGCAGGATTTTACTGGCTGGTTCTTCTTGCTCAGTTCTTTTCTCCATAACTGATTCCTTTGTACTTCTACCTCTGTATGGTTCAAACTATCTGGTGCATGCTGTTTTATCATGCAAATTTTATCATCCATCTCCAATGCACAGATATCATTGCTTTTAGAATTTTCCTCTTGTTTTTGATGTCTATGTTTATTCCCTTTTGATATCTGAGATAGTTGATCATTTGCAAATTTGCACTTGATTACATTTTGTTCAATTTTTTATATAACAGAAGGTTGTCGTATTTTAATATTGAGTATTATAGTCTGTAAAATTTTAGGTGGTAATGGAGAAATGCATGTGAATTGATTGGAACAAATTTCTAGGAACAATGGTTGATTTCAATAAGCAGTTGCGCAGTCATCATTGGTCCAATTCATCATTGGTCCAATTCGTTATACTGTTTGGTTAGACATGCAATTTCTATTCTGCCCAAATCATTTTTCTTTTTATTGTCATTTTTGTTTACTGGATTTTGCTAGCTTTCAAATTTCTTTATTTTTGGGGATATGGAACTACCAGTTGGTTGTAAGAAGTATTAAGATTGCCCAGCTTTTCCATCTTAACTTAATATATTTTTTACTTGGGCGTGCTGTTAAAAATTAAAATTTTCACTAGTTTCTACTTTTTGGAATATAAAGGGGTGTTTGGATGCACTATTGTTTTTAGAAGTGCAGAATTTTATTTAAGTAACATCAATGAGATCCATAACTTTGGAGGCTAGCCACTTTTCTGAGTTACAATGTTTATTCTACCTAAAGGTAGGAGGTTAGCTACCATGCAAACATCTAACTGACTGGAATCCCCATTAGCATTTTTGCTGTTTTTTCTTTTCCTCTTCCTCCTCCAGCAACTACCCTTGTTGTAATTTCCTAGTTTTATATAAAGATTAAGCAAGAATACAGCAGCACTTGACCTCTTGACAGTTTTTTTAATTTTTTCGTTATCTCATCTTAAAATGTATTTTTAACCATTCTACAGCTCTACACTTGGGATTCTTCCGAAAAACTTCCGCACACATTGGACATTGGTGACGTGTCAGACTACTGGTCTTCTAGTGATCATGCTACTCAGAAACAGAAGCAAGTGGCTGGTGAGGTTGGTGTTTCTTCATCAGGCGTGGCTGGTGACGTTGGTGTTTCTTCGTCAGGCGTGGCTGGTGACGGTGCTGTTTCTTCATCAGGCTCCTCGGACCCAGCCCCTGTCACCTAATTGAGTCAGCAAAAATCAAGGTCAATAACTATCTGTAGTCTTTTTCAAATCTGGGAATATCAATTGTGAATTTGGGAGTCGGATTTTCATCCAAAAGTAGGATCTATACAGTTTTTCCGTTCTGGTTGTACATGTCAAAGCTGCTTATACTTAAAATGTATGTGATTGTTGGGTTCATGATATTTGGTTTATAGACCAACAGCCAACCAAACAAATTGTGCTGCCATTTTGCAGATCCAAGTTTTCTAAAGAGAAAATGATCTTGAATTGTTAAGTGTTTATTTTGATCATATTGATTTTTAATCAAACTTGAGTGGGGTTCTGGGATATGATTTAGCCATTTTGAGTCGATAGGTAACGCACAGTGGAAATAAATAAGAAGAGTTGATGTATAGGGGAAGAGTGCATGCCATCGTTCTTTTCTAAAAATAAATGATGTATCATCTGATACTTTTTTTTAACATATTTTAAAATTATATCTATATAGTAAAATAGCTTACAATTCAAATCTCAAAAGATAAAAAAAATGAATTTTGCTATTTACAGTTGAGATCGTTTTGAATTTTACTTTAAAATTAATCTAACGGTTAATATTAACCCCCTAAATTTAATAAAAAAAAAACATTGAAGGGTGTGCTTGGAGTAATTTTTTAAAAGTACTTCTGCAAATTATTTTTTATTAAATACTTTAAAAAAATAATAGTATTTGAAATCGCTCTACCACTATCTCTACCACCCCCACTGCCACCACCACTTCACCTCCGCCACCACCGTCATTGCCACTGCCATCATCACACTACCACCACCACTGCTGCTACCAACGTCGCCGCTACCACTACCACCATCGTTGCCACCCTCACGACCATCACAAACTGATGCTTAAATTCATTTATCTCTTCTTTGTATTTGTGATTTGATTTTAGATATGAATACAAATATGTTTATTGTTTATCATTTTTTATTACACTAAGTTTTCAGGCACAGACAATAACTAGTTAATTTAAATGACATTCACTTTGTTATAAAAAGACTAATATTTACCATTTCAAAGCGAAACTTGATTGAAATTAGTCTCTATCTTGTTAAACAATTGATTTTTGAAGAAAAAATAAAGCACCCTTGTGGGTTTCGGTGTTTCACCATTTGCTCTTTCTTCTAAATACTATTTGCATCCGATCGTGTTTTATCAGACTGTACTTTTATAACTTATTGAAAGAGTTAAAAGGTAATTATATAATTTTTTTTTAAAAAAATTGAGGGGCAATTTATTAAATGATGGAGGTATTATCTTTAATCAGTAGTCCAAATATAGAACAATTAGTAATACCCCGTGATTGAAGTTACTATAAACTAAACTACTATGATACTATGCGTATATTGAAATGTATATATAATTGGAGTGTGTATATAATAAGTGTATGTGTATATATAATGAGTGTGCGTTGTGGAGTGTTTGTGTTGCGTTTGTAGAATTTAGGAGAAAAAAGTGTGATGGGTGTGTAAAATTTTGGGAAAAAAATATAACACTATAAATTTAAAAATCTAGTTATCTTATTATATAATATAGATGGTTTTACTGGATTAGGGGGTTAGTGGTGTACCACTAACTTGCTGAAAAGAAAAAGAGTTAGGGCCACTAAATAGATTTTTTAAAATCAAGGGTCAATGTACTAAATTGAAGAGAGGGAACTAGTGCCCTCCACCCTTAAACGTAACTTGTCACTGGATACAAACTCAATGCAATTTAAGAAAGTCTTAATCCCAATTATTTATGATGGGTAACATGAATCATGTTTTTTTTTTATTGCACTCTATCAAAGAATCATATGTTCCATTAGACCATAAACTATCATATCATTTTTTTATTATTTCGTTAATATCTGTACCTTTCGTATTAACATTAATATTGATGATATCAAAATAAAAAATACAATTTAAGCTGGTTAGCCAAGACGTAATACAACTCAACAATCATTGAATCAACTCGGCAATCACCGAAAAAGGGTCAAGAGAGAAATTACACCACTAAACTTTAACTTGAGCGAGAAGATATATTATTTAAAATATTACGCCATAACTTTTAGAATGGCATATCACATATAAATAAAAGAGTTTCTAAAGGTTAAACATTCCTCCAAATATTCATATAGATTGGAGGACCACACCATGATGATTGTGAGGACTGCACCATGTTCATATATAAATAGGCAAGAATGTACCAAAAACAAGATATCAATAAGTGCCTTGCCAATGCATGTGCAATTGACAGCCCTCGGTATATTTATCGCCTTCTTTCTCAAGTAATACAATTAGAAGAGTAAGAGTCTCCATTATAGTGGACTAGTCTAGATCTTTAGCTTAATGAACCAATCATTTTCTTGTGTTCTTGTTTCCCGTTCTCTCTCTTGCACACACAAAGCTCATACACTTAACACTGAGCTCTATCTACTCATCTAACTTACGCTTCTCAATTTTCATACAACATCATATGTGTATCAAGTCACTGTTTTTTATTAGTACATTATTGGGTTTTTTTATGAACATGTTCAAACTACATAGGTGGTCACTGAATATATATTTCAAATCAAATTGATAGAAGAACATTCTAGAATTAAACTGCTATAATAGTTTTTAGAATTTTGCTGCTTTCATAAAATTGAGAACTAATTCTAGTATATTCCCAATTGATTTTGCAATTATTCCCAATTGATTTTGTAATTATTCCCAATTTTTTTGAACACACACTAGACACAACCTCTTAAAAGAGGAAGTGGCCAGTGAGGTATTTAAATTAACACACACACCCAAAGCAATCCCGATGTAGGATTGCCCAGTTCTCCGACACCCCAGTAGATTACCATAACCGCAGGGCCTTTGGCTCAAAGTGTGGGATTCCAGCCCAACACCGAAACGCTCTTACATGAGCCCCAAAGGACTTTTTTCAATTTTTTTGAACACACACTAGGCACAACTTCTTAAAAAAAGAAGTGACCAATGAGGTATTTCAATTAACACACACTCAAAGCAATCCTGGCGTGGGATTGCCCTAATTATTCCCAATTGATTTTGCAATTCTAGTAGTTTTTTGGCAATTACTATAGAGATCTCATGGTTGTAACTTGTAATTACATGAGTTCAACATATATTTTCTTTCGAACCCAAAAATTATCATTTTATGTCGTAATATAAAATGGAATGTATCAGAGTATATCTGAATTCCAGAATATTATATAGAGGGAAGATTACAGTACCATCTTCAGTATCATAGTGAAAACTATAATTTTTTAAGACTAAATTATAATTTTTTGATATGTAAGTTACAAAAAACTTAAAAATGACATAATAAATCCCAAAATATCGTGGTCGGTCATGAAAATTATGACTTTTTGGGTAAATACCATAATTGGTCTATAAACTTTGTCTTATGTTTTAAAATTGTTATTGAACTTTTACTTGTCTTAATTTAGTCGTTTAAATATCAATTTTGTCTCAATTAAGTTATCCCGTCCATTTCACCCCCTTAAAGTTAGATAAGCCAAATATTTGTCATGTTTCGGCTGTTTGTTTTGACGGTTCAGATTAACAAAAGATTTAATTGACACAAAATTGATAATTTAATAACTAAATTGAGATGATTAAAAGTTTAATAATTATTTTTAAAATAAAAAATAAAGTTTAATGACTAATTATAAAATTTATACCTTCTAATAATTTTTTTTTTAAAAAAAAACCTGTGTAATAGATTACCCATGATATAATTGAAAAAAAAAAAAAGGGAAAAGAAATATAGAGGACCACGTTTTTGGTTGTAAGGAGAAAACGGAAGGCCTCTCTACCTTCCATGAAACGCGGGGGTTCTCTCCTCCTAATCATTCTGACACAAAAAGATTCCTTGTATGAACATTCCGAAGAAACTTTGTGTTTTACTTTTGTTTTGTATTTTAAATTAGATTTTAAACGCAGACACGGACATTTCTCCAAGAAACTTTCTCAATCTGGAGTTGCCTGTTTTAGACCAGTCATTTTTTGGCTTCTGGGTTCTGTGAATTCTAGAGAGAGAGAGAGAGAGAGAGTTGCATTGCATGGATGATCTGAAGACCCATTTACAGTCTTGATCAGGAGAGATTCTACAGTCTAACGTATATTCTTGGGGGGAGAGAGAGAGAAAGAGAGAATGGGGGTGGATTATTATAATGTACTGAAGGTGGAGAGGAGCGCGACGGATGATGATCTGAAGAAATCATACAGAAGATTGGCAATGAAATGGCACCCAGA
>CM042186.1:38056118-38076727 GCA_023539305.1 Ilex asprella | reverse complement strand
AAAGAAAGAAAGAAAAGAAGCACCGAATGCCTTGTGTGCCACACTATTACAAGTTTTAGGACACAAATTAGAGCTAATCTTTCATCTTAACCATGCAATTCGGATATCCTCCAATGGCAGCTTCGTTCTCCCTTGATGGGATCATCATCATTGGAGCTTAGTTGAATCACCTACCATCTCTTATTGCTTCAGCTTCTGAGACTGCAAAATATAATTTTTGAGGATCATCTTCCTGGTTTTGGACAACTGGCATGTGGAGTTCCAACTAGTTACACGGTACCCTGGTGGTAGTAATTCGAGGATTATCCATTGCAGCAGTATAGTCCTTCAATGCTAAGCTTGCTCTGCACCCATTGGACAGAGGACATAATTGTGTGTGTGTGTGAAAGAGACAGAATAAGAATTCCTTTCTGGCTTTCCAGATTGTCCAGCCAATACATGCCCCTCTACTGTGTGGAAGTAAAGTAATGCCTTTTGGGGAGCTGAGAAAGTCTTAATAATGGCTGTTGTCCACTCTTGGTCAGAAGTGATAGCGTTAACATCCACTCAGTACCCCAATTCCGAACCAAACCTAATTCTCTCAGTCCACCCACACCTAAACACAGCATATACTCCATTGTTTCTATCTCGCTGTTGCAAATTTGCCCAATGAAAAAAAGAAGAGATTTTCCCTTTAGCCATTGAAATAGAGCCCTCTCTCTACCAGATTGTTTTTTATTTTTTAATATGGTGCTTTAAGACTCCATATTAGTTGCCAAAAGCTTTTATGGAGATGGAAAGAACTATGGGGTCATTTCTGCTGCTTCTCTGCATTTAAATCCAAAATCTTGTTATCTTCACCCCGTTGCTAGAAGGGTCTTTTGCTCCTTTCTGGAACAAGTGGACCAATAACTTTGTGGAGGAGAACTTAGCTACTGTCATCATCTCGATAACATCAAGAACTTAGCTACTGAACAATGTAGTGGCCTTGTGGAGGAGACATATAATGCCGTGAGGTTATCCACTTATTAGGCCAGAAATTAATACTTTCCCCTGTGCACTGGCCACCTTCACCCTCTGGCCAATAATTTACTTCTTTCCAGTAAGCTTGTCCAAGTTCATGATGGACTGGTTCTTGTAGTGGCTTCCATGAAGTCTGGATTAGGGATGTCAAACATTAGCAAGAAAGTTAAGCTTGGTTAAAAAAACCTCTAAAGTCCCCTGTTTTTTAGCCATCATGACATCTTCCCATCTTGTCCAGAGGATCTAAGTATCCTCAAGGGACCGTCCCCACCAAAGTATTTCAAGTAACTGTTGAGTTTTTTGCAGAAATATTGGGGCAGAGCAAAGCAAAGCATCTGTGCAGGGATTTCTTGGACTATGGATGTGATCAATACTCTCTCCCAGCTTGTAACGATAAGATTATTTCCATCAAAAGAGAACGAACATGAAACTCCAACCTTAGGTCATCAAGACTCGGGGAAGTGCTTATCTCTGTCGTTAATCAGAAACAGTATAAACATATGGTTTAACATCAATCAGTAAATTCTTTTCTGTTTCTTATATTTGTTTTGGATTGATCGATTACTGAATCAAGCATAAAGATGCAAGAATATAGAGTGAGGAACTGTGATGAGAAAACATGGAAGACAGATAGCTGAAACTTCAATCTTCTTTCCTTTTCGTTTTAAAATTAAACATGACCTCATAAGTTTAGCAGTGGGACATGTGAGATTTTGTAAGATTTGCTTAGTGAATCACTTTTGAGGTCGACTTTGTTTTCCAAAACAAAGAAGTTGGACTCAGGAAGTTCATATATTTCTACCAGGCTTTATGGGCTAAACTTGAGCATAATTGTCTCTTGTCTCTTTTCTCTTTTACTTTCTCGTTTGCACAAGTGACTGGATAAATGCAACTTATGCCTGAGCTGGTAGCCTAATAATAAGTTATGCACCATTAATTAAATTATGCATGTGTTCTAAAACTTACATCTTAGCTTTGGTATCAGTTGATGGATTGATGTTTTTTCCAGGTATTGAGTGACCCAGAGAAGAGGCAAATCTATGATCAGTACGGTGAAGATGGTCTGAAAGACATGCCACCACCTGGTTCTAGTGGCAATGCTGGATTCCCGAATGGGTTCAATCCACGTAATGCAGAGGATATTTTTGCAGAATTCTTTGGGAGTAGCCCTTTTGGATTTGGGTCAGCAGCAGCTGGCAGGTCCATGAGGTACTCATCAGATGGAGGAGGGTTATTTGGGGGTTTTGGTGGGAGTGAGAATATCTTCCGGACATATGATGGAACTGGTGCTAGCGTGCCAAAGAAACCACCACCAGTTGAGAGTAAATTGCCTTGCACCCTTGAGGAGCTATACTCTGGATCAACGAGGAAAATGAAAATCTCTCGGACAGTGGTTGATGCCAATGGGTAGGTGTACTTTTCCAGTGTATCTATGTTTATATTTCCTTTCTTTCATGCTTAGATCTTTTTAAACTAGATTTTGCACCAATAATGTTTGAGAAAAGTTGGTATTTTGATGTTTGAAGTGTCTTGTTTTTATCTCTTATGAGGGCTATGTTAATTCTGGAAATATATGCTCTTGCTAATTTTTTTAAGTCTATGACCATTTGTTTTAATAACCTGTTATCATTTATATTACTTGTTTTCTTGCTTGTTATGGTACTGGACCAATTTCCTTGATAATCAAAAAATCATTTTTCTGTACTTATTGCTATTGGGTGCCTTCAGTGTTATTAATTGTTTTATATAATTTTCAGTTTAGAGTTTTAGGAATCGAAAAATGGTTCATTCGGATATACTTTTTCAAAGTTCTTGACTACAATTGAAATTCTTATTTTGACCCGCGCTTTTTCCGGTTGCTTCTGGACTTAGAGTGATTATTTGGAAAAATAGTCACTGTTTCTTCTTTTTATTCTCACCTTATTACAGTCATTTCAGTTGGAGTTTTTTTCCTGGTGTTTCATTTTATACTGTACAAGGAAAGGGTATGGCATATTGTTTTTCATTCATGCCAGTTTACTTCAAAGGGTGCACAGTGAATAACAAAACACTCTGAACAGGACATCATTGCCTTCATAGAGACAAATAGACCTCATCCCGCCTTTTTCACATTCCATGGTTAATAATGCTGATCTCTTGGCAACATAATGTCATATGTGCAACTAAACTATATGATTTATTAAGAAAATGTGGTTTTATGTTCTTTAGGTTACATGTGAGAAGTCGAGAAAGGGGGCTTGAAATTTAACGCTATTATCATCTTGATGGTTGACATGTTACTGCAAGCTCTTTTGTGTGGTGCTGAACCATTCTAGGTGAAAATGCAAGAGTAACCTTGACTTTGTTTGGCGTGATTTGAGTTTCTGAGCAACTCTGCTAAAGTTAGAGTTTGCATGTTTTGAACTTAACTTTTTACCATTAACCAGACAGTTATCTGCTTGCTCTGATTTTTCAAGTTAACACTACGGAATGGAATCGTTGAGTTGCTTTTATACTATCATTTCTGCCTCATCTTGAGAGCAGCATATCATACCATGGCACTTTAACAAAAGCTATGGGGTTTACAAGAAGTTCCTTTTCATCCTTTTGACATTTGTCTATTAAGCATTTGGCTTTCATTTGGTTGCTGTAGTGCTTTGCATGCACCATCTTTCTATGCAATTGGGTTTACGATACTTCCATATGGGGTATTAAGTCTGCTAGTGTGATAAACTGTAACTCTTGACCACTGTGGATTCAGTAACCCTGCACTTGAATATTCAATATTGTATTCTTCTCTTGCTGATCAGACATATAACGGTAAAAATGGCAGACGATTAGTTCCAGAAACAGAGATATTATCCATCGATGTGAAGCCTGGGTGGAAGAAGGGAACAAAAATTACCTTCCCAGATAAAGGAAATGAGCAGCTGAACCAGCTTCCTGCAGATCTTGTATTTGTGATTGATGAGAAGCCCCATGATGTTTACCAGAGAGACTGCAATGACCTCATCATGAATTATAGGGTCTCACTAGCAGAGGCACTGGGAGGGACCACTGTGAATCTCATTACACTAGATGGGCGAAATTTGTCAATCCCGGTAACTGACATTGTGAGCCCTAGCTACGAACTTGTGTTGGCCAGGGAGGGTATGCCAATTGCAAAGGAGCGTGGTAATAGGGGCGATTTGAAGATCAGATTTGAAGTTAAGTTTCCTACAAGATTGACAGCGGAGCAACGAACATCACTCAAGCGTGCTTTAGGGGGTTAATAGTAAAGGGCTAAAAAATAGTAGCCGAGTGCACGAGACTTCCATCATTGCGTATCGGAAGAGGGTTAGCAAAGTCTCATAGCTTATTACAGAATGATGGGCCATTGTATTGGCATACATGCTCTTCTGTAAACAGGGCCATCAGTATTAAGGTCATTAGGATACACCACCAAATTACATCATTGATCTTCTTCTGTTAAGACTGGGGGCAGACATGTTGACCATTGGTTTTCATCATGTAATTATTCACTTGGGGTATATAGTTTATTGCAGTTCTATTGTTTGACTAGTTCATTTGATGTAGTGGTGAATTATGTAATAAATTTTGTATTACACAGAGAGATGACTTCTCAAAATTGAAAGTATGGAGCAGCTCTCTTTCTCTCTCTCTCTACATAGTTGTGTTGCTCAAATGAACTCTTTCTATTAGTAAGCTGTAAAGAACCCAAAATATGCAAATAAATAATGTTATTTAGACCTAAAATTTTAAATTAATTTGATGACATAATGATATAGATTCATTGTAACTGTTTTTTAGGTAAATTTTATTATAACTGTTGGATTAACACTAAGTTTTAATATTTAATGGGGCATACAATTAATCCAAAAACTATGGTGAATTAAGTCAGTGGATTTAATTAATAAACTATGTCTAAATAACATTACTCAATGCAAGTTGTAACCATTTGATGCCTTTTTCCTTATTTTTTTCCCATTGTTTTATAGATATCTATAAGGTTCGAATACTTATGTAGGTGGTTTTAGTTTTTATATAAACATGGAAAATTAGGTAAAGTTTTTGTAATATTTATAAGGTTGGAATACTCTTTTTGGTGACCACAAGATGAGTAGATGCATAATAGAATTAGGATTGACTATATTTAATAACACTTGTCAACTCAACACAATCCGATATATTTATACAAATATAGATTTAATCTACCAAAATAGATTATAATTGAATTGTTTGGATAGACTCGCTCAATAAATCGATTGATACCGATAGTGTGTGGAATCGAGAAATGTGAACCATGAGAGTTGAGTGAGCTCTATGTGTTAATAAATGACTTGTGTGTGTGAACAAATTAATAGTAAGTAAGAACACAAGGAAATAAATGGTTCACTAAGCTGAAAAAGTAAGTTGGTGTTGTGCAGGGCCGACCCAACCTATAGGTCACTAAAGCCATTGCCTAGGGCCCCCAAATTGAAAGAAAAATTTGGGGCCCCAAAATAAAATTTTATACAATGATATGTAACCTAGATGTTGGGATATAATTTAAATACTCAATACATTTTAACAATTGAATTAACAAGGAGTGCTAACTTTAAATAAAATACATTATTTATCCAATGTATTTAGACATCAAATCAAGTACAAGTAATATTATCGTAAATTTTTAAAACCTTTTAAAAAAAAATAGGGCCCTAGAGTATAACATAATTTTCTTATCTAACCCGATGTTTATATTATATTATTATCACTTTGTAGTCTTATTATTAAAATTAATTGTCTATCGTACAATATGTATGAATAATGATTTTATATTTCTATAACTTAAATTTAAGGTTAATTTTTGATCAATTTGTTTATAATGAGTAGAATAACTTTAAAATATAATTAGTAGAAGTAACACACTATTTGAAAATAATCAACCATAGTTGTCTTATTAGTTAAACTAATTTTCAATTATGTTTTTCTTTATCTTCAATAAATAGCATGAATCATTTGCATTTGATCTCCGAATTTGACTAAGGTTAACACAACTTTTATTTGTAAAATTTAAATTTTAATTAGTATGTTGTATTTTAAAAAAAAAGTCAAAGCAAATAATTTTAAATAAACATATTTTAATTTTTTGATAACTATTTAATACTAATATGATTATTGAATAAATATTACTAGGACCCCACATAACATTTTTGCCTAAAGCCCCTAGTTGGGTTGGGCCGCCCCTAATGCTATGTAATGAAATCTCTTGTTCCTCTATTTAATGTTACTTGGGAAAGAAAATGAATACACTCGTGAGAATACAATTACACGCACCTTTGTAAGGCAAGAGTTTGCCTATTTATACACTAGAGTCGTCTGATCATCAAGTAATGATAGTGTGGTCGTTTAGTTTGTCAAAATATTTGAGGAAACATTTAATTATTGGAAGATTTCTTCAAATAATATGTTGTCATGTCATTTACGTTCTAAATTTTGTCCTAAAATTTGATTAATGTAATATTACTGATCATTAAATACACATATGACTTAACACGATACAAACCAAACTACACAATTTATTCACTATAAATATTAGACTATAATACGATTATAATTAAACAAATTTTAATGTAACACGATAAAAATCCGATATAATATCCTGTGATCTATTAAGTTAATAAACCGACAGAAAGTGGTCAACGAGACGTACTATCCGCCCGGTTCTACACCCCGTAGTGTAAATTAAAACTCATTGTCAAGGCCGAAGATAAAGAGAGTACTATTAGAGTGACTTCAAAAATAGTATAAAAGGTAAAAGATCAAATTATGTAAGCTTTAAATTTTAAACTACGTCAGTCTTATCTTTTTTTTTTTTGGTTACTTTTTAATCAATCTAACATTACCAAAAAACCATGAAACCAGATTAGATTCCATTGAAAAGCTAAAGATACTTAAAAGATCATCAACACCAACTGGGTACAGAAACTGCACATATCTTACATGAAAAGAGAAATCAAAAACCCCTACTCCTCTCTCCTGGAGGACCAGCCTGTAGAGCAGGCAAGCCATAGTAGTGCTGCCCTGCACCAGGCTGAGTCTCTATGCTACTACTACTACTAGGTTGCACACCACGGGGACCCGGTGGCTGCACCCATCTAGCACCCTGATGCCAAGATGGTGCAATGTTTTGTGGCCCTTTCAACATATTAGTCGGAAAGGGCTGCATTGACCGCTGAAAGCTGCCATGCATGGATCGTTGTAGCTCAGGCTGCAGCTGGGGTGCTTGTGGCTGCCACTCCGGGATGTCATCGTCCTCATCATCATCGTTATCGTTCCATGGTTGAATCCCGGGACCAACACCTCTTTTGTCCTGCCAGTTACTAGGAGCAACACCGGTCCCGGTTTGCCCATACTTGTGTATAAGATCTCTTATTTGGTTTACTGGTCTGGACGAAGCCTGACCATGATGGTTCAAATGAGTCATTCTTGACCCCTGAGAAAGGTTTTGGGAAGGAAATTTTGGGGCGGATGGGTTTACATTGCCCGAGAAGTTAAACTCGGGCAAATCATCCTCATCCCGGGCTGCAGCCGGGCCAAACCCAGGAGGAATATCATCATCATCATCATCATCATCGTCATCATCAGGTGGAGGTACAGGATTGGTATGAGGTGGACCAGAAGAAATGGGAACTTTTGACGCTAAGTTTGAATTAACATGGATATCTTTTTCTTGTTCTCTCCTAGATGTGAACTGGTGTTTTTTCGAACCATGTTTATGGTGAGAAGATGAGTTGGGTGAGTGATGTGTGGCACTTAAATGAGCTTTTCTCCATACAACTACACCAATTAGGCCATTATCTGTTGATTTAATTATCTCTGTGTGGTCTTTGTTCAGGTGCTTGCTCATCATATCAACTATTCTTGTGTGAGGTGGGCAGATATAAAGCTCGGTTCCCGGGATGGCCTCGGCAAAACCCAACCTCTCGTCGGTAACATATGAATTCGCCACCTGAAAGATAAAATGGCAAAAATTTTGTTTGGTAAGCAATAAAATACCCAACTTAAATGACCTAAGAAAGATGACACGAAAATATGAAAAATAGAAACCTCGCAAAGGGTTGAGTGCTCATTCTCAGAAGATCCTTCTTTCAAAACAAAGTGAACCACCTGCAGAACGAAAGCAATCTCATCAGCATAACTACCCAAAAAAACCAAAATTTACATATTTATACATGAAAATATACGATCAATTATATATATATAAATGCATATAAGTTGGTTTCCTCTCAACTAAAGGGAGATCCTTTGAAACCCAGATCATTTTTCACTTTTTAAAGTGTCCTTCATTTCTTTATTCTATATTCCTAAATATTACATATTTCCCTATCTTCAACGCATCGGTACCATCTTCTGTTTTCTGGGCATAATATCCTACCAAAAATAACTACAATGATCTTATTCATATCCTCATCTTGTCAAGAAACGCTGGTAATTCGAATACCATGAAGTTTCCCTTTTAAATTTGTTCGAGAGGGCTTTGCTGCTATTCACACACAAACACACACACACACACACACACACACACACACACACACACACATATATATATAGTTGTCTCCGAAGTTACCACTTTCAAAACCCAAATGATCATCAATTCCTATCCGCTGTTGAAGTTTGCTTTGCCAGGTCCTAAAAGGAATTTTCTCCCATTCCAAAAAGCCAGATTTCGCCAAAAAGATATATTACAACACATTAGAACAAGATGAAGGAATCGCAGCCAGTGTTTCAGAGTTTGTATCAGTTTATGTCATCTGATATGAACTGCGAAACTAGTAATCATACATCACACTGCTCCATATGCCAAAAATTATTCAGAGTCCACGTAGAGAGATTCAGTCGAGCACCAAGAGGAACGGGAAAAAATTTGCAAGGACTGGCAAAATTCTTGTTCTTAACTCATCGTTCATCCACAAACAACATGCTCGAGTTATATAATGGTCATACACTCTCAATTGTCTTAAACAACTTTCATTTGCAATAAGTAATAGATTGCTACACTCCCTTAAAAGTAGAGAGAGACAAGAGAGAGGAGGATAAATCAGGAGACAGAAATAAACTACAATCAGAAGAAAGGGTACTTGAGATACCATGACAGCACGACTTCGAGACATGGGAAGCTCCTGAAGAAATTTCTCAAACGCATCAAGTCTGACTCTCCCTTTGATCTCAAGAGAACTAGGCCACTCTTTCGTCGATGTTTTCTCACCACTGAAGAAGAGTGAGAGATCAGCAAAAGGCAAAAGGCAACAAGCAACATAAAAAAGCTGAAAATCTGAATAAATCTTTGTCAAGGCCATCATATTCCAACAAAGATCATGTCAAGCATCATCTCATTTTCAGCCAACCTGCTACAAATTTGTCAGGCAAGATGTGCAGATACCAACACTAACTGGACACACTACCTGTGGTGCTACTTCCATCACATGCACCAGTTCATGTAGTTCATGCTTGAATCTAACTTCCATCAAGGTTCCCCGTAACTTGCAACCCGATATGTGGTTAGTCTCGCCAAAAAGGCTTCTTATGCATTCATAGAAACAACAGTATATATGGTCTGAATTAATTGCCAGAGAAACTGAGTTCCAGCTTCAACAGGCAAATGAAAACGACTTGTGAGCTGTTTGTAAAATTGCAATAATATCCACAAGAAAAAATTATATGGCAATTGTACCTAACCCTTCCAAAATATCAAGCAGAGACAATGCACAAGCAACTGGCTGAGTATTACAAAATAAGACCTACTTTCAGGCAAGAACTATGACAAATAAAACTGAAGCTGCAGTCATAGTAACAAGACAATATTAACTAGATCCATAACAAAATAAAGCCAATGAACAAGTAGTATAATGACAGCCTGCAGCAAGGAAACACTTGCGATGATTTTAGATTTTAACAGAGAAAATACGCACCTTCTAAATAAGCCAATGATATTGACCATGGTCGAGATATTCAGCTGAATTGCACCTTCCCAGACATGTTCAGCCATTGATGTGCTACCAGGAGGTGACCTTTTTTGTTCAACAGAAGCCTCACTGGATTTCACATCCACAGCTACTTCAGTGTGTTTCAAATCCACTGCTAATTCGGTGCGTTTCACATCCACTTTAGCAGCCTTTTCCGTAGTAGTATCCACATGGTCTTTGGAAGCTAGATCTGAATCCCCCAATTCGTTGCCAATTTTCGAGTTTTCGTTGTCTAAAAGAGGTGTCGCCCGTCCAGCATCCACGGGTAAATTTTCAAAAGGAGGTTCAGAATTAAGGGATTCCATAAATTCATCTAAGGAGACAATTGGTGGAAGAAATTCCGCATCCTTCAATTCATCCACAATCATCCCTTGCATTAAATCCGTCCCATCATTTGGAATAATAAGGCTGCCCGAAAAATCCTCATTTTCTAACCTGCTCTTCTCAGCTATGACGTCCTCTTTGTTTCTAGTTTCATCAGTTTCAGAAAGGGAGTGAGCCACGGTCACCTTTTTCCTTGGTCGCCTTTGAGTGAGTGAAGAAGTCCGTGTGGAAACTTCCACCGAGACGCCGTCATCTTGTTCGACTTCTACTTGATACTCACCCTTGTGTGTTTTCTTCACCAACCGCCTGACATCAATGTCCGAATCAGGCAAGACTATCATTTGGGCAAGCTCTTCTGCTTTTGCCATTCGCCACTGAGATAGCTCCTCCGAAGCAAGCTCTTCTGCTGTCATTGAACACAATCGCTCTGGGGAAATCTCACCAGCCATGACTCGTTCTCTCAGTTCTGGATTACTGCGATCTTTTAGATTGAACAACAGGGACCTACCCTTCTCTTTGTACTTCTTATTCACACCTCCAAATAATTTGAAGAGTTCCATTTCAATTTTGAAGGCCAAATTTTCAGGAGATTTCATGGACTGCTTGGCCACATCTCCACCAACATCCTCGTCAACTGACATAGGTTTTTCAGCATTTGGAACTTCCCCTGCTTTAGGCACCTGTGTATCAAGTTCAAATGCCCAAGAAAGCCCATTCCCCTGCAAAAGATCATCTTTGACAAAGAAATTGTCACTAAATGAAGCATCAGGCAAAACACAATTGTACTGGAACTCTCGCCCATCGCATCTATAGATTTCAGTAGTAGAACCTTCCACAGATGTGCTTTGGACATCATTCGGTCTATCAGACCCACAAGATTCTTTGGCAGGCAAGGTATTCGTTGCGTTTTCAGATACATGGTCAACAGCAACAGCAGGATAGGAAGTGAATTCCACAGGCTGAGAAGTCTCCTGTGTCTGCCGTGGGGTTAAGGCTGCTTCACCTTGAGCATTTTTTCCTTCCTTTGGAGATATATCTTCTTGGGGTTGACTAGCCAAGGCCAATGCAGCAGCCAATGATTCCCTCATCTTGGACCTTACTGCTTCAAATGACTCAGTCTGGACTTTGGGAGATAGTTCCATTTGTGCTGATCGGTTCTTTGGGGTCTGTACCCGCTGAGAACCAGATTTACTTGAAATTGATTCATTTCGAACCATTCTCTTGTTTGTTGCAGGAAAATTTTGCACCGGTGTACTGGAAATGGATTGCATAGGCACAGCTTTTCTGCTCAGTACATGTATTTGCGCCAACCCAGGTGAATGGGGTGAATTTAACATTTGTGTTGAACGTTTGTTTGGCATTGATGGATGCAGGTGCATGGGACTATTCAGCATAGGTTCCATCTCGGCCTTTCGCTTAGTTGGTACTAGCAGCTTTTGTGAACCAGAATTATTCAACATGGCTCCCATCTCTCCAACTTGCTGGTTTGGTGGTAAGAACTGTTGTGACCCCAGATTTACCACCTCAGGTTTCATCTGTTGCCACACTTGCTTGCTCAACACTGTTATGTTCTGCGACCCAGGATTATTGGACATTGGTTCCACCAACCCAATTCGATGTTCGGATCCTGCAACCTGATGTGACGCAGGATGACCGGACACAAGTTCCATCCTTCGCATTTTTAGTATTGATGAGTCCAGGTTGTCGGAAACAGCTTCAATCTGACCCATTTGCCCATATGGTATTGATAAATGCTGTGACACAAGATTGTTGGACATGCTATACTAGCACTAGAAACAAGCCAGTACAACTGCAATTAAGGTTTGTAACAGTGTGTGATCCAAAGCATGGAATGCACTGCAACTCCAAGTCCTCAATAGGACAGAAGTGTGAATCTCTGCAACCAAAAACCAATGAAAAATAGAACTCATGGGTATGTTACATATAGCCAATGCGCAGAAAGTGATCTAAAAATCGAACAATTCAAAGATGACATATCATTAACAAACAAAAATTAAGTATTTGAGAGCATAATATAAGTGCAGAAAATAGTAAGTTTAAAACTAGTTCTCCTCAAGCCAGAAACCTGTCATGGAACCTAAAATTCTAACATGAGAGAAATATAGCATTGTTATCAGGCACATATTTTTCCCTCATAATTCCCATGCAAATCAATTATATAGACTTATATGTGTAGGTCTATTAGATTTTTTACAATTCTTTTGTTTCAATATACTGAGGGCTGCATACACAACAACTGATACTGTGTAACATGTTGTAACAAGATCCTCACTATTGTACCAACAATCCACAACCAAAACTTCTTAACAAAATCCCGACTGCTGTATAGACAGCCTACAGCCAGGGACCCCTACACATGGAAGAGGGAGGAAGAAATAAGAATTTTTTTTCTTCGTGTGTATGTCTGGTGGGTTTGTTGTTTGGGGAGGGGGAGGAGGGGGGAGGAACTTATGCGATATTTATGATAATTGGGCCAATGATTATAGATGAATAGTTGAAAACCCAAGAACGGAAAATGGAATGCACAGAGGTGAAAGAATACAGAAGCAAAGAAAGAGTTTCATGACCAGATCTATGATGGAAACAGAATATAGCGAAGGAAAGTATGACTAAATTATATGCACACCAAGAACCAAGCAAGTAAAAGGCAGGTAACAGAAAAATACATTGCCTTGTAATGCAGGAAGATGTCATCATGCCAAGTATAAGATCAATATTTTACCCAAGAAAAAACTACTAGTTTTGGATTCTCCATGAATGACATTCACCGAATTGGTACCGTGTCTAATTCCCTACAAGCTTCACTTCAAGTCAACTATGATAGCTTAGCCATCTCATTTTTACTACGCTCCGAAAGAAGAGAACAAAAGGAGAAGAGAACTTCATTTACTGGTAACTCTCTAGGAGTCATGTTTAACCTTTGTCCAGTCCATATTTAGGAATAGTTAAATCTAGCTTGATTTCCTATACAATCAAGGGGGGAAAACAGCCAAGGATTTCCCCCTTGAGAAAAGGAAAAAAAGAAAGAGAAAACAAAAAGGGAAAAACAAGTTAACCACTGGAGACTAGTTGTAATTGAAGTTTGAATCAAACTAAAGTTTCAAACTACCTGAACCAAGTCAAATTCAAAAAACTTCTGGTAAATAAATTCAGCTGAAAAAAATCAAAATTTGATTTGGTGCGTATTGTTGGAAGCAAAAAATTGCTGACTTGCAAGATGATGCTCCCATCAAGAAATTCAAAATTCGTTGAAGGATCAGCGCATTGAGCATGATATTTCTCAAAGATGCCAGCTCCTGTGCCCATGCCAAGCTCAAACAATACCCCACAGCACATACAAGCATTAGCGCATCTAGTCTGTCTAATCTTGCTTCTCTTCTTATTTGAAACTTATCATTGACAAAATATTAAACATGCCAAGTTGACCAAGCAGGAAACAAAGAACACCAATTGGCTTTTGAATCCGGAAAAATCTACAGCAATGCAATTCCTTTCCCTCAAAACTAAAGGAAATATTTAAAGGAGTATGTCTTTCTTACAAATTTAAACAAATTCAAAGTTCACGGCCTTAATACAACACTGAGCCACAAAGAAAATCTTGAGAATGCCAAAAACATCAACTCACAACGTAGACTTTGAAGAATGAATGTCCACACATATGTACTCATTGTCCAAAAAATAGGTGAACCAGAAAGTCCTTTCCACAGTCAATTTGTTTATTCCTAATGCATGACTCGTTAAGCACTTGGGCATTCTGGAAAACCTTCCAGAAAGGGAACTTAGCAGCCCAATCAGGTGGCTATCAGCCCAAACCAACAATCATCTGCAACAAACAATACCGAATTTTGTTATATTTCTTAAGTTCCAGTGAGAAATTTGAGATCCCTATAACGTTAAACAGATGAAACAATGGTAAGGTTATAGTTAAAGGTGCGCTATGGCCCACGCCTAGGCCCAAGGGGCAACACGTCCCAATTGTCGCACTTTGCCAAAACTAGCCAAGGCCAAGTCAATAAGGCGCTTAGCCCAGGTCGTCTATCACAATTCAGTGAAAAGTTTTTTGTTTTGTCTTTTTTTTCAAAACATATTATAAAACCTGACCTGACCCGACCCAACTCAATGCCAAAAGAATGTTCTAAGAGTCGCCTCTTCTCCCTCCTTGTTTTTGCTCAAGTAATTCAAGTGTCATACTTGTCTAAATTATTTGGGCTCAATTGCTTGCTTTGGTGTGTTTTGATAAATGATATAGCTCTATTCTTGTGAATAACTGAACTGGTTTTGTAAAATTGCTGGTTCAATTGCTTTATATTGTCATAGTTCATATGTATTGATATTGCATAAATTGAAAATTTGAGAAGTAAGAGCTTTGTCTCTGTGATAAAAAGTTTCATTTCTCTAAATAAAGGCAGATTCAATAAATATATGTGTTTATGAAATAAGACTTTGTTTGGAATATTTGGAAAGTTTCAATAAATGTATTTGCTTATGAGAAATGAACCTTTGTTTATCCAAATCAACCTCTATTTGGAATATTTGGAAACTTGGATATTTTACAATGTTTGCATCTTTGGATTATTTGCTTAAATTTTGTGTTTTTTGATGTTACATCATGTTTTGAAAAATCAGTTGCATGTTATGTATAACTTGTGGCTCACTTTGATGAGGCCTGAACCTCACCTTAGCGCACCTTAAATAAGGGAAACCTATCTCAAAATTTTCAAATTAGCCATAACCCTGAGTTTATCCATTTCAACTAGTGGTTCAGGTAAAGGTACATTCATAAGTCCAACATACAGTATATGAATGAGGTGGCTCCGGTGAAAGACTGCCTTAGTCAATGTGCAGAACTATAGATGGTCCATTTGCCAACTTTCTTCACAAAGTACAAATGCATGAGAAAGGAACTGAGGCGCAATTTTCACTTGGAAGTTCTAAGACCTGTGTCTTACTTATCAGCAGAAATATTCACAACTCAGAAAAAAAAGAAATAGTTGGCACTTGACACTCAAAAGAAAATATTTTACATCCTAACGACAAGTACTACTGAAAGGGTTAAGGTCTGCCATTCAATATAAAATTGAAAACTCATTCAATATCCAATTCCAATAAATGTAAGAACAAAGCATCCCACATATAGCTGTTATCATTTAGGCACCCTCTAGGGTGTATTTGGGGAGGGGCAATTATTGGTCAAGTTAGGAAGCCAAAATTAAAGCAAATCAATGAGGCAATGACAGTTCTTGAAGATATATGACAATATATTTTCAAAATGTCTTACTAAAGACCAGCACCCATATAATAGAAAACAGATCTATTACGTAATTAGCAAAGGTCAACATAAAGCACTTCCAATAAAAAAGCTACACAATCAAAAGTACAACAAAGATTTCTTTTGACAAGCCCTTCATCTATGTAATTATTAACAAGAAGATTAGCATGTGGAATTAATAAAAGCACTAATTACTAAAAAATCTTGGCTTCATTAACATGTACTTGAATCAATACAGTACCGAGTTCTAAAAATAAAATCTCATTTCACAGAAATCAAACCCAATTTAACCATTCACAATTGAAGCATTTATAGATAAAAATATAAAGATATTTAACTACAACATCCAACAAAGGGCGACAATTTCCACGCCAAATCATACCATAAAACACTGCGACGAAACCCTAATTTCCAATTTACCAGAAGGGCTATACATTCAACACGAAAACATTGATTCGTTTATGTACTCCAAACACACGTGTGCATAGATATGAATGAATACACACACATACATATATATATAGAGAGAGAGAGAGAGCGCGAAAAAATTACCTAAGCAAAGAAAGAGATGCGAAATAGAATAGACAGATAGATGGAGAGAGAGTGGAGTTGAAAGTGCTATCAGAAGTGAGACTGCTAGGAGAGAGAGAGAGAAAAGGTGGCTGCGATTGAGTTTATCTGCAAACGAGAGAAGCCCTAGAAAAATCCATCTGACTCTGACCTTCGACGGGGCGGTTCAGGTTGAGTGTAGCCTTCGATTGCCACGTTGCACTTCTTTTTGGATCAGAAGTGAGCCAAGTCATAGTGGGACCCACCCACTTGTATTGGATATGATAAGATTAACGTGAGCCCTTGGATTTGAAGACTTTCTTTTTTCATATTTTTTTCTTTTTTTTCCATCATGAAATCATCTAATAATCGTTCTAGTAATAATTATATTTCAACATAATTTACTAACATAATCCATAAAAAATTATAAGATTGATTACGGGATCTAATAAATACTAGAATCTACTGTCTATCTAATAATAATGAGTTTATTTTTTCCGTTTATGTCAAAAGGGTTCTTTAATTATCAATCAAATCTTTTTTTTTAAACTATAGTTTTTTAAACATACGTCAACTACTCTTTTGATCTCGAATACCGACCACAACAATATGAGCAGTGTTCAACTTTTTGTTTGTGATAATGGATACAGATATGTTAGATGTATTGATTTTAATTATGTATAATTGATATTTGAATGTTATGATTATTTTAGATATTAGAATTAGGGTTTGTTTTTTTTTTTTTTTTCCAACCATTCAGTATCCGAAAGTCATTTTGGGCTCCGATTAAACCGGATTCAAGCCAGGTAGGACAACAAGGGCGGCAAAACTTTTCCTACCGAACGCAACTGCATTCTCAAGACTTGAACTCGAGACCTTGATTAAACTAGAACAATCTTTCACTAACTGATCTAACGTTCGGTGGTCAAGTTTGGTTTATCTTTCGATCAATTCAAAGTTTACAACAAAAAATTACTTCACCGAAAACCAAAGCCTTTTCAAGTGAAGCTCTCATTGCAGCATGGCCTGACTATTACAAGAGTATGCCAGCTAGAATTGAAGCTGTTTTAGCTGGAGGTTAAAATTTGCCAGACCCCAATTGATTAGAACGTCTACTTGAGGATCAAAATTTCTTATATTTTGAGGTCTGAATTCTAATATTTCGTAGTGTTTTAGAATATTTAGATCAATGTTTCAAAAAAATTCAAAAATAAATTTTTTTCCATCTTCATTTCGTTCCAAAACGTCTCCCTTTCTTAAGTTACCCAAACAAATATGTTGAAACGAGATTGTTTAGTCTACCCTAAAATTACCAGAGAAAAAAAAAAGATGGAAAAATAAGTGAAACATAGTGCCATTGTAGGGGTGTTAACTTAAACCCGTTGATAGGAACACTGACACAATTGTAAAATTGACACGATTATTAAATATATTAAATAAATGGTCTAAACTAATATTTGAATTTTAGAACACATTAAATAGATATTTTTTTCCATGGGTCTTGACATGAACACAACACAATACGAATAATAATGACATGACACGAAAATATCAATGCACGAACAGGGGCGGAACTAGAAATTTACATATGGGGGACACTAACTATAAATTTAAAAATTTGTCTTCTTGAGGATTAAAGTTAAAGACAAATAAATTTTTTAAATTATATATAATACCTAAAATTTCATTGATAAAAGAGTCAAAAACCGATATACATGGGATACAAAAACAAAAACAAAAAATTTGTAAAATAAGGTTATAATTAGACCATTTTACAAAATTTGAGACTAACTATAGTCTTTTATAGTTGACCACGACTTGATTTCATATTTTAAAAGCGTTGTATGATAGCATCATTATCAATGCAATCAAAAATGTCATTCTTTATGTATACAATCAAGTTATTTGTCAGTCATTGATCGTTCATTCGATAACACAATCAATTCTTCACAATCTTCATAGCCGAAAATGTCTTCTCTATTGTGGCAGTTGCAATTAGTAAGATCAATGTCAGTGTCATAAATAAGTAGACCAATAGATATATCACATGTTTTTTCGTCTCAACCATTTTCTAAGCAAAATCTTCAATCCCTAATAAATTTAAAAAGTCAATACTAGAGCGCATATCAATAATATCACTACGTAGCTGATTAGAAAGTATCACGAGCTCTAGTGAAGAAAATTCTTTTGAAAAAAATTAGGTAAGACGAACCAATTTCTCCTTGTCAAAAATTAAGAAGGAATCAGAATGACTCAAACATATCACACAAAGAAGTAAATTAGTGTTTGACTCGGTAAAATGATAATTTAACTCTTGAAGTTTCATATCTATGACAGTATAAAATAACTCAACTTTATACTGATGTAAAATTTTCTTTTCTTGAGTACGTCTTAACCTCTCTCGAGCTTTAAAGATATTGTCCATATCTGAAACAATTATCTCATGTTTTTCACAAAAGATGTAACATCATCAAGAAAACAACTCCAGCCACTTTCTCTCATCATTTGAAATCGCTAAACTGAGAAAACCAAATTTTGTTAAGCCATCATAGTTTAACACCAAATTCATTTTGGGGAAAATTATGGTCGCGGGGTTGACAAGGACCCTTTTGTAGATAAGTTTTATGAATTTGGTCTCGATCATTAGGATTATAATTCATAATTTGAGGTCATAGTCCGAAATATAATAGAAAATCCGTCAAATTAATATTTACATGACTTTTCTTTGAAGAATCACCACCTCTGTTTGGAGGAAGTGATAACTCTAACTGATACTTTCTCTTGAAGTAATTCACCGTGATTATTTCAAAAAATTATTTAGGAAAATGGGTTTATACATACACTTTTACAATTAATTAAATAAACTATTTTGTCAATTTTATCGCTATCATTCTAGAGAATATATTGTATTACGAAGAAAATATAAGTACAAATGCATAAAAGTATTCAATATATAATTTTAATAAATTCAAGCAATATCATTCAAAGTATAAAAAATAGGATCGGATTGAGAGTTACCAAAAAATACTTTTTACTGTCGACTCAATAACCGCAACTCAAGATCTTCAAAACATTCCCAATTACTAATCCGGACTATAACAAATCAAAAAAATAATTAGGACAAAATGCACAAAAAAAATAAATTAGGAAAAAATGTATAAAAAATCAAATAGGGGCAAAATGCACAAAAATATAAATTAGGGTTAAAAATTAAAATGCACAAAAAATTAGAAAATTACCAATACTAATTTTAAAAATAAAAAATTAATTTATTTTTTGTGTGTGTTGTGTGCACAAATTGTGCCGCTATGCGTGTATGTGTGTTGATCAAGAGTAAGAGAGAAAGAGAGAGAGAGAGTATATTTTCTTTTGTCGGTGCTCAGTCGATGGTGGTCCTGTTATGTCGATGCAAGGAACGACAAAAACTCAAAGAACTATGAGAAGCAAGCACTTTTACTCTCTAACTCTTTGTTCTTCAGCTGGGCAAGTGGGAGTGAGTGAGACAGAGAGAAAATAAAAATCGTTTCTAGGAAAATTTTAAGGCTGGTCTCCCTATATAGATTTTTTTAAACTTAAGTTCGTCAAAGAAACTTATTTGTTATGAATTCTGTTTTTTGTCAATTTTACAATACTATCTCTTCCGGTGAAATAAAACTAAAAATTAAAAATTCATAAATTTTAGGAATTTAACTAACATTAAAATCATTTCTCTCTCATATCTATCTATATCCATATATAGGTTACTAGTTTGACTAACATAAAAAATTTTCCTCTATGTTATCAATCTATATCCATATATAGGTTAGGTGTATATCTATATAATAAAATAACTTACAATTCAAATTTCAAAAGATAAACAAAATGACTTTAGTTATTCACGATTGAGATCGCTTTAAATTTTACTTTAAAGTTAATCTAACGGCTAATATTAACACCCTAAATTTAATTAAAAAAAAGGTCCTAAAAGTGTGCTTTAAGTGATTTTTTAAAAGTACTTCTAGAAATTATTTCTCATAAATACTTTAAAAAAATAATAGCATTTGAAACTGTCATATCACTACCTCTACCACCACTACTGCAGTCGTCGCCGTCATCAATATGCAACTACCACTACCTTTACCACCATCGCTGTCGTCGTCGCCACTGCCACAGACCCTATTGCCACCACCATCGTCACCCCCACCACCATTGCCGCCACCACCACATAGCCACTGCCACCCTCGCTGCTACCACGGTCATTACCATCCACTACAACTATTACAATCTCCTACCACCACTACTGCCACTCACGACCTCTCACCTTCACTACAAATCGATACTTAAATTTATTTATCTCTTCTCTATATTTGTAATTTGATTTTAGATATGAATACAAATACGTTTATTATTAACCATTTTTTATTGCATTGTGTCTTCAAGCACAAACAATAACTAGTATATATATATATATATATATATAT
>CM042186.1:38024615-38041288 GCA_023539305.1 Ilex asprella | reverse complement strand
CAACTCTCATTTACCTCTCTCATAGTCTGCCTCTTCACTTGCTCTTGATTATTATAAACAAGTGCACATTAATTAGGATAATGTAGGGAGATAGGTTTATGGAATATATTGTAAAAAAATGACTTCTGTAGGCTTTTGAGGTTTCCCTTGGCAAAGAGGAAAGAATTTGTCACTATTTTTTTAAACGTTTTATACCAATTTGATTCTTTATCCTCTTCCGTGTATTTCCAGTGGCCTTTCAAAAAAAAAGTGGGACTTATCATCTTCTCTCCATTTCCAATGGCCTACAAAACTAAGAACATGCCATTGTCTCTTGTGCTATGTTTCAATCATTTTTGTGACCAATTAGTCATTTGCTATGATTGTTTGTCTTTACTTTGAAACTAATAAGATTAGATTCTGATATTTAAATATGTATTTTAGCAATTTGGAAGTGTACTAGCTTAGTGCTTGTAAATGCCATTCCATGTTTCTCCACTTACTAGCTTATTCTTCATTTTTTATTGTTACAAGTTGGTATTAAACATAGTAGAGCTATACGTGGGAACGAAGTATAGGGAGAAATCAAGAACCAGAATGCATAGCCGAAAGTGATTGACGTAGTTGGTTCACTAGCAGTCTCGCTCACGTGTCACCCACTGGCGTATCAACTGCTCTTCTCTTTCCCTCTAGATTGTGTTTCATCCCACATAGAGATCGCTCCCTCGCTCGTGCACTTGAGCCTGCTCTATTCAGCTTTCAAGCAATAGCGTCGATGGCAAAATCAAGACCGTATATGTATCATGATCAACTAAAAAATTAGGTTATTCTGGTTTTTAATATTGAATTTAGTGGGCATATATGCATTACTTTGGGGATCAGGAATATTATTATATCCACAAGGTCAATTGGGTTAAGGGTATTCATGCAAGAAGCCTTACCATGTCTTAGACTTTTCTTTTAGAACATCAGTTAATGAACATGAGATGTCTATCATTTGCTTTGGAAAAAAAAACATATGAATCAAAAGTTGCACATTTACTATTTTGTAGATAATTCTAGAGAGTTAAGGAATTTTACTGTTTATACTTGTACTAGTGTGTGTGTTTTTTTGTTGAACATATTTATATAATAAAATACCATACAATTCAAATTTCAAAAGATAAACAAAATGATTTTTATTTTTCGTGGTTCAGATCATTTTAAATTTTATTTTAAAATTAATCTGACGGCTAATATTAATTCCTCAAATTTAATAGAGATAATAGACTCACTAAAGATGTGTTTGAGGTGACTTTTTAAAAACACTTCTAATAAATATTTAAGAAAAAATAGTGTTTGGAATGACCCTACCACTACAACCCCCACTGTCCCATCACCACCCCCATTGCCGCCATCCTACCACCACCGTTGTCGCCACCACCACTGTCACCCCACTACCACAACCATTGTCCCACCATTACCACCGCCACGCCACCACATTACCACCACTGCCTCTGCCCAACTCCTACCACTATCATCACTACTGTCACTGCCTCCACCCAACTCCTACCACCATCACCACTACTGTCACCATCGCCACTCTACCATAACCACCTCTACCGCCCCACTAGCCCCACCACCAATACCATCACCATCGCTATCACTCCACCAACATATCTACCACAACCACCACCATTGTTATCACTGTTACTGCCACCCCACCACCGTCGTTGTCACCCCACCACCATTGCCACCACTCACAACAACTGTCATCACTCACCACCAATTGCTACTATCATCGCCCACCGCCACTTCTACCACCACCACCATTATCATCTCATTCTTATATTTACCACTGCCATTATTATTCCACCACCACCGTCGCCCACCATCACCATCCACCGCCACCCACCACCATAACCCAGCACCACCATTATTGTCGTCCACCACCATCATTATTGTCACCCACGATTTCCACCACCACCATGATCTTCACCACCCACCACAATCATCACCGTCTCTCACCACCACCGCTCACTCCTACGATAATCGGTGCTTAAATATTTTTCTCTCTTCTCTATCTTTGTAATTTGATGTTAGATATGAATACAAATATGTTTATTGTTGACTATTTTTATTATTACGTGCCTTCAAGCATGTGAAATAACTAGTTGTCGTATATTGCACACCTTTTAAAAATCACAGCTCAAAATGAACGCTTAAATGCATTTCTCCTTTTGTTTCATGGAACAATTTTTTTCTACAGTATTCAATTGATGACATAAATCTTCGATGGAGTCATAGTTCTTTTTGGAGTTTGCTTCTCTCAAACAATGAAAAAAAGTGTTTTTCATTTGACAAGCGTGTGACATCTCCCTTCATTTTTTTGTTGGAGCAAGTCCTAATATGCTCTAAATTTAAATGAATCAGTCATTATATTAGCTTATAAAATCCTTCAAAATAAGGTTAGACTAAAAACGCAATCAAACCATATATTTGGATGAATAAGGTCTTTACACTATTTTGGACCCATTGGAAATTTATGTGACTTGCATCTTAGGCAAATTGCCTAAAGGTGTTCATATTCCTCACTACTAGAAAGTTAAAGTTTTTCTTATTTTATTCTAATCAACAAGCACCTATTTTGGCTATGATATCAGTGTTGCAGTGTTCCTATTTTGACTTTGTTTTGAGTGCACTGAGCTTCACCTATTAAGGTAAGTCTATAATTTATGCTGATATTGGTGGATTTAGTCAATTTACTATGTTAGTTTGCTTTATAAAAGAAAATCAAAATAAAATATAAAACAATACAAATACAACGCATGTATATATCTAGTATGATAATATATTGAATTTGAATTTATAGTGAGTGATTTGCAATTTTTTTTTTTTTTTTTGGGTTAGAGTGACTTGCAATTGAGAACTATAGATTTATATTATTATTACAAAAAAGACAAGAAAACTAAAAAAATAAATAAATAAAGTGAGTAAATCTTTTCAAGCCCAAAAGATAATTATATTATGTTTGTTGGAAAAAAAATCAATAAATATGAAATGGTCCAAAAATGCAAGTGTACAAAATTCAAAAAGGGAAAAGTCTTTAGGAACTACTTTGATATAATATACATTTGGGCACAATTATATAGTTTAGCCTGATTATGAAAATGAAATATAATTTTTTAATAGGGTACTAAAAAATCACTTTTAACAATAAATTCTAGTTTGAATTATTTAAGTTTATTAGTAATAAAAATAAAAAAATAGATTGAAATAATAAATTATATTCTATATGTATAAACTAATCATTTTGGGGTAAAAGCACATGAGAAGCACCAATTAAAATTTTACCTCTAACACAGAAACTATCTAAAGGAACAAAAGAGAAACTTCACCAGCAAACTCTACGTTAGACAACAAGTTACCACTTCTAAACATTTATATGATAACTTGGGCAAAAAACTTTCAACAGCTAAATATTCCCTAAGAAATTCGTTACGAAAAACAATGTAACAAGGAGTATAAACCAATACACTACCCCTAAGAAAAACCTTGCTATGTGTCCTCTTCTCTAGGCAATAAACACCCTCAAGGAGGAATAGCTTGCTCTTCAGCAGAGGACGAACCTCTCTATTCTTGCACTTTTTATTTACCTCTACTACTTACCACATTCAACTAGCAATTCATCTGACTATTACAGTGCTTCTCGGTTTTTTACACTATACATGCAATTAAATTTGTAACAAGGAAACAAACCAGACAAGAAAAAAAAAAAAAAAGCAAAAACTCAAAACAAATGCTAGTCAAAAAATACTTAAAGCAAAAAGAAACAAAAGATACTTTATACTCAGGAGTGGATAAAAATATCATTATCAAATTGCTCCACTTACAACCCTGCAAATAGTTCTTGAGAACTGTTAAATTAATTTCCACAGATTATAAAGTTTTACAATATATGCCATAAGGCATTTAATGTTAGTAACTTGTGAATTATCCTTGCTTATACATTTCCAACATTACAAAGACAGGTTTGGAAGCACCAGAACCAAATACACTTGTACAATAATGATAACAGGTTGCAAAGAAAAAAAATAAGAATGAACACTTATGAAAGTTGGTAAATTTAGTGTTCGAAATGAGAGCAAAATCACCCCCAGATCATATGAAGAGCGGTTCCATCGTAAATATTTCCTCTTATGCCAGAAAGAATCAGCTACACTTTAAGACATTAGAACAGTGATTGAACAGTTTTTTGGGAAGATAAAGTTGCCACATTCTTGAACTGCCATAATAAAATTAACTACTTCCATCAGAACATAACATAACAAAATCTTATATGCAACTAAGCTGAAGTTGCCATAACAGTACAGATGCATCAATCAGAATCTCAAAAGCAGATTAAAATTTTCATGATGGATAAAGCTCAAAACTGTTTAAATTTTGAAGATTAAAGAGGGATAAACATTTTGCAACTGAAACAACTCTATTCAGAATGTGTAACACTGTTGATGCAAGTAAAATTTCTGAATTTTGTTGCCCCTACTTGGCATACAAAACCAAGTAAACAAAGAAACAAGTAGTCACATAATCTGTTACCTTTTGTTGCTTGTATTTTTCGCGTATGGCATTGAGAGAGCATCTATTAGTGTTAAGTTGCAGATCTTGCAATGCAAGAACAGTGTCTTTCAGCTCTGACGCCTTGTAACTTGTGTAATGCTGTAGAGTTGGATTCTGCATGAAGCTTTTATATGTTAGTTTTCTTAGTCAGAAACAAACAAGATAGAAATTTAAAAGGCATGAAGAGGCACAAAGAATGCAGACCCATGGGCAGTCTGATTGATTAAGTGTCCATCTCGCCAAGAACACAGCAGATGCAGCAATGAGGGATGGTAAAAATTTCAGAAAACTGTAGTCGACAAGAGCTAATTCTGCTAAATAGTTTGCCAAGAAGTCCAGTTCAACACAAGGAACCTGCATGTTAAAGCAATATATTACACAAAAGAAGCTACCTCTCGTGTGAATTTATCATGCAGAGACAGAATGTGCGAGTAACACCATCTAAAGTACCTTATAACAAGCTTGTGCTGCATGAATGAATCTCCTGAAAAATAGGACAGAAGAACATTAGAAGCTCCAGTGGATTCAGTCAGATGGCACTGTACCAAGAATGAAGACTCGGACAAGTTTATATGCCATAGTACCTAAGGAATTTCTTTGTGGTCGGACCAGACAAATGAAAGCCCAAAAAGTTCAAAACTCGACTTTCCATTATCAAAACCTGCCATGTAACCTTAGTGATGAGTTTCCACACATTATGAAATCGAAAAGCACTTCCATAAATTGAGAACACAAGCCCATTATTTTAGAATGCAATTGTAACTATTTCAGTGGAATTAAGGATATGATCACAAGATCTGACAAAGTAAATGAGAGCAAGAGAGCCAACCAAGATATTTTAAGATTGGCAAGGAGTTGAGGGGGAAGGCTGGGTCAAAGACCATTAAGGCAGTCAGGATACTCAGGACTCCGGACTGATCCAGAATATACGGCCACTAACCAAATGAAATCAACCAAAAATGTATGCAGGTTGGCAGGAGTTAGCAAATGAAAGAAGGACACAGACCAAAAAGATGGTCAGGAGTTATATGAAGCCTAAAACTTGAGAAGATTTGCTCAAATATTTGCAGAATGTTTTTAAGCACAAAAGCAATCTTTGATGTGAAGAGGAGCACACTGAAAATAAAGCTTGAATATAGTTGATATAGGATTTCTTTTTATGAGTAAATCTTGAAATAGGATTTGAACAGGGCCAGAGGTAGTAGAATTGCTCTCCTCCCTCCTTATTTAGTACTGCTGCTCTTTTGTACACTTGCATTGTTTGTTTCACTAATTAGTATTGAACTATCCACACAGAAGAATTTAGCTTCAAGAGTAGCATAGACTATACCTCTTCCTTTGTGTAGGTGTTGTCCGTGATGAAGCAAAATTCTTCCGCACTGGGTGCACAAACTTGTTCATACTTTCTTCAAACCATAAATGTATAAGAACAATATGTGTTTAGTACTACAGAATAAAAACTAGAATTATCAGATGCAAGCAAGAATATATAATATGTTTACCATAAACTAGGTAAATTAATTTCTGTAATAGGGTGCAAGCAAAGTGTGATGAACAGTTGGTTCTTCTCCAGAGACACATTTTTCTTTCTTTCTTTTGGTTTTTTAGTGAGCACAGGAGGATTTTAGCAAGCATAAGCATGCGTGGTTGTGTGAACCCTAGAGGGAGAGAGTTAAACGGAGAGAATTGCTGGCATCCATCAATAAACTGATTCTTCAAATTGAAATAAAATAATTCCAATAGAACAAAAGACTTACGAGGCAATTAACATGCAGGTAACACCAAGCAGTTGCAGCTTTTGTTTTTCAATATACGTCTGAGAGAGGAATCGATCAATGAGGTTTACTGTCAGGTAAAGAGTGTCTGGGACCAGCCTATACTCTTCTGAAACCTGAAAAAGGGGAAATAAAGTAATGGCTAGCATTATCATGGGTAATAGTACTAGAAAACCCAAGATACAGTCCCCAATAAAAGAAGGACCAAGGGCAAACACCCAACTCATAAAATGACAACTGAAAGACATTTTAAGTAAATGAGAAACAAAAGGAATAGTTGGAGACAAAATAACCAGCCATTTAGATTTGTAGAAAAAACAGTAGTGCCACTGTGACTTTCTATTGATATTGAATGCCAAAGATTCGCTCACTGCTTTTTGGTAATGTAATCGCAATTCTAAGACATGCAATTAAACCAGGAAACAAAATTAGCTTCGAAGATGCTACTCTGCAAGGACATGAAGCTTTCAAGGAACTACTGTAAGAACTAATAATATGGTACTCTGAATATTTGTTTATCCAGACACTATCAAACACAAAAGACCATTTTGTTGGCTATTGCAACTTTTACATTCTTCAGGGGAAATTCCCCAAGCTTTTTCACATATTCTTGAAAAAATATGAATGCCTCTCCAAACAAAGATATTCATATGTGGTATAATACGGGGTCATGCATACGTCAGTTTACTAGACTAACCTCTACAAGCCAATCAATCAGAATACTTCGCATGCCCTGGGTGATGTCCTGCTGCAACATTTCCATATAATTAACGGAGGGCCTTCGACTGAGCTGAAATTAATAGGGAAATTCAAAATAAGTGAGTACTTCCCTTTGCACAGTTTTTTTTTTTTTTTTTTTTTTTGATCAGCACCAAAATGAAGTTTAACAGAGTACTTCCCTTTGCACAGTTTTTTTTGTTTATCAGCACCAAGATGAAGTTTAATAGAAACAATAAATTCCTTGCATTTATTTCAGAGAAGGAAAAAACAACTAAAGCCTCATCTTTCTGAATCCTCCTGGTCATTGAAACAAGGGATAATGCCGAGTGAATAACAAATAGTATATTAACATGATGAAGGCAAGAGATTCAAAATTTTCTTATTAGATACAGTAGTATGCTGTGCAACTTGTCGTGCAAAAGGGTATGCAAGCGAGCATGGACAACATTATGGAGCATTAAGAAATTGGCAGCAAGAGTTAAGAAATAACAGCAGGGAGGCAGCTATACAGACCTCCAAAACACGTAAATTATTGTATATATCAGGGGCATACATGCTGCACATTTGAGGATCCTTGTGGTTTGAATCAATATCTGCAATACCTAGACCATGCAAGGCCTCTGATTTCCTGCAAAGATTGCCTTCTTCTGCAAAATATAACCAAATGGGCATCATATTGGGCTAACAATTAATCAGAGAACCCTCAATTCAACAAAATCAGTTTCCCAAATGTAACTAAATATGATATTGAAGAAGCATGATGCATTGCCTCAATTTTTTACTTGTACTGTCAAAGGGATATATAAACAAGAATGCTTCGACCAACTGGGGATACAAAACAAAAAATAAAGTAGGCACAAATTGCTAAATGGATATTTGAGAACTGAATGTAATAAAGGAGCTATTATTGGTAATAGTCGCGCTAAAACAATTCAGTCAATAAATTATGACTCTTCTGTTGGTAACTTATAACAGTTTGACTCTTTCTTTGGTAACTTATAACAGTTTTGTCTACCTTTTGAGGTTACTGTTGCTGAAAGCTTGTTGATAACTTCAAAACCTAGTGCTACAATGACTCTGCAAGTAACTCCAAGCATTATAGTTGTGGCCTAACATGGTTCAGTCTTGGACACATAATATTTAGTAGAATCCCCAATAAGATCTTGACAATATGTTACAAAAGGCATGTTCCTAACACTACTCATTATGTGGAATTTCCAGATACAACCATCATCCCTTCACTCCTACACAAGCAACTGTTCCACAATTTATGATAATAAAATATATGAAAAGATTTACTGGCCAATTACATAAAAAAATTATGTAGTTGTTCCATCGTTTTGTGTTTATGGAGTCCAAAATGTGTACTTCAAACATTTCAACAGTTAGCATAGTTCGTCAACTATATCATAAGTCATAACAGAACCCACCACTCATGAAAAGGAGGATTACAATGTCCCTAAGCCATTATAAGTAACAATTAGGATGTCAAAATACATGTTGTGCTTAGCAAAATAGATACAAGTCATGTATGCATTGTGACCCTGTGGAAAAGGTGATACAAATAATTTAACCTTTCGGAGACTGGATTTGGAGTGAAGCATGCTTAGTGGAAGTTTGTTTTACAGGCAATTGATCTGCTACAGCAGCATCTTTTATGTTGATACATTTACCTTGTCGAATCATTGAATCTTCATCGAAATGTAACTGTGGACCAATTTCTTGTGAATCTTTCACCTGTAGATTGGTTATTTCTTCAGTTGTTTTTACTTCTGTATGTGTATCCTCTTGGTTCCGCAAATTCTCCAAAGAAACGGTTGGTGCCACCTTTGCTTTATTCTTCGCTGTGCTTTTCTTAGCCTGCTTGCTAGGCTGATAGCAGAAAAATCAAAAGATTTTAAATTCATATACCGAGCACATGAAAATGAGAAGTTTCTTTTTGCATGTTTGAGAAATTACTTTTACAAATACTAAAGTTTGATGAAAATCTCAGAATTTTTAGGGGTTTAATTGCCGTGTGAATGTTACACATAAAATCAAAAGTGAATGGTGGCAATCTGACCTGAATTTTGACGGCATTGATGCAGTTTATATACGAATTGTCACAGAAGACATTTGTGACATCCTTGAGAACAGCCCTTTTCTTATGCTGAAGACCGGCATTGGCGCTGACAGCAGCTTTGTTATCATCTGACGCTGCTCTTTTGGAATTTGGTTGAAAGACTTGCTTATGAACCCGTTTTGCAGAAGGGTTTAGCGGGGGCAACCCTCCAGATGAGCCTAAGGCTTTAGCTCGTGACCGTGTGATTCGCATGGGCTCTTGAACTGTAGCATTAGTTCTATTTTCTTTGTTCATAATTGCATGCCTGGTAGGATAGTGATGCATAGCCTTAAATTGAGCGATGATCACTTGTCATACTTTTGTAGTTGAGAGGATTGAGGCCTACAAAAATTTTTATAATTTAGTCTCACAGGAAAACAAGCCTCACCTCTTCTCCAGAAATTTTAGACTCAACCGCAATTACCTGCTCATCAGAATGATGCCAATCCTTTACCATTCACATTACTCCTTCAAACTGTATACATAAGTGTGTCTGCAGACAAGCGTCAAATAAAAGAGGTGAAATATCGGACAACAATTTTATGTACACCCATATATGCCTCCACATGCACCCACATACAGGCACAGAGATAGAAAGCAAATTAGGAAGAAAAAGGTGTCTCAACAAAAACCAGAGTTGGCTCATCCCTGAATATTTCACTTTTAAATTTTACCCTTCTTGTCGCATAAATTGTATAATTGAAGTCCAAAGAACTGGAGCATCTAAATATATTCCATAATAATCCCGGATAATACCCACTACCAAGTGTGATCTCGTCACAATTTCAGAAAAACCAAGCATGTTTGAGGAAAGAAAGATTAGTAAACTGACACCACACTTCTTTTTCAATAATTGCAACTAGAATCAGACCTTTTCTTGCTGAAAAATTAGCTTGCAATTTAAGATTCTTCTAAAAACAAAAGAAAAATTCTTAGTTCTTAATGGATTTAACAAAAACCTCAATGTAGTACACAAACATTGACATCACCTCAACAAGGAATATTATAAAGACTTTTCAACCCTAGATCCTTCGAACCTTTGATCTATCTATGCATCAAGAACGTCAAAATCAAAAAGAATCAAACGCTACGCCAAAACATGTAACCCAAAATTCCTCTACTAATTTGCTCTGACCAAGATTTCCTTGACTACAGACACAGAAATGTAGCACAAAACTCGAAACAAGAAAGAATTCTAAGTAAATATAGCTCAAATCGAGGTTTTAAAAAAAAGGTCCAAAGAAATAATTTAGTCCGAACCTATCTCACAGATCTGCGTGGCGAATTTGTACAGTAAATTCAGAAACTGAACCTCAAAATTACAACGCAAATATCATTATCCAGTCCACCGAAACAGAATGTATCAGACTCAATCTCCTATACATGAATTGTATGCGTGCTATACACATCTACATATATGCGCATAGAGAGCGAAAGCGAGAGAGAAAGAGAGTAACAGCTGAGCTTACTCTGCATTTTGAGTGCTCCGAGACCATTCAATGCCGGCCCGGAGATTGCAGAGCTAGTGTTACGTTGCTTTTCTAGACATTCATAAGCTGCGGAGAGAGAGAGAGAGTACAGACAGACTATGTGTGTGTGAGAGAGAAAGAGAGAAAATATACAGAAGCGGAGCGTGAGAGCGGGACAGAGGTACAGTTCAAACTTTCCAAATTCCAAACTAAATTTTTTTCACTATTTCCACTCCTGATTTTGCTATTTCGGGAAGAAAAAGATTTTGTCACCCATTCAAAATTTGCCACGTCATCCGAGAAGGAAATTAAAAATAATAAGAAAGAGAATCAGATCCAGTTTTAAAGGTTAAATTGACTAACAACCAACAATCAATTAGTTATAGTTGTAAATGAGCTTTTACTAGATTAATTAGTTTTCAACTTAAGCTGTAATTGATGGTTGGCCCTAAGTTGTAGGGACTAATTTTTGTCAAGTTTGATTTTGAGCAAATTGTTTTTTGAATCTGATTTGCTAATATAATAATTCTTTATCGTTAGATTGACCATAGGCTGAATTATTAAGGGAAAATTGTGAAAAAATATACTTTTTAGAACTTATTTGTGGAAAAAATACACTTTTTAGAACTTATTTGTGGAAAAAATACACTTTTTAGAACTTATTTGTGAAAAAGTATTTCAATATAAAACATATGTGTATAAGTACCTTTGTGTGTAAATGTTTGATCAAAAATTACACTTTTACTGAGTTGTATTTTTTTGTCTTACAAAAATGCCCTTTTCTTTTTTTAATAGGAGACAAATATGGTAGTTATATTAAGGATTCAGTTTCTTAAATTTATGGAATATCATTTTTGAATTTTAAATTATATCTTTCTCTTTCATTCAACTTAAGTTATTCAAACATTCATATCTTTTCCATATTTGTATAATTTTTTTTATAAATCGTAATAATCAAGATGATGATTCTAATTCGGATGATGATTTGCAACCTAGCACGATAATGTCACAGTGTTACAAGAAAATGTCACACTGATACTAGAAAACGTCACACTGTTACAAACCAAATTCACACTGCTACAATGTCGTCTATATATTTTTTTTTATTAAATCGTTACGGTCTCTTAACGTTAATCATGTTCATGTGAGGATAAATGTCAATGACGATGACTCAAATAGGGATGATCGTAATAATCAAGATGATGATTCTTATTCTTATTCATAGGATGATTAGCTGCACGATAATGTCACAGTGCTACAAGAAAATATCACACTGGTACTAGAAAATGTCACACTGCTACAAACCTAAGATTTTTTGTGCTTTATGAATATTGAGAGAGAGAGAGAGGGGTAAGAGAGAGAATGGCGAGGAGCAGAGGTATATAAATCCAGCTTATTACTTGAAGCAAACGAAAATGTGAAGATTTGGATAATGAAGTTTTGAAAAGATCCTTTCTTCAGTAACAGGAAGTTTTGAAACTTCAAAATGAGGTTTTATGGAAGGTTTTAGAAGAATGGAAGTTTTGAAGGGATATTGATTTATATGTAATAGTTTAGACTCCTTAAGTTTTGGTTGTGGAGGCAAAAATATAGGAATTGGTTTCCATTATACTGAAGAGAGTATTTTAGAGATTTGTTAGGGGTTGTATACTTTTTGACCTATATTTTTAAAAGTAGTACTTTTTACCCTATAATTTCTAAAAAGTGTACCGGCCCACAAATATCCCAATTATTAATTCGGTTTTATTTTGAATTCAACCGACTATGATATATTAAATTAATAAATTTAGTAATGTTTAAATAACTCTTTCTTTGATTTTTTGTTAGTGTTTTTGAGAATGTGGATATATGGTAACAAGGTTTAGGGGTGTAACTTGGGCGAATCAACGCGAATTCAATCCGAGTCTAACTAGAAAAAATGGCTTGGGTTAGTAAATTTTTAATACTTTGATCGGGCCTGGAAAAAAAACTCCAACCCGAATTAAATTTGAGTAAGCCTTGGGTTGTTGGGTTGAACCCCAAATGTACATAAATATATAAATATATTTAATTAAGGTTAGTATTTATCTTCACTCTTCAGAGTTTATACTTTCACTTCAAATCTTCACTCATTCCATCACTTTCAAATCCCTCTCTCACTTGTCACTCAACTCTTATCTGGTCTCAGACTCAACCTCCCCCCCTCTCTCTCGTCTGAGTCTTGTATCAAACTCCTAGTCTCCCTCTTTCACTCGTCAGTCATCTGAGTCGTCTCAGCCTCCCTCTTTCACACGTCACTTCTCCCTCTTTTATCAATCTGAATTAAGTAACCCGAGTCAACTCGAAATTAGTCCGAATTAAGTAATCTGAATTCAACCCAACCCGTCTGAATTAAACTCGGGCAATACTCATGTTGAAGTAGGATTAAGAGTAAAGATTATATACCTAGGGTTGGGTTAAGGTTGACCTCTCAACCAACCCAACTCGCCTGAGTTGCACTCCTAAGATAGGCTAGTTGAGGGTCAAACCTAATCCAATCTTAGATGAACGAATTAAGTGTTTACTGTGCCAACTATAATATATAGAGATTCATATACTCAGATCGTGCATCGTTAATGTTTTTATGAATTAAGATATAGCCAACTTATAAAGGTGAATTCTGATATCTATGTGTTAAAGGTTATCAGAGAAATTTCTTTTAAGTTGCATCCAAACATATAAGGGTGCCAAATTAAGGCATAGCAAAAGTTTAGCATTGGAATGATGTTTAATTGGGTGTTTACATTCATGTGTTGTTATGGTTCATCATGTGTGGTCCTCTCTATAGTAACTTGTAGTTAGACCAAGACAATTTTGGGTACAATAAGCCCCACGATGGATACCATTTAGCGTATTGTTTGCCTTTGATGTTTGGAATTGAACTGGAATTAGAAGTATTTTTTTATTATTATTAGAGACAAACTACTTTTTAAGATTTTTTGAACATTACTGGATTAAATCAGGTCGGATTTTTTGTATTTTGCACCATAAAAAATTTTTAGATTTTTATTTTGTACCCCTAAAAGATTAAATTTTTTATATTACACATTTAATATATTTAAAGTATCATAATGTGACCCTTTGTTAGTTTTTGTTTTTTTTTTTTTGTCAAAAACCAATTCGTTGACACTGACAATGGGATCAGTGACCATTAGGTCAAGTGCTTACCTCGAAAATAAGATTGTTAAATATGAGGTTTCAAAACCCAAAAATTTGGCAGAAATGTTTAGAGTGTACAAATAGTCTTTAATATTGGGCATCATATGTAATATAAGAAATTTTTGTTGGGTTATGAAACATCATAATTGGGGTTGAGAGTGACTCACTACCCTTATCATAAAGGACCGCTCCTCATGGTGGGTACTAATTACTTGTGGTGTGCCTCACCTCACTAGTAGATTACTCTCAGTCTCATCCTTCTATATTTGCTTGGTACAATTAATACTTAAGCTTTGATAGAATTAATTCCAATATTATCTTTATTTCTTCATTTTTGTATTTTTTAAGTTGTTTATTAAATTATTATAGAGTGTTCATGTTTGCGCCGACTACTCTCTCGAGCTTGAATACTGATCACCATAGCTTAAGCGGGTTTAGAACATATCTTCTGAAGAATAAGAGTGACTGACTCTTATGGATGGTTTAGTAGTTGAGTCTGCGCTCTAGATTCGTTGATTGTAATAAACGGGGGTTCAAACTGACACATATTAATGTAAAACAAAAAAAAACATGAAAGGCCATTTTGCTTATGTACTTTTATATTAAGAAGAACAAATATAAATCATTTTATAACAATAGTTTGAAGAATAAGTTGAAAATTAGTGATACATGAGCAATAATGCTTGAAAATTACGATATTTTGGGGAAGAAAAATCATTTTAAATGACAATATCACATAAGTTATTATCTCGATGCTTCAAATTTAAGCTTTTGTTGAGTATATCTTGATTCACCTTATAAGCGTGGATTGCAAGTATTCACGATGACACGAAATAAGTTGGACAATTATTTGTGCAATGGCTTCAGAACGAGACAGTACTTAAGATATATCGACTTGGGACACATTTTATTGATTATCAACCACATTAACATGGGACCAAGTAAAAATCAATTATGTGCCTCTTAATACTAATGAATAACTTTTTTGGAATCTATTATCAAAATACTATCATTTTTAAACAAAACTATCAATCTATCGTACTTTTTAATTTATTTACCGATCTATTACAGTTTTGAAAAGCATAATTATTGATCCAGCTTTTACCAAGAAAACGGAATCAACAAGAATGTTTTTAATACTTTCAAAAATATTTTTTCTCTTTTTATTGTATTATTTGTTGAAATCAGAATTGTTGATTTTGTTTTCTAAAACTCCAGTAAATCGGTAAATAAACTGAAAAGTACAATAATTTAATATTTTTGTTTGAAAATGATAATATTTTGGTAATAAATGCAACTTCTTTTTTGGGTTCATCAGACATGGTTTGGGATTAGCCACATGAAAGGTTTGGTAGAAAGTGGTAGGTTCAATTTAATGGTCTTTGATGAATCGATCATAACACACTTCCATTTTTCCTTAATTTTATAATTTTCGATTTTGTGTTGTTGTGCTGGATGAAAATCTCTAACACTCTTTCATAAAAAAAAAAAATCGTAGGTGTAAGAATTTTTGACCCATTCAAAAAATGCTAAATTAAAAAAATATATATAAATTTTACACTATTCGATCAATGTATATAAAAAATGGGTCAATATTTACCCTTGTTATATTTTTATAAATTAAGAATTTATTTTTCTAATAGTAATATTAGATAAATAATAAGGAGAATTACACTAAGACATCTTGAAATTTGTCACTCAATTACTCAGACTCATTGACATTTGAAATATTACAATTAAAACCTTTGAAGTTTATACACGCGTAACATTTAGATCCCCCGCCGTAATATATATGTTAGTAATTTACACTCATATCCTCTGAAATTTGTAAGTATATATAACTTAGACCTTTCAAGTTTTAAATGTTACACTTAAATAAAAAATAATCCAATCAAATATAGAATGTCAAGTATTTTAAATTTTACAATCAAAACTCATGTTCTATTGTATCACTAGTCATAACCTGTGTCTGAAGTCACGATAAAATATAAAATTCGAGCGTCCAAAAATCAATCCCACTTTATTAATTTTTTTAAAAATATATTAACTACAAAATAATCAAACATTAAATGATTAAATATGTGATAGAAATGAGTTATGTGATATTTTTAAGAAAAAAATATATAAATGATTAAACATGTGATAAAAATAAGTGATGTGATTTGACGTTTGAGTTTGACAAATGAATGATGGGTGAGGTAAGTGATTGATGATAGTTTTGAGGGGAAAAATATAACTGAGATAAAATTCAAACACACTCTTGTTTTATTATATAGATTTTTTAAATAAAATTAAAATCAAATAAAAATCTAGTTTTTCTTAAAAAATCGTAATTAGTATATTTATACTATCTATTGGAATGAAACTAAAAACCATTCATAATAGAACATGGATTTTACAATTAAAATTCATGTTCTATTATATCATTTATTAAAATAAAATCAAAAATAAAATCTATTTTTTTGTTAAAAAATCATAATTAATATACTATTATACTATTTATTTGAATAAAACTAAAAAATCAAACAATGAATTAAACTGTAATTTACACAATATCTTATAACTTTAATTGAAATAATTTGGTAGTTTATTAATTACGATTTTTTAAGAAAAAATTAATTTTTAATTTTTAATTTTATTTTAATAAATGTTATAATAAAACATTAATTTTTCATTGTAAAATTTAAAATATTTGATATTTTATTTTTGATTTTAATATTTGTTGTTTAAATATAATATTTTAAACTTGAGGAGTTTAAATATTATTCGCCTACAAACTTCAGGGGATCTGGGTGTAATTTATAATGAATATATTAACAGACATTGACCACAATGATCTAAGTGTTATGCGCG